>JAABNY020000001.1:25466803-25501063 GCA_015164015.2 Brevimyrus niger
TGAAATAGGATTCAGGCTCTCTAGAAACTGGATTAATGGTTGGAAGATGGATGGATGGATGGATGGATGGATGGATGAATGATGGATGGATATGTGGTTGATAGACGTTTTAATTTGCAGGACCATTTTAAGTAAAATTTAGTTTGTGTACATTGTTTGTAGGGGATCTGTTTGTTTCAGTAGTAGCACCATCTATATCTTTTTGCTTAACTTTTTATGTGGTCATTCATATTTTTCTATTAAGTATACAAGGCATACTCTGGAAATATATTTAAGTAGTAAATAATGTATGTCATATCCTGCCTGTACCTTCCAAATGATGAGGAATCGTCTCCCAGCCAACACTTTGGTTCCCGTTACTGTATGAAAGTGTGTCGTGCTTGCTTTGTGTTTTGGACCTTACCTGCGCTAACCCAAGTCACGCATCCTCTTCACAGGTGTCCTAACACTACTGGCAGGGTCTGTGGGAGTAGTGTCCTTGTCACAGGAGCTCCTTCCCAATTGGACTACTGAGGAATCTGTCACCGTATCCATGGAGAGTCAATCGGCTGCTTTTTTCCGAGGCTTTGCAGATGGAGAAGATAGCTCCAGCAGCAGGGAATGGCCTATCCAGAACAGCCCCCCAATCATGTACAAGATCCAGCCTACGGCAACTCAAACAGCTGGGATTGATGTCAGCTTGTCCACTACTGATAATCTGGCTAGTTTGATGCACAGCTCTGCTCAGGCCATGCCAGCTAAAGCACTCAGCCAGGAGGAGCCCACAGACAGTAGCCATTCTTTACTCACTACTGAGCTGCATCCCTCCGCCTCCTTCTCCTTGGTCTCCTCCCCTTCCTTCTCCTCTTCCTCAACACCCAAACTCACGCTGCCTCATGTCATCACCCTTCGGACGGTGGACTCCATCCCCCCCAAGAACCTCACTCAGTCTGAGCCGGTGAAGGATACAAAAACATCTGCACTGCAGAACCTGACAGACGAGGCTATGCCATCCTCAAAGACTGTCGCCTCTCCCTCTGTCCTGTCCTCGACTCTGCTCTCTGCCCTCCTCTCTGCTTTATTTGAACCGCCTTCCCCACATCCAGTCAGTAATGCTTCAGTACTCAGTTCCACTAACAGTACCAGCATGTCTGCTGCCAATGCTTCAGATTTTGCTTGGTTGCAGGCCAACACCACAAACCCCGGGCCCCAGTTTCCCACAGACTTGGCCTCCAGTCCTCCCAGGCAGTCGAACGGTACCACCAAAGCTCCCTACACAGCCACTAGCAACTTCTACAGCAGGCTGGTCCCTGTTCCTACCCACATTCTCCAAAGTCCTGGTAACCAGTCAAGCCCTGGGCTGGACTCCCCATATACTAGCAGAACCATCTGCCTGGGCAAGATGGACATCGTGTGGATCATACTGGCCATCAGTGTGCCTGTCTCATCCTGCTGTGAGTATATCTCCCGGTGATCAACAGGAAAGCTGAACTGGTAGAATACTTCCCATGTTAATTACCCTAATCACATTAAACTTTAATATGGGTCCTTATTTAGAATGTAATGGTAATGGAACAAAACTGCTTCATCTATCACTTAACTTGTGACTTTAGTCAATACTGAAACTTACCAGCACTAGAGCTAAAGACAGAGCTGCAAAAATAATGGAGACAATGGCATTCTCAGCCATTTTCCATAAAAGAGGGTGAGGGATTTTGTCAATTCATTCACCACATTAGAATCTCACTATAGTCTCCCAAGTTTGCCATGCTTCACTGGTGTTTCACTGCTTGCGTTATATGATGTGGTTGCTACTGTACACACTTTTATGAGATCTTACGTAATATCACTGACATTAGTTTCACTACATATTTTTGGAGTTCAGAAGTTAACTAGTTATTGGTAATGGTATGGGTCAACCAGAAAGTTTTTACCAAGGTTTCACATAAGTCTCACATCAATCATGCATTAAAATCCACACAGCTGTACTCCTGACGGTCTGCTGCATGAAGCGGAAGAAGAAGACCTCCATTCAGGAGAACAACGTGAGCTACTGGAATGACACCATCACCATGGACTACTTCAACCGGCATGCTGTCGACCTTCCCAGGAATATTCAGTCCTTGGAGATGGCTGAGGTGGGTCAGGGGAGATCTTAAACCAAAACAAACAAATAATCTACCCAAGATGCTTATCCTTGGAGATATGATCTTAGTAAAAGTGACCAATAGGGATGCACATTGCTTCCATGAAATTCATATGGGAAGGGTTTAGTGTGGAATTATATCACATAGCATTACAGTATAATCCTGACATGTATAATTATGGAATATGGATATGCATGCATAGTTATGGAATACTCATGCATAGACATGGAATATTTATGCATAGTTAGAGAAAAGTCTTGCACAGTCATAGATTTATCATGTGTAGGCATCACACTAAGAATTTTTAGAGATATACATGGGAAATGACTGCTATGTCACGTGATCCTGCTGTTTCATAAGAACTTTTAGTTGCCAAGTGATTTTCTGACTGAAACTTTTGTCTTTTGGAAGAGAAAAGTATTTCAAAGGACAGTGCTTATGGAACCAATTGCACTGAACTACTTAAACTTTCAGATCCCCGCTTAGTTTTGTCAGAGTTTGAAAAGCCGTTGGCAATGTGAGATCTAATAAATTTCTTTTCTCTCGATCCACCCACTAATGCAGTTACACTGTGAGAGTCTAATCCACATTCCCTGCTGCGGAGAGAAATTTGTTTTGTCCACCACGATGGGTTATTGAGTCATTAAAACGAGGACTTGGCAGTGCCTATTTTAAAAAGGCTGCTATGAGTCAGTGAATATCCTACCCTTTTAAATACTATGGGGTAGGATGACTCAGAAGCGGACACACTAAAAGATCAAAAACACTGCAGTGGTAAAGCTTAACTCCTGAAGCAGAGCATTGCCGTCAGTAATCCCATAAATGAACTATCGTGTCAATAGTTTGGGCAGCTCTGCCAGCGATGATGTCACTTCCTTTGTTTCTGCAGTGTATTAAAACCCAGAAGTGATCCAGATAAACTTTATATAGTCATCACTCACACACATATGTCCTTTTGCTTGATCTGGATGTGAGCTCTTCAGATAGCAGGTATCACTGCATGGTCACGATGAGCTGAACAGTATCCCAGACAACACAGGGCACAATGCAGGAGAAACAATGCAATGCAATGCAATTTTATTTATATAGTGCATTATCACAACATTACATTGTCTCAATGCGCTTTACATTTCTGCCATGTAAAGACCCCCCAGTGGGGGGTCTTGCCACCAAAGGCAATGGTGGCAAGGAAAAACTTCCTAGGAGGAAGAAACCTTGGGAGGAACCAGAGGGGGAGCCCATCCTGCAGGGGCCGGCAGAAGAGTCAAACAAAACAAGATGATATAACTAAGTTAATACAGGGGTTGAAATTTCAGTCTCTATGCAGGGGCAGACCGGTGCTGGCACGGGGTGCTTGATGCATGATGGCAAGATAAACAGTGGCACAGCAGCAGGAAAGGAAGGAGAGGCATCGCGTGAGCCAATGGCAGGCAGGCAGGAGGGTAGTTGTGGAGGTAGTAGTCTTGCTGGCAGCAGAGGCATAAATTCTTCGATGTCATGGGTCGCCAGGCAGCACACCCCAGAAGAGGTGGGGGGGAAGTAAAATGGATGGGATGCCTGAATGCATGCACACACACACACACACACACACACTCACTCACACACACACACACACACACACACACTTACGTTTGTATTCTTATTTTTGTGGGGACCATCCATTCATTTCTGTGGGTGAATCCCTAATCCCAACTATGATGACCTTAACCCCTACCCAGCCCTAACCTTAACTATAAGTAACCAAACAAAACAGATGAATTTTGACATTTTTATTTTTTTGATCACACAGATTTTTATAAAATTGTGGTTCCTCGTGTGGGGGACTGAGAAAATGGTCCCCACAATGTCAAAATGGCAGGTTTTTATTACTTTGCAGAGTCATTTGGTACTCATGATGTAATTATTACATAACCCACCCACACACATACACACACATTTGTGATGGAGAGAGGAACTTTTAAACTCCACCAACCTGCCAAACATAATCTCATAAACTCCACTCACCTCCCAAACATAATCTTGGCCCACCATTCATTTCTCATCTGCTTCTTCAGCCTAACAGTGGCTGCCATGATTCTCCCCAAAGACTTCAGATCTTGAATTGCCTGAACACTAGAGTGAGGTGTAGCATATTACATTGTCAGATTATGAACCATTGATGAACTTAAACTAATCTGTGAATCCTTTGAATGTCTGGTGTCATTAGTCAAACCTGGATCTTTCAGACCGAAGCTGAATGTGTAGGACTTGCTTGGAAAGTCTGGGAGAAACTTCTGTTAACAGGGAGAAATCTGTTAACTGATGTTGTTGGAGCAATCTGTAGCTCCCTCTGCTGATATAGAGTGGTACAGCTCATCAGTCAACTTGCTCTGGACATAATGTCAGTACTGTATGTTATACACACATATTACAAGACCTTACCAGTTTTGTGCCTTAATTTCCCTGTTGAGCAAATGTTGATTTTCTGAGCTTGTTTGCAAAAAGTCTTGCCACATATTTCCCACATTTCGTGTCATGTACAAAACTCTCTTTGTCATTCCTGAATTTCCTGAAGTGGCAGTTCAGACCTACCCTGGCATTGTGGGTATTTTCTGATTCTCTCTTGTTCAAGCAATGTCACCCACCATAGTGGAGGTGGATAATAATGAAACTATGTGTAAGTTAATAAGAAATGTGTGCACTTTACTCTGTCTGCCTAGAAACAGAGGTAAAAGGGAGATAGTAGGAACCCATGTGTGCAACCTTGGGGATGCACATATGTGTGAGGGGACTCCCACCAGCAGCAACCACATGCTGTGTGTAGACTGTGATGGCTGACACAGTTTGATTAGTTCAAATATATAGGTATCAAACCTATTCAGTTATGCTACTACCAAAGTTTTGTTTTTTTTTTCCCCCTCAAAAGTAGGGGAGATGGATAAGGATCTCTGTATAACTGGGAGGGAGGGAGGGTGTGTCTCCTCCATGCCCCCTATTTTCTGCACCCCTGGCCTCTTTAGTGGCTATGTGTGTGCTCTGTGCCCAAGGCACATTCCTTCATAATCTACCCACTGCTTAATGGATCACAGAATGATGATGAAACTGAGTTAAAGGTCTGTGTGTGTGTCAGTGAGTCAAAGTGACAGATTACAACCAGTGAATGAATCTTGACTAAGTATGAAGTATTTAACATTTAAAGCAAAAATAAATCAAGATCTCCTCTGCACAACAGTGATAGATAATTCCTTGGGCATTCCGCCATCACACTTATACAAGGCCGCTGTGTCATTGAAAAACATTTATGTACTATGTGAGAAAAGTGTTGGTAAGGTTTCCTGGCTTGTAGCTCGACTCAGTGGAACCACGCTGAGCCATGCCTTGTTTTTTCAGGAACAGGAGGTTTGCCTGCCCCCCAATGGAGACTTTACCAGCAGTGGAGTGGTGCTGGTGAATCCCTTTTGCCAAGAGACGCTCTTCATCAACAGAGAAAAGGCCTCAGATGATATCTAGAAGATTCTGTCACTTGCCACTTAAGGAGAGAGAACGACCAGGAGAACTATTGTTTTTGCAAAGGTTGTGAACTTGTTTTTATAAATATAATAAACTCTGAGAGAGTCTAGTCTTCATAAATAAAATATTATTATACAGATGTAAAAGTCAAAAAGATGTTATTTACAGTACTGTGAGGGTGTGGGATATTTTTATGGTGTACATTTTTTACAGCTGCGTAATTGTGACATGGAGTGATGTATTTTTAAGACAAATTGTCTGCATTTGTTGGTTTGTCTTTCCAAGAAAGTATCTGAGCACTAAGATGAAAATAGTCTGTCAAGATTTCAGTGTTTTTTTCCCCCAAGGAAACGTCTGATGAGTTTGAATTCTGCATTTAACCATGAGAGATTTTTGCAATGCTAGCAACTAATATCTAGCTGTGCATCTGAAAGAGCCTTAAACAAACATAGGAAATTGATGACAGATGGAGGATGTAGATTTACTGTAGTCTGCCATGTCACCAGTCTGGGGAGCACCAGACAAACTGTTTAAAATGTCTTAGTCCCTTTGTCAAGCAGTCTTAAATTGTCACCACTTATCTATATTAGTGTCTTCTGGTGTGTGTGTGCTTCTGTGTGTGTATCTTTCATCATCAGTTGAGTTTCCTGTTCATTGTGCATGTGCGTGGCTCTGATGTTTTTTTGGCCTGGAGACTGTGTCCAGGCTTTGCATTCAGTTCCTGTAGTGAGCTCAGTTCCAGCACCCTCTGTGTGAATGAGAAAACTGGTTTGACTCAGCCAGGGGACCCTCTGTACTGTACTGTGAGAAAATATGGATCCAAAATAACCATTTTCCCATCCTGGAAAGATTGTGTGCCAAGAAGCAATGAGAAAGAAGAGGTAGAGATGTAAGACAGAGCAATTAAAGAATTCATAATATATTTATGCTCATATTCACTATGGGGTTTGGCCTCCAGAGATTTGACTGGTGTATGGACTACCAGTACAAACAACACTGTGTTTCATGCACTAATAACAAGGGTGGCTTTTCCTCAGAGGAACTGGTAATTCAGATTAGGAGTATACTGTGTTGCACTATGGTTTACCTTGTTGTTAGTGAAGTCAGAGTGTACTTACATAAAGAATACTGAACATCATTTTAAAGACAAAAACAAAAAGAATGAAAGACAAAAATAAGTAAAATTGTTAGTTTCGTATAACAGTGAGATTTTCTTTTCAATTTTACTCTTTTCATTTCTTTGTTGCCCATTTGCTTGATACAATGCTATGGATCAGGTTTACCCACGTGCCTCTGCATTTGAGATGACGCCTATGAAACTTTTTTTTTTTTGGATTGTCAGACAAAAGACGAAGGAGGAATGTATTGCAGACCCGAGATGCTGGGAAAGAATTTCACATGTATCCAACAGCAAGCCTTTTTTGTATTGTAGTATGAACACTGTACTTTTTACTACCAAGCAATAAAAATAGAAAAGCTTTGAGGAGCTTGATGTGTCCTGTTTGTTGAATTGAAAACTTAGAATTGAATCTTCACTTTAACTGTTTTCTTAAGCTTGTCTACCTGATTATGAACCATCACCACTAGAAGCCAGAACATTTTCAGCTTCCTAAAATGTTGTAGTGAAAATGTTGATTATTGGTTTGCAGCTCAAATCTAGTGCAAAATCTCTATGCATTGCCTGCCGTTGCCTTTTTTCCTCAGAGAAGCACAGATGAGCAATAGTAACATAGTTTGGTCCACTTTCTTATGAGGATGGTTATTATTATGTTATTATATTATTATGCATTGCTTGATATAAAGCAATGATATAAACTATTTATTTGGGTAGTAAGTGCATTTTTGCTTAGAACAAAAAAACACATGCAAATTAAGAGCGAAAC
The DNA here is from genome assembly GCA_015164015.2 of Brevimyrus niger. Classification (NCBI taxonomy): domain Eukaryota; kingdom Metazoa; phylum Chordata; class Actinopteri; order Osteoglossiformes; family Mormyridae; genus Brevimyrus; species Brevimyrus niger. Next base: position 25,474,302 of record JAABNY020000001.1, read on the forward strand.
AATAAAAACTAATAGAATTTTCTTCTGTTCTCCAAAAAGTTTCTGATATATTGTTGGGGGCTAGATGAGCACCTCTTCAGATCCCAAATCTCTCCTCCATTCATTGTATTTATTACATTTAACCACCAGCTCACTTAATTGATTAATTTATGTAGTTTAAAAAGTCAATGAAATATTGATTAGATTTATGATAGCTTTATGCTAGTGGTAAAGTAAAAAAATTCATGGGACTATTGGAAGGTTGCTGCAAATACTAGGGAGTTTTTAGCAGACGATTTGAAATGGTTTAAGCTAACAGATGTCAATGGTATAGTTTTATGGCAACATGAAGATCATTTAAACATCATTTTCTTTGGCTGCCTACATGGACAAATGTATAGTGGAATCTGCTTCTAGTAATCACATCTGTCTGGGTGAAACTGAACACTATAAGCAGGTGATCAATAAACCGTTTTTTTTTTTCATTTTTCTTTATACCTCTGGCAGATTACCATCTAATTTTGATATTTTTATGTTTATTACATGAATATAAAGTAATAAAACAGATAGTGTTGCTATTTACAGACATTTTTTGACTCAAAATACAGTACAGGTGTTTCAAACATTTTTCAAATTACAGTACTGTACAAATTAAATTATTGAGCTGTGTATAATTCAAATACGCTATAATACTGTAGTGCCGGCGTCATCTGCATGTCCAGGCATACCACTTGAGAGGGTGTATATAGCCCCACTTATGTCTTGTACAGTATACAGCCCCTGTTTGTATTTTTAGTACTTGTGCTGTGGATCCGGTTGTTCTGTGTGCCTTTAGCTGTGGTTGTACTCGGTTCTTGCCTGATCCTCGCATATCTTAGCCATTGTGTAATTACCCGCCATGTGTGTACCTTACCATCCTTAGCATAACTTCCCCATGTGTCAGTTAACATCTCGTCATTTTCATTCGCTTCCCTTGAATTCCTCGGTCTGTTCGGCGCTTCTATACAGTGCAACATAGTACATAAAATACAGCTTATTGGACTTTCGCAGTTGCATCCTGGTGGCTCATTTTTGGCAGTTTACCAGAAGCATCGATGAATCAATATTTGTCACTGAAAGAATACGACTTTCTTTTTCCTGTCATGTTTTCTGTACACACAGCATTAGTCTCAGGTAGCTAGTGTGATGCAGATGAGTTACCGCAAGGCAACATAGGCTTATCAAAGTAAGGTAAAGTAAAAAAAAATATTATTATTTTTTCCCCATATGTTGTCATGTATAAAAAGACCCTAAATGAACACTGCAAGTGGACTACCTGATTACTATACGCAAATTATTTAAATAATATTTGTATAAGAATGATTATTTTGAGTTTGCATGTTCTCCCAGTGTCATTGTGGGGTTTCCTCCGGGTTCTCCAGTTCCCTCCCACAGTCCAATGACATGCTGAGGCTGAATGGAGTTCCTAAATTGCCAAAAGGTGTGCATGTGTGAGTTAATGGTGTGTGAGTGTGCCCTGCGATAGGCTGGCCCCCTGTACAGGGTTGTTCCCCGCCTCATGCCTAGTGCATCCGGGATAGGCTCTGGACCCCCCATGACCCAGTTGGATAACCAGGTTGGACAATGGATGGATGGATGGATGATTCTTTTGATCCATATAAGTGGTTGATCGCTATACTGTGATACTTTAAGCAGGTTCCACTGTACTGGGAAAACTGGCCATTACACCTACATGAACTTTACAGACAGCCATAGAAATCTATATGGAACTAGTCCATATACTACAGGACTAGGACTATACTACAGTATTTTTAAAAGATAAGTGTGGCGGTTTACAATCAAATTATTTAATATCTAACAAAATCAGTTTCATATATAGTGACAGTTTAACAGCAAGTAAATGACAAAATATTCATATTGTATTAACGGAGATATCTCAAAAACAGACAGTATCTCAAACTAGTTTAAAAGCTACCATTTGTTTTCAGTAGTAATCTTGACCTTTCAGCTCAATACAAAATGCAGTTTCAGGTAGTTAGAGAGTGAAGCCCAACAAAGATATATAACAAAGAGATATTGTGTGCTGTACAAATGTCCCCCTAGGACAGCATTTTTGAAGATTAGCTTCCTACATGCCTGGTAGGTTTTGGTAAGTTGCTTGCCACCAATATGTGGTTCCCCTCTTCCATCTGTTTCTAAGGCTCTCTATCCGTTGCAGTGTGGAAATAAACCACTTAAAATCAGCTATACACACTTAAGTTTTTGCACGCTCTGAGGTTTACTTAACATTTGCTAAAATTCACTCAAATTGGCTTAAATTTTCATTTATAGTTTATTTACACTCAATTTTCATATGCTTAATAAGAATAGAAATTTGAAGTTTATTAAATAAGGGGGAAAGTGGTAAAAACCTTTGGGAATTTTCTTTATTATTGATGATAATAATAATGTATTATTATTAGAAGAACAACAACAACAACAACAACAACAAACTTTACCTAATTTACTAGATAATCGTTTCCAAAATTACAACCAAATTAGTGCACGGATGCCATCTGCAGTTTGTCTATGGAAGTGATGTAAATTTCCTGCAAAGTAAGGGTCAAAAACGCAAGGATCTGCTTTATTTTTGCATTCTCGTTTTTTATCATTACTTAATGTATATGTCTTTGCAGCTAAACATCAGTTAGAATTAAGACCATACTACACTATCATGTTCATTAAACTATAATGAAGGCACCTGCAATATAAATGAATTTTAATGTTTTAAAATCATGTTGAATTATATTGAGACTTAATTCATTATCAGTATTTAACACATATTTTTTAACGAGAAACTATCGTGGTGTTGCTTTATCGTTGTTACAAGAGCAGATGTAAGTTTGCATATTACAATAAGAAGTCAGCAGCAAAAGCCGACACATCCGCAGCATGACGGACTCGTGCCTGTGAGTCGACCAGCCTTTACATCCGCTCCAGTAAACGCGATATTCTTATTGGGCGGCGTGTATTTTTGTCTCGTCGTTTTTGGCCACAGTAGCTGTCAATCACACAAGAGCATACCTTGAGACGCACACGCGGTAGGCTGTACATCCGGTTATATTAGAGCGCATGTCAATCGCCTCGCCAGTCGAACTTAAGGTTCATTATCAGTCATTCTAAGTGTCAGTTGTTTTATTTATTTATACGTGTTACAATAGCATCCAGAGTTAAATGTGGAGTATTACAGTTTTCGGCTTTATTGGCATTCGGTAATTTAAGAGTTTAAAGTGACATTTAAGCAGCTGTCCTTCATTTTTAAAGGAAAAATGGCGGATGTTGCAACGACTTGTGCAGAGAAGAGTCTGGATGATTTTTTTGCCAAGCGCGATAAAAAGAAGAAAAAGGAGAAAGGTAAGGGAAAGGAGCCGGCGTCGACTCCGGGGACGGCGGCCGTGAAGAAGAACAAGAAGGAAAGGGAGAAGACGAAGAACGAAAATCCGGACACGAACGTGGAGAAGGTATGGAGGTGCTGGCTAAGCACGCGCCGCCTAAGCGCGCGCTGCCTGGCGTGCCCGCGCGGGATGGGCGCTTCTCGGGCAGACCTGCAAATTCTACTTAACAGCTGGAAGCAATTCCGTGGTGTGTGAAATTCATTAGCGTGTTACTTTTACGAAAAACATTCGGCCTGGTTGGAATGTCAGTCTGGCAAACTTGGTTAATTCGGTTATAAAGTTATAAACGTCTGTCGACCGCGATCTGTATCGTGGACAGTAATTGCACGGACAGGAGTCTTGCGTCGGTGTGCTCCTGTAGGCGGTTCTATCGCCACTTTAATGTTAGCGTGCTGTCGTTCGCTGGGTTTGATGAAGATTTACAAGCAATCTGGTCAGCATCCGTGTTTTACGTGCCTGTCACTGATTTGCCGGCCTACTGAAATTCGTCATATGAAAATCATTGATGTAATGGGCCGTCTACTTGCGTTCGCCGATTTATATCATCCGTCCGTGGTCTTTGCCCCTAGTATATGTACTGTGTTTGCATCAGTAAGCCTCTGACATTTACTGACGGCCGTGATCGTAAAAAACGACGAGCTCTTATACAGCTGATCTCACCGCCGTGGCTCGCCTTGAATTAAAATAAAACCCAGGTTTGGTTTCGGACACGATCGTAGAATCACTTTGACTAGAAATGTGTTGGCAACAGACCGGCGAGTGTTTTTTCTACCCAGAGCCGCTGTTGGACCAAACCCTGAAGCATGACCTATGTGAGGATTCCTAAAAAAGGCTTTGGAGAGAGTGTTACGTATTTGATCTCACAGTTCATACAGCTGGCAGTTTCATTTAGCTGGGTGGCTAACCTATTGCATGCAGTTATCAAATAGTAATTTGTTAAATTACTATGTAATTACTATTTAATGTATTAAATAAAATCATTGTATGGGCGTGAACAAGGTAATATTAATGGAAAATTCAGATTTGATGTCCTACGTATTAGATGTTTGAAACTTTGAATGTGTACTCTCGATGCAGCTGTCAGTTTCATTGGCCCGAGAAGGTTGCTGTCTTGGTCAAATAAATTTCGTATAAATTAAATGATCGTTTGTTCTCTACTCATTTTTTTAAGTGTTTTGGTGCTACATAATTCGAAGTTTAACAAAAACCACAATTTAAGCAATTTAAGTCTGTTTCCAGTTTGAGTTTCAATGAAGAGCATTTTTAAAATCTGGATTTAATCATGATCATGAAAAATGGATTTACTATTTGGCTGAACAATCCAGTTTATCCATGGTGCAGATAGCCTAGGAATATGTAGGCTTGCAGTTGCCACCTTTTGTGTTTAATACTGTTCTTTCTGGAAAGTAGGTACGTCATTAAGAATTGCACAGTGTGGCAGTTTTATTTGAAGTTGCAAGAGGTTGTGCCACAGTAAAAGTTTGGGGGCGGTGAGCTGGATTGAATTTACTTCTGTTGGAAATGTGATGAACTGGCAGCTATGGGACATGGATGGGAAATGTGCTGTCAGGACTATTGTCTGGCATTTTGAAAAAGCCATTATCCTGTATTACTACGGGCTGCCATGGGCCTAGGTTTTCACCAAACTGACATTGCTTATCTTAAGGAAACTGGTAGTAGTTGCTTGGCATATAATTACAGTTTTAAAATCTTGTGAAGTTCATTATGAGAGAAATTCAAGTAGCAGACAACTTTTTTTTTTTAATCCGACTGAAATGACTCATCATTATCTACACATTTATCAGAATGCAGAGCCATGGTTTTACAATAATTTACAATTTTCAGAACAGAATTGCAAGCATTTGTTGGAACAATTGTGCGTAGAGGGGCAGTGGAGCAGCAGGCTAACGGGCTGCTGCCTCTCGCAGATATCAAGATGATTCCCCCGGCGTCTGCTTTTCTGCTGGGGAGAAACAGGGCATCTTATTGCCTTGTCCAGTAATGATGATTCATAATTACGCAAGTTGGTAGAGGGTTGGTATTCACTGTTGCAGTGATAGTCTGCTGATATCTTATTTCAGGAGGATGAAGAGTGGAAAGAGTTTGAGCAGAAAGAAGTTGACTACAGTGGACTCAGGCTGCAGGCTCTACAAATAAGGTAAGTCCCCTATCTGGTAGGGACGCTCTGACATTCAATATTATCCTGTGAGACTCAGTTTTCTCCCTACTGGGTATTTTGTGTTCAGCGATGACAAGGAGGAAGTGGAGTTTGAGAAGGAAGAGGTCGGTGAGGATGGGGAGATCATTCTTGTCAGTGGAGACAAAGTCTCTGGTCCATGGAACAAGTCTAGCGCTGTGCCTGTTGCGGCACCCCCTGTTGGTGAGTAAATGAGACTTTTTTTTTTCTTCTTTTTTTTTTTTGTGATTCCAAGTGAGAATTTGATTGACTGGCCGAATGTAGAACAGCAGGTATTAGTTTGTTGCATTGGGTTTAAGTTTTGTGATCCCCCTCCCAACAGAGGAAGAAGAGGAGCCTGAGCAGAAGCCATCGGGGGTGTATCGGCCCCCAGGGGCCCGGCTGACGTCCAATCGGAGGGGGCCATCCAAGGGTCCTCCAGAAATATTCAGCGATGCCCAGTTTCCCTCACTGTCCGCCACGGCCAAACACGTCGAGACACGAAGGTGTGTCTTCACCTGGATGACATTGATGATGATGGATGTTGTTTTTATGTTGCTTCAAGAAGATTTTTTGGTTGAAAAGACTATTTTCCCTTTTAGATCCTAGGTGTAATGAATGACACCTCCTCCCCCTTTTCTTCAGGGACAGAGAGATTGAGAGGACCTTCGAGGTGGTGAAGCACAAGTACCGGGCCAGGGAGGAAGTGGGTGGAGCCTCCGCACAGGAACTGCAACTGGACAACCAGTATGCTGTCTTAGGGGACAAGTAGGGCATCCTGTGGGGACAGCCTGGACCTGCTCCACCTCGGGGATGTGCTGCAGATATGGGTACTGCTGCCCTAACAGTGCTGAGGGTGCCAGAAACAGACTGCACACACTCTGTGCCTCTCGCAGACACTGATCAACACTGCTACACACACACACACACACACACACACACACACACACACTGGTGGCAAGGGCTTCCAATCGTCATGACAACTCCAAGGGCAACTGCAATGAGTGAACTCGACCTAATATCAGTTTATACCTACTCTTATAAACAATATTGCAAGAACGATCTCCCCTTGGCTCTTGCCAGTCCTGAGCATGGCAGCAACAGCTGATTGTCTTTTTTTTTTTTTTTTTCTTTTTGCCGTATGGGACAAACTTGCACACGGCTGTTGGCTATATGCTGTTTAACATGGCCACTGGGCTGAAGTTTGCCTAAAGACAGCTGATGGGGGTGCTGTTGAGGGCCCTGGCTTCCTGGGTTGCTCATCCTCTTGCTGTGACGCCCATCCTCCCTCAGGCTTGCACTGGAGTGAGGATCTGTCACATTCCCCCTCCCCCTCCCGAACAACGCCAGGCCCACCAGACTGGAATAGAAGATTTCCACAGAGGGAGTCTGCCAGCTGTCACAGTGAAGTGGTTAAGGCTCTGCTTCACCTGAGACTTTTTAAAAGTAGCCTTAATACAGGAAACTATGGAAATTAGTCAGAGGAAGTTGTACTTTTTGTCCTCCTGTGTTTTGTGGGGTATTCGGTCGGTTGTTTGATAATATCTGCATTGGACAGCGTTTCCCTTAAACTTTCTTTGCATAGCATATTAAGTTTTAGTAGCGGAAAAATGGTGTGTGTGTCTGAACCCCCTTCCCCCCTTTATTTCACGGCTTTATTTGATGACTCCTTGGTTAACATTAAACTTGCCTTTTCTAACCAAACTCGCTACTAAAATGTCTCGTTCTGAAATCTGTGCCTGTCTGTCGTGGTCTGGTGCCCAATTTCTGTTGATATTTGAAGAAGGAAAGCTCTAATATTGCGATGGAGGTTGTCCTCCTTTGATCGTGGAGTGGCTGTATCTGCACGCTGGAGGGTCTCCCTAGGCTGGTTACGATTTGGTGGGTGAATGAGAAGGGGACCTCCTCAGCACCACTGATATTAGAACCCTGTTTGGGTCAACAAAGATGCAAAGAGAGTTGATGGTTAGGGGAAAAACTGGGTTTTTCCGGGTTTGTGATAATTCTACAAAGAAACCTACCCAGTCATTCCCTGAAGCAAATGTTCTCAAGTGCCTATGACACGCATTCTATTTTAAAAATGTTTAATCACTGAATTTTATGCAAGTGGTGCAAGTTTGTTCTGTACAGTCTAAGGGACATATTCAGGCTGTCAACAGTTGAGAAATTAAAAAAAAAAAAAAAAAAAAACATAATAAAGTTGTAAAGAAGTGTGGATGTCCTTACATTTTGACTGCTTCCAATGATGATGTGTGGGGCTGGGGTTGGAGGGGTCTAGCTTTTTGAGGATGTTTAACTTGGATTGGCAAGAGGAACTACACTTTTGGGTGGCATGCTGGCTCTGGATAGCACGCTTCTGAGGATGGGGTTTGCTCTGGTTCGGTATTAGCATTTTTTTGCCTTATGGTGGTTGTGTGGATCTGAGTCCTTTTAAACTTTGTCAGACAGCAGTGCATTATTTCTGTGACAAATCCAAGTGAAGAAAATAGCGTGTCAGTGCGAACAAATAATATAGGCAATAATGATTTGTGGCATGTAAACGCTATTAGGACCGTTACCAGTATTCCATCGAAACTTGCTTAAATTGAACATGTTGAGGACTAAAGCAAGTTAACCCAATAATGAGAAAGGTGGTATCATCTGAAATTGTTGCAGGGATGGCTTCTTGGAGTGGTATCAGTCTTAGTCCTGATGATGGCTGCCAAAAGTGGTTTCATCAGCTGGTAATATGTGTGTCAGAGATGTGATCACATCCTGCTCCTCTCTATTCAAATCTCACATCAAGGTTATCTTCAGTAGAAATGGATCACAGGCTATGAAAATACAAATGCAGCAAGGAAAAATCACCATCTGTATTGCATTTTTTTCCAATAATGTACATTCAACCAGTTGCATCTTTTCTGTTCTCAATTGAATCACCCAGCCATGTGTACTGGCTGATTATGGCTTGTCTGAGCAACGTCATCCACGATTAGGAGAGGGCTTTTGTTCCACGGGAAACAAGATCTCTGCGACCCAGTTCAGATCATCTGTAGGTTGGTTCTTTATAACCTGTGGAAGACAACTGTTAGAGCCAAAAATTGACCCTGAAATGAATTGAATGTTTGTATATTCAGTGTGAATAAGATGAGACAGCTGGCAGGAAAGCTGACCATGTGGCATGATCTGCGAGTGGTTCGTCTTCAGGTTCATTTAGGGCAGTATTTCTCAACACAGTACTCAAAGAATCATTAGATGTGTAATTCCCTACTAAAGAGTATTATTTCTGGGATTGTGAGATCATTGTTTTCTGATGTTCTGGATGTGATGTTTCCAAAGGTGATGAATCGCATTTGGTTGATTTTAGATCTGTGTTTCTCAGCCCAGCAAAATGTGGATTGTCTGGGGATCCCCGAAGACTATGTTGAGAAACTCTGACTTGGGGGGGTGCCACTGCGGCCACACGCCACTAGGATTGAGAGTTCCACCCCTGTGGAGTTTGCATGTTTTTTCAGTGTTGTTTTGTTACTCAATCCAAAAATTGTATTAAGTAAATTGGCATGTGAAAATTGCCCGTAGTGTGGGAGTGAGTGCATGTATGCATCTTGTCCAGGGTGAACTCTTTCCTTGTACTGCCTGGGATAGACTCCAGGCCCCCTTCTACCCCGACCAGAATGACTGGTGGAAATATGGATGAATTAAAGGAATGTCTGGGATTCGTGAGTTTTGTGAATAGTCTGCAGATTTAATTTTAATTGGAAAATAACTGCAACTCTGTACTGACCTTTTGTATTTTAGCCTCTGGGGCTGGATCTTCTATATTCAGGCTGGATATGCACATCCTGCAGTTCCATGGATCTCCAAGGAAATGGGCCTAGCGGCAGAAGGGGATTCCCAGACTGCATGAACATTATTCTGTCACATGCCCATTCACAGCAGAAGGAAGCAGGACTGCTAAACACAGGCCTGGTACCAGCTGAGATCAGTATTCACCTGCTCATCGCAAACAAGATCTGCTGAAGCCCATGTTTAATCACCAGGGGACAGATGTCTTTGAATATCCACTCGCATCAAACCCAGAGCATAAAACATCAAGCCTGGGAAGCCCTTCATCTTCAGTGATTACTGCTGCTCCGTGTGGCTCCACCAGGGGTGTATAGTGGGGCAGGCCTGACAACTGATTGGTCCCCAGAGTTCTCACCCATTCCTATTCAAAATATAGCATTGGCAAATGATAAATTTGGTTCCTCTGTATGAATTATGGCCCTTATGCCCCACCTTAAAAAAATCCTAAAATCGCCTCTAGACCACACAAGTCAGTGTTTAATGTGAGCAGTCTAGACCACACAGGCCCATGTTTAATGTGAGCAGTCTAGCAGCTCAGGTTATAAAAACTTGTATAATAAATTCTGCTATTTTACACCACCTTACATAAATTTCATTAGTTTCGTATACCAAGAAGCAATCTAAGAAATGTGAAATGAGCTCATGAAGAGCAGGTTGCTAGTTCCAGCCCTAAGGGGATTTGCTGTTGTACATTTAAAAGTACCAGATCTATATACACGGATTTCTGTCATAGTTTTCACTCAGTTCACTCAGCCAGAGGGGGGAGGGCTCTCTACTGCTACAAGAAGGATATCTAAAATCACATATGGAGCCTTACCCTCCTGAATAGTTAGCAAACAGAAGCCATTTAAGCAAGAGAAATATTTACCTAGGCATTTTTTGCAACTGGCAGTTACTTTATGCAGTGTTTTAGGTTCTGAAATAAGCTAGTCATATTCACATTAATAATTTTTAGTATTCTAAATTGAATAACTGCAGTTTTACAATTGTAATTAATATAATATGTCTTCCTTGAGCACTTAAAAAACACACACACTTCAAGGCCTTCAGCCTTGTCAGTGTTAAAATGATATGCAAGACAGATGTTGTTTCAATATCCCACGCATGTAAGAACGAAAAGCAAACTTTTCTTCTCTATATGTGAGCTGCATTATCAGAAGCCAAAAAAAGAAAAACATCACATGGCCTGTGCTGGGTAATGCTTGAGGGTAGTTTAAAGTGAGTAATGGTGGACACCATTTTTTTCATGCGACTGAATGACTAAAAGGCTCACATCTACACAGTCTCAATAACCCTGATAATACTTGCATCTGTTTATATTCTTCAAGTTTGTAAGTGAGATGGGATTACATGGTTGTAAAGTCCTGTCAATTATTACAATTAAAAACTAATTTTCTGATTAGTTAAGGTCTTATTATTGGTTGACATAGTAGAAAGTAGCTTTGTTTTCAATGATACATAGCATTGTCACGATGATGAACCTTTAAAGGGAGAATCATTTACAAATGACAGGTTTTTATTTGCCCAGTCAGACTCTGTGCCGATACAATCTATTGACATCATTAAATGATCCAGGGCTCCTGTTTAGATGGGAAGCAAGACTGCCTTCATGACATGAGTTAAATCACTTCTAATTCACTTCTTCATGGGCTTTCCTGAAGGCAAATGCTCCCTCACAATGTGGCCTGTCTCCTCCATGTCTCAGGCTTGAGCAGGTCTGAAGCACAGAGCTGCCCTATTCCACAAACCTGGACTTTAAACTTGCAGGATCAGTAATCTATATTCAAACAAAAACAGCAAACAAACTTCACTGCCCACATTGCTGAGCAGCCTTTGAAGCTCGTCAAATGTGGAGAATTTAAGACATAAATGAAAATATTAATATTATCAAATTATAATGTAGATTTTCAGTTAGGAAAGATCTTGTACATTTATTTTGTAGCAGGAATGTAATAAGGCTCTATATGGTAAATATTAAGTAACTAGTGGTATATTACTTAGATATCAAAAATTCTTCAGAGATTCAAATTAACTTGAGTGGACTATTGTAAGTTTCACTTCTGTAATGATGAATTGAGCAAACAGATGTAAACTATTAGAACAGGACAACCAAAAGTAAAACTCCTGAAAGAATCATAGTTATCCGAATTTGTCATCAATTAACAGCTGAAGCCAAACAGTTAATGTAGGGTAACACATAAAACAACCTGGATAAGTGCTCAAAACAGGAGCAAAGCCTGAAGTTTGAGGTCCCCTGCTGGGGTTTCCACTTTCAGTCTGAAGAAATGTGGCCCCCCATGGTAAAATTTTCTAATTTGTATTCAGGGCCCCCTGTAAAGTGCAGCGTTTGATATTCTAAATGAAACCGCTTCTTTTTTGGCCTGACAAGTAATATTAAATCAGTGTTCCAAATAAGCTTGAAAAGTTTGTAAGACGTCGGCCATTTGCTTAGCTATGGTCTTCATAATGAAAAATAAATAAAAAATTTCAATATGTGTAATTTAAAAATCAATGTATACTATAGGTAATTTCTAATTTCCACCTTAATTTCACCGTAAAAAGGCTTGATAATTAGTTTCCGATTTGATTATAAGCCTGTACGGCTTCGAATATGATTGCCTGTTGTTCACGTCCACTGGCATTTCCTAAAATCAATGACTCACCTGTCTCTTTGCTCTGTCCGGACGAGGGGCAGCAGCTGCTAAGGCGAGAAGGGTGGCCAGGAGCAGCAGCAATGGTCTCTTCATCTTTGTATAGGAGTAAAATCCGTTGTACTGCCTGGAGAGCATAGGGCTGTACCTTATAACCACGCCAAGGTCTGGTACATAAACAGACTTTCACAAACAGGCTGTTACAACACTTTCACCAAATAGCTCTAGCTTGAGGTTCTGTTTGTCAAGCATATGTGACTGGATGAATTCGTGCATGCAATTCGATAAATTCTATATTCGGGATTTAGTCTGAGAATCCAGCATTTGTACAGCAAACCATTTCCTGAGTATTTCTGTCAGTGTTTGAATATACTACAGCCGTCAACTAAAAATTATTAAAATAAATAAATAAATAAATAAATAAATAAAACTACTCACCAAGATAGACTGAGCAAACTCGAAGGCTGTGTTTTGGAACAATAAATGTTTAGTTCAGTATAATGTTCACTGTAGTCTTGAGGAATTACGGCGTACTTAGACCAAAATATACACATATGATCCTAGTGAATTTAGATAATGGTCTAAGTTTAGTCCTTTCCTAGTATAACTTAGCACTGATTGGGGTGGTCAAAATGAGTTATTGTCATAGTTATGCTGAATTGCTCAGCTGAACAATGATTTACTTAAATTAAATACAATGGGCTAAGTTAAATACATTTCGCTAAGTACTTTTCTATCGGAAGTGACGTCACCCACCACTGTTGCTATAAGTGTTACGGCGCACTTTATGGTTTCCCTGGGAGCGTTATAAACATTCAAGCTGTCGGATGGGTACTATACAATTATATTAGGCAGACACCTCGATTACCAGAAAGCATCGTACTTCGTAGCTATCGAAATTAAGTTACACCCGAACGAACAGTGAGTACGATTTATTACCGGTAGGCTGCAATAGTTGCTGTAGGTTGCTAAGCAACTACGTATAACAAACTTAAAATATTAAAAAAATTGCTACGTTAACCCACTTGTGACAATGTGGGCTGCTTTATGTCTATACTACAGGAGAGTGCTGCAATATAACATGTATCGCGACGTTGTTTTTGTAATTCATTTACAACAGAAACATTTCAGAAAAATATGCTGCTTTTACTTCATACGAGAATAATTTGTCGTTTAGTCTTGAATCTCGCAATTAAGACAAGCAGTAAAATATGACAGTAGTATTGCGTTCTCTCCTGCTTGGTTACGTTCGTCAGATAATCTGATGAATAAAAAGCAGAGATACAACTTTAGATAAAAAGACAATTTTTAACCATTATACGCGTGACAATTAAGTAAAGAAAATGTACTGGTTTGGAGTGATCTCACTTGAAGTTGTTAATAGTCTAATTCACAATCATTCATACTTGTTTATTCAAATATAACCTTAAACAGCCTAAACACTGGTCAGGATTTTAAGATTCTTAAATTAAGAACATAGTTTTAAATCTCCCCGGGACCCAGATTTTCCGTTAGTGTCTGAGCAACCCTAATTATTTATTACTCCCTCAGTTCTCACTCTGTCTTTTTCTTCTGCATTCATAAAGGGGCGATGACTGCCCATGTCAGTGATGTGAAGGTATTCGTTCGGACCAGACCCACTGCCAATTTTGCAAAAGACCTTATTCAGTATTTACCAGATGGGCAGGTATTATCTCTTATTAATACCAAATATAAGCACATAGAGTATGCATTTAAAAAAAAAAATCTGTTTTGTATTGTCTCATTTTACATAATTTTATATGTTTCTTTGTCTCTGGTACGAAAAACAAGCTCATTTGACAGCTCTTATAATAGACACAAGCAGCATTCCAGATCTTTTATTCTAATAATTTGTTTCTATGTATCTCAACCTTTTTTCCATCACCATTTCTGTCTGCTAGACAGTAAACATCCATCTCAGGAAAGGCTCCCGGAAGCGGGTTGTGAATAACCAGCTGTGCTCCTGGTCATTCCGGATGGACCGGGTCTTCCACGATGTGTCCCAGGAGGAGATTTATGCCAGTGTAGCCCGCGGCGTGGTGTTGGGGGCACTGGATGGTTACAATGGCAAGTTTCCCATTCTAACTCTCTACCTCTCCATTTCATCCCTCTCCCTCAAATATTATTTGTAAGTGGGGGGGGGGGGGATTTTTGTTGTTGTTGCTTGGTGTTTTTGCTAATATGGTGATGTATAGCTCAGTGGGTTGGACCACAGTACCTGTGATTGGAAGGCAACTGGTTTGAATCCTGTCTTCGGCACAGTAGTCATATCTCCTTTGGACCCTTGAGTAGGGCCCTTAACCCCCCTGAAATACTATAGGGGCGCTGGATAAATGCCCGACTTGGTGCTTAAAACCACAAGCTTCTTTTCAACTATGCATATACAATATATACTCTGGTCAACCATAACAATAAAACCACTGACAGGTGAAGTGAATAACATTGACCTTCTTGTTATAAAAAGGCACCTGCCAAGGGTGCAATTATATCTTAGTTGTCAGGGATTCGAGAATGTCCATCAGAAGGGTGGGGCATCGTACAGGCAGGGAAAAGGAAGGTGAACGATTCATTTGCAGCTCAGGAAAACAGGGGTTTATTAACAGAAACAGAAAACATGCTCAGTTCAACAAGCCATGCAACCATCTGGGGAGAGGAGGAAACACACTAAAGGCTGACAATGGGGAGGACAGGATGGCCAGTGACATCTGCTGGCCAAATGGGGAGGAGAACATGAAAGATTCAGACAGATGGGTGCTGATCCTGATAGTTAGGTAAGTGAACAGTTAGTTCTTGAAGATGATGTGTCAGGAGTGGGGAAAATGGGCAAGTGTAAGGAGGATCTGAGCAAAAATTGTGATGGTTAGATGATATGGTCACAGGCTTTCCAAAATGGCAGGTCTTGTGGGTTGTTCCCAGTATACAATGGTCAGGACCTACCAAAAATGGTCCAAAGAAGGCTAACGTGTGAACGAGTGATAGGGTCATGGGTGCCTAAGGATGTGAGTCTTGAACAAAGATTAGCCCATTGAGTTTAATTCCCAAGGTGAGCTACTGTAGCACAAATTATTGAAAATGCTATCTATGATAGAAAGGGATCAGAACAGACAATTCATCACAGTTTGCAGTGTTTGGGGCTGTATAGCCACAGACCCATCAAAGTACCCATACTGATCCTACCATAAAAGCACTAGACTTATGAGTATCATTAAAATTGGGCTATGGAGGAAAAGAAGAAGATGACCTGATCTGATGAGTCACGTTTTCTGTTACATCATGTGGTTGGCCAAGTGTGAGTGTGTTGTTTACCTGGAGAAGAGATGGCACCAGGATCCACTATGTGAATAAAACAAGCTAGTGGGAGTGTGATGATCTAGACAATGTTCTGCTGGGAACCCTTGGGTCCTCACATTAATGTGGATGGTACTTTGACATGTGAAACCTACTTAAATATTGTTTCAGACCAAGTAAACTCCTTTTTGGCGGCAGTACCCCCAATTTCAGTGGCATCATTCTGTGACATATTGCATCCTGCCACATTGCAAAAATTGTTCAGTTATGGTTTGAGGAACATGAAAAAGAGTTTAAAGTATTGACTGATCTCAGTCTGATAAAGCGGTCTGATCTTAGTCTGATAAAGGATGTGCTGGTTCGATCCAAGGAGGCTCCACCTTGCAACTTAAAGGATCTGCTGCTAACTTCTTGGTGTCAGATACCACATATCACCTTCAGGTCTTGTGAAATTCATGTCTCGATGGGTCAGAGCTGTTTTGGTGGCACGAGAGGGACCTACACAATATTAGGCAGGGGGTTTTAATGTTAAAAGTGCTCAGTGTGCTTGTGTGTGTCAAAGGAGACCATGCTGGTATATGTGAAAAGAAGCATTTTAGCGTACCTGTTCTTGTGCAAATGACAAATTAAACATTTATCTTCATCTTCATTTTATGTACCATTGTGAAATCTCCAACTGCAGTGAATTGAGCGAAGATTAGCCCATTGGGTTTAATCTCCAAGGTGAGCTGCTCTAATTGTCTCTCAACATCAGGCAACATCATGTGTTTTGGCCAAACCGGGGCAGGCAAGACCTACACCATGACTGGAGCCACCAAGAACTACAAGGAAAGAGGGATCATTCCCAGGGCCTTACAGGAGGTATAGTATTTTTACCTGTTCCTCAACAAGGTTGGTTATAGTCATGCTTGAGATTTATTGCAGCACATGCTTTGTTTTTTCTAGTTATTAGTTTTATTTATACTGATGAACATCTCACTGCCAACCACCCCAATCTGTCATGGAGTGCCTACATCTCCCATGATCCCACTCGTGTAGCTGTGCTTGTGTCCACTCAATGTTTTCTGTTGTATTTGTTCTTATGTACATACTATATGTTCCTTGAATGCAGTATTTAACAGACCATAGACATACCATGTACCTGTGTAGTGCTTTGTGAATAAAGCTGATTCTGATCTTAATAACAAGGGTGCAGAAGGTGCCTGGACACTATTTTTTTCCTTCTAAATGCATGCATCCATTCATCAATTTTCCATCTCCCACGACTGCCACAAAAAATCTTACCGCTACAGCGCTGCACCACTGCCTTAGCAATGGAGTCCCAGAGCATTGCCCATTCAGACTCCATGTCTCCTGACTCCCTTGGGATAGAAGAGAAGTTATGCTGGAGGTGCAAGTTTAAGATCCCCCAAACAGGGGCCTCTGCCAGACGCTCCCAGCACACCCTCACTATGTATTTTGGTCTACCAGGTTTATCTGGCATCTTCCCCCACCACTGGATCCAACTCGCCACCAGGTGGTAATCAGTTGACAGCTAAGCCTATTTCTTGACCTGAGTGTCCAAAACATATAGACGCAGATCTGACGATACAACTACAACATCGAACTGTGGCCTTGGGTGCTCTGGTGCCAGGTACACTTATGAACACCATTATGCTTGAACATGGTGTTCAGTATAGACAAATGACTGCCACCCAATCTACACTACACCCAACCCCCAAGGCTCCTCTTGGAGGTGGTGGACCCATGTTATTTCTTCGGGCTATGCCTGGATGGAGGCCCGGCCACCAGTTGCTTGCCCTCGAGCTCCTGCCCCAGGGCAAGGCCCCGGTTTCCCCAACCTGGGGTAACATGGTCCTTTGTTTTATTTCTCATGGTGGTTTTCCAAATTGCACTTAGTTTGGTAGAGGACTGATCCTTCTGGCTCTTGGAATGCAGTTTGTAGAACCATGTATATCTCAGAGCAATGGCTCCCTCAGAAATTTTTCAAAGGGGTGGCCAGATGGGGCCATCCAAAATCTTTGAGTAGTACACCAAGACCAAAATCGATAACTGAATTTCAGAAACTCTTTTATACTGTTGTAGTACATAGACTGGGTGAAAACTGTAAAGTTAAGGATATACTTTGGTTTCTTATTTTATGGTAATTTATTTTCCGTGTAGTCACTTGTTTTCACGGGGGGTGTTGCAGGGGTCAATGATTTTGCCCTCTTTGCCCCTGATAACGGCATTATTTTGAAGACATCCATGTTGCTTAACCCAGTGTTTCTTCATCCAGCCTTTGGGGCCTCCATGCAGTGCACATTTTTGCTCCCTCCCAGTTCCCAACTCACCTGGAGCAAGTATTTGGTGTTCTTGAATGGCTGGGAGCTGGGGGGGAGCTATAATGTGGACTTTCTGGGGGTCCTTGAGGATTGGGTTGTGAAACGTCCACTGCTGGCTACCATTAAAATGGACTCTTGAACGGAGTCGACACAGATGTCCCATCACATGACCCATTCACTGTGCATCTGTGGAAAATGCAGGTGTTCAGGGAGGTGGAGAAGCGCACAAACCACGCCATCTCTGTTTACCTGTCCTTCCTGGAGATCTACAATGAGACACTGGTGGACCTGCTCTCCTCTGTCCCACTTGAGGAAAGCACAGCGCTTGGAGGCATGTCCATTGTGGAAGAGGCTGGGGGCAGCGTGTGTGTGCGAGGACTGTCTCTTCACCAGGTTCACAGTGAGGAGGAGGCCCTGAATTTACTCTTTGAGGTATGAAAGACCGTTTCCATCGGACAGTTGCTGTCTGACTTGTCTGGTGTTATTTCATGCATGAGTAAACTTTTTGTACTAAAATAGTATACATCATGATCATTCCAAAGTAAATTTATTAAACTCTCACACACTGTTACGCTTAAATTGAGAATTTCTAAATGCATAAAATGCCTTTTTATTACGTCTAAAATAATTTTAAAATAAACTGAATACAAAAAATGTTTAAATAAATTGATTATTAAAAATGCTGTCTAAATGTGTAATTACTAACGATTGTACATGCAGTTGCTCTCAGGATTTCACTGGCGAGTCATTTTTATCTTTGGTTTTCTTCAGTTGCTAATTTGATACATTTTTTGTTTAAATGTTGTTGTTCCACCATTAATTACTCTTGGTTATTTTTGGTAGGCATTTACAACTGATTGAATTAGTTGTTTATTTTGTCCTATGGACAGTACTGCTGGACAAGGCTTCTGCTTCATGTTAATATTAAGTAAAATATGTTCTGGTATCTTCAGGGGGATATGAACCGGATCATAGGGGCTCACACCCTGAATAGGAACTCGTCTAGATCTCACTGCATCCTTTCAATCCACATTGAGGTACAGGGAGCTGAGAAAGAGTCTCAATCAGCACTGCCACAAGTGGTTAAAGAGTCACTAAGTATCTTCCTGCTTGCAGTCTATGTTGTGCTTGCATGTTGAATATTATTCCTCTATGCTGCAATACATCTGACACATCTGGTCAAAGCTGTTTGTCATAAGTTCAGATGTGCACCATAATTTAGCATAACAGACTCTGTGTTTCAGTCTCGCTCACGAACACTATCAGAAGCCAAGTATCTCACCTCCAAGCTGAGCCTGGTGGACTTGGCTGGCTCAGAGAGATTAGGCAAAACTGGCGTGAGTAATGGCCTCCCTTTCCCCTCACTGAATGCTGCTGTCTTGCTCTGGAGAAATGTGAAATATGCCCCTTTCTGTGAATTCTTTTAGTTAAAATATCCTTATTACAGATTGTTTATTTGGCAGACACTTTTATCCAAAGTAATATTCAGTTCAGAAGGCAGGGACAGCCAGTACCTGGAGCCCTTGGGAATTAGAGCCCTTGCTCAGGGGCCCAGTGGTGACATCACTCTGCCAACTCTAGGATTTCAACCAGTGACCTCCCTATTATTGATTTCAATATGAGTTTTAAGGTTCAGTAGACAATGATTTTTAAGAGCTGTACTGTGATAATGGTCTCATGATGTTCACCACTCTCTCCTCTTCCCCTGGCCAGTCAGAGGGCCAGTTGCTCAAAGAGGCTACTTATATCAACAAGTCTCTGTCCTTCCTGGAGCAGGCCATCCTGGCTCTAGCAGACCGGCGCCGTGAACATGTGCCTTTCAGGCAGAGCAAGCTAACACATGCCCTCAAGGACTGTCTGGGTGAGCAGAGCCGTGTGCAGTGTGAAGGGGCCGAGGCTTGCAACACAAGATTCACCCCCTTTTATGGGACAGTCAGAGGTGTTTGTACCTTACGGCTTGGGCAGGAATGTGAGGAGCACTCAGGCTATGGGTTTGCCTTGTGCAGCAGCCAACTGTTGACCTGCAATTTACTAAAATATCTCCATGATGGGTAGAGGGAGCAGGTGCAGTTTAGATATCTGATGCTGGATATCATTCAATATTACAGCTCTCCAGGGATGGGGCCACAAGGGCACTGGCCTCAGCTGAAAGCCGACTGGTCCCTAGAGTGCCCCATACCCTATCTCTCACCAATTCTGAAAATATCTTTGGCTAATGATAAGGTTGACCCCTCTGTATTAAATATGATCCCTTTTATGCCCCCCACCTTAAAACATCCTCGAATCACCTATGCAGCTATCCTAACAGGTCAGCAGAAGTGATGCTAGAGAAGTGGGTCATATTGGAACCTAGTTATATACAGTTTTATAGTGTCTACACCAATGTTTCTCAACCCAGTCCTCGAGGCCCCAGAAGCAATCAACATTTTTGCTTCCTACATTGTTTGATTGTTTAACTCAGCTGTGTTGGGATCTTGAAGGAAACAAAAACATGGACTGTATGGGAGTCCCCATGGACTGGGTTCAGAAACACTGGTTTAGGCTGTTCTATTGGAATACGTTTGTGACTGTCTTCCTCCTCACCATAGGGGGAAACTGCAACACGGTGCTGGTGGCAAACATCTTCGGGGAGGCTGTTCAGATAGAGGAGACGGTGAGAGTGGTGATGTCCAGCCAGAAAGAGTGTCTCTGTGCCAGTCCCCTCTGGGGCCACAACATGTTTATAGATCTACGTACTTTCGCATGGTCTGGAATTCTTACTGGCCTGCTCTGCTCCCCAGCTGTCCACGCTGCGTTTCGCAGGGAGGATGAAACGTGTGCAGACGGAGCCGGCCATCAACGAGCGTGTTGATCCTGTGGTGAGAACAGCAGGAATGCACTGAGATTGGTTACAGTGTGTAGGCTTGGCTGGGTGGTGATCCAAGGGATTTTTAAAATCACATCTGAAGAAAATGAATGGAATGATGTAATAACAATGGATCTCAGGAACATCAAGATGGCCACTGCCGGCTGTGTGCAGGTCACATGATCAGAGAACCTTCTGATCTGGCCCATGTGTGCAGATCCAGGTGAGGAAGCTGCAGAAGGAGGTCGAGCTGCTGAAGCAAGAGCTTTTCATCCATGACTCCCTGGTGAGTGTCCACATGTGGATGACATCATAATGACGCCACAAGCCCACATCCAGCATCTCCAAAAGCAGTGTTTTTCAGCCTAGTCCCAGAGGACCCCTCGCACAATCCACAGTTTTGCTCCCTCCCAGCTGCCAGCACACCTGTGACAGGTATTCTGTGTTCTTGGTTGTATAGTTCAGATGTGCTGGGAGCTGAGAGGAAGCAAAAATGCGGACTGACTGGGGGGACAAATACTGATCTAAACAACCAAATGTGATTTATGAATTTGAACACGTCATTTCTACATATCTCACAGTCCCACAGTCTAATTATGTTCATCTTAATGAACATAATGAAGGTTAATTAAGGTTTTTTTTAAGACAGGGAGTATTGCAATACAGATAAACCTCTTCTTAAGTAAATTTGACTTGTGTAAATGCAGAATTACATAAGAAATTCCCACCATACACATTATATTTTCACATTTTGTGTTATGAACACATATATTCTAATTATGGCACTTTTCCACTGCCACCAAAAACTGAGCCATTCTGCAACCTGGCAGTTATCCACTGTAAAATATGTGAACCATACCAAAGCCAGACCTCAGCTGTACCTACTCTGACATGGACCTGTTTAATAGAAGGGCTGAAAGCGTGACCAAACTGTGCTGGTTGTGTTAACACCATACGACTGGTCTAAATGCATGAAGATACCTGAGTTCTGCGCATGGACTATCTGAAGGAAAAAGCATATGTTATATATATTATTCAATATTAGTAGTATTGCACGTCACAATGTATTGATGCATTTCTGATACCTCGGGACTTGAAAATCTCCAACCTCCTACTTAGAATAGCTAAATAGAATAGATTCATAATGCAAATTTATGCGAGTGAATGCTAATTCTGCTAGTGTGTGATGCATGCATAATACAGCGGTTCTCACAGACGTGGTAGCAGAAATTAGCACACTATAAAAAAAAACAAAATAATAATTGCACATAGTAAATCAAGATGTACACTGTGTGAACAATAAATGAACACTTCCTTGCTTTTACATCACTGTCACTCCCCAAACCAGGCAATACCTTTACTGAGCCAGTAAAAGCATTGCCTCTGCAGAGGAAAACTAAAGTGAGCTGGAACCGTGCTGTAACTAATCTTGCTTCGCAATAGAGCTTGGATATCCCATTTGCCAGTGGAAAAGTGCCATTAGTGCTTTGTACAAATGTAAATTAATTTCATTGACTAAGCATATGTCTCATTACAATATTTAATATAACATTTACTAGAGAATTCTATTAATTGTGTATTTTTTTATACCTGAGTTTGCAACAAATACCTAGGCTAGACTAGGGTGGGTTAGTTCAGTATTTTCCAACCCAGTACTTGGAGAACCCCTGACAGTCCACGTTTTTGTTCCCTTCCAGTCAGACAGCCCACATTTTTGCTCCCTATAGGGAGCTGGGAGGGAGCAAAAATGTAGACTGTCCCCAAGAACTGGGTTGGTAAATACTAGGCTAGTATGAGGAGTGTGTATTTGTAAATGCCCGTGACCACCCTCCATTCCTGCAGGCCAATCGGATGGGGGTGTCTTATGACACACTGACGGACAGGCAGGTAGCAGAAATTCAGCGTCAAGTCCGGCGATATCTGGATGGGACCAGCAATGAGATTGACGTAAGATGGCTGCCAATTTCTTGTTGCCTTCAGTCACAGCTGAGGTCACCCAGTTGCTGGATTCGTATGATGTGTCCAAATCCTGATCTCTGTTTTCCATTTCAGATCATAAATATTAGACAGATCCAAGAGGTGTTCACACAGTTCAGACTCACTCTGCAGTAAGTTATTACTCAGCTGGCATTTGAAGTTGAGGCTTTGCACTACGTACATGGTCTTTATTAATAGGCATATTACGACAGTGCTCATAGCTTCAGTATGCAGCCAATAGGTGGTGGCTTTCATTTCCAGGCAGGAGCGGAGGTTGAGATCCCAGCTGACTGAGAACCATAGCCTGGTAGAGAAACCTCAGGCCCCAGCTGCCAGGTCCCAGGTTAGAGTGACCATGGAAGCATGCCATCATCCTGCATTTGTTTCTATACCAGTGACTGAACCTCTGATTTCAACTGCATAAACTTAAATAATAAGCAAGAAAATTGAAAAAAAATTAAGGTAACCATGGAATTTAGCCTTGGTTGTTTCTGGGTCTAACTAGTGAAGGTTCTTCAGTGTGTATTTGGGGACAATTTTGCTAAATGCCAGTTATCATAATCAAATTTATTTACCATGTACAGCCTAGGTACAAGGAATTTTTGGTGGAACTGGTCACATTAAAGTAAATTAAAATAAACTATGAAGATAACATATACGGATAATATAAAGTATTAACATACAAAATATAAGGTATTAACATACAGCAATAACCAACTGGTAACACAGAATATATACAAGTAAGCCAAACCCACCAGTGCGTTTTATTTTTTCAGTAATAGCCTGTCCTGTTGCTTGACAGGCCACGACTCAGAGACAGGCACCTTTTCTGAGCAAACTGGCATGTGTTGTTTCATGTCACAGCGTCGAGGAGAGATGGGCCCTGTAGGAGAGGTGGAAGCAGGGGGTTTTGGGGGGGCAGAGAGGCACAAGACCAAACCTAAAAAAGCAAAGGATGAGAGGTAAGAGTAGGGGTGCATGACTTCCTGTGGTGTAAGAGTAGGGGTGCATGACTTCCTGTGGTGTAAGAGTAGGGGTGCACAACTTCCTGTAAGAAGAGCAGGAGCACTTACTGGGGTGTTTTAATCAGCCTTTGATCTACCAAGAACAATCAAATGTGTGACATTTATGGTTCAAATAAGCATCAGAACCACTACTGTTATTCCAGATGTGTACATATTTAACCACATTTTTTGATTTACATAGCTGAAAATAAATCAAGCCATAAAATCTAGCTACTTTGCTGTTTCTTAAGCCCTGTAACTGATAAGGAAAAAATGCTGAAAGGATGGAGAAGCACTAAACTAGAGAAAAATAAAAGGATGCATTTACAGTATTTAGTATAATAATGTGACACAGTTCTGTTATGCTGAAAGCCTTGACACTGTCCTCCTCAGTGTTGGGAGGAAGGAAGGAGCAGTTAGCCCTGCCAACAGCAAAGAAGCAGACACCGCAGTGCTGGACAGAAGCAATCCCCTTCTGGCGTCCCAGGGGCATCTCAACTCAGACGAACAGAACCAGGGATCCCAGGGGAACCTCAGAACAGAGTACAGGGAACCAGCAACCAACACATTACTTCCTGTCCTGTTCAGGAAAACCTGGTCCTGCCAGCTCTGTGGAGCAAATGGCTGAATCTTTATCAGTGCTTTAGGGTTGCCAGGTTGTGCTCACCAATAGGCCTCATTATTAAAGACATGGCTACTTGTGTGCTCCCCACTGTTTGTGTTTTAGGCCAACACTTGGGACTGGCAGGTAAAGATTGAAAATTGGCCCAGGTCACATTTAATGTCAGAATGTTTTATTTTTTAACCAAATAAAGACAAACATTTTCAATTCATAATCTTTCATTATGGAAATTCCAAATTACCCATAGATGTGTGTTTGCACACCCTGCAATTGGTTGGTGCCCTGTCCTGGGTTATTCCCTTTGTTGTGCCAGTAGCTTCCGGGATTGGCTTCGGCCCCCGGAGACCCTGCATAGGAGAAGCGGGTATAGAAAATGAATGGATGGTTTTGAGATATGCCTAATAGGTTACCTCCTGAATTGAAGAGTGGGCACCTCACTTTCATTTCCAAGGTGGTTTTCTACCATTCATTTTGGATTCATAACATTTCAATGGATAATTTCAGTATGTTTTTTGAAAGATATAATGACAAGGCATAGGTTAACAAAACAAGTAAAAATAAATATCCTTTATGTGAAAAAAATATTTCTGGACAGAGAAATACGTTGAATTTGAAGAATTTGGGCAAATTCTTACACTTTTCTCCAGTCAATGTTCTTACCTGCCAGTACCTACTAACACTATAACTTCAGTAAGAGGAGCTTTGTTACTGGTGGCCCATAAAAGCCACTACTTAAGCCCTATCCCCTTCTGCTCTGTGCACGTGGCAGGATCCCTAACATAATTGTAGAAACTGCATTATAGCTTTGAATACTGGTATCCAGAAGAGACCATGACTGCTTGGTCCTCACTCACTGACACAGCTCCCCTTCTCCCAGTCCCCCTCCCCCAAAAGCAGAGGCCTTCGAGGACTTCAAAGCGGAGCATGGCAGTGAGATCACTCGCATCCTGAAGGAGAACAAGGCGGTGCTCCGGGATCGCCAGCGACGACTCCGAGAGTTGACGGATGGCATCAATGAGACAAAACGGGAGATTGACCTCGCCAGTAGCACCCTGCAGCTCCAGCAACAGCGTCACGGTGTGTCTACCCGCAATCCTTTCTGCTGCCCAGTTTCCTTTTGTGCACAGGAAGTTTCTCCTTCCGTGGACACCCTTCTGCCAACAACCAAAGTGGGCTGGCTTTTTGTAGTAGACCTTCCCTTTCTCCTTATTAGTTGATGAGTAGGATGCTAGGGGAAGGATAATTAATTTTCGTACAGGAAGTGGTTCCTGACTGGCTGATGAGTTCAGTAGAAGGGGGCTGATTCATATTCTAAAGAACGCTACCTGATTGGCCACTGTGTAGTGCCTCTTTCATGAATATTAAACCCCCCCCCCATACACCAGTAGCAGGGGCTGTGACCCCCCTAACTCTCCATGCAGGAAAATTTGTGACTGTGGAGGGTCAGCCAGTAATGGAAGAGGAGGAGCTGACCTTGGTACTGAGGCTGCAGGAGCTGAAAGTGCAGTACCGACGACAACACGAAGAATTGGGCAGCACCAGGGCTGAGGTCAACTACTGCCAGCACCTGGTGGACCAGTGCAGGATCCGTCTACTCATGGGTGAGCTTCATTCTTCAGCTCGAGGGGCCAGAAAACAGGCTCTGGGCTCCCATTCTGTCATTCCCCACCCTCACCTAACTAAATATATTTTTACAGCTTTGTGATACGAATAGAAATAATAAGAGTGACTGACTTAAACGTCTGTGTCTCGAAGAAGCTCTGATCTCCCACCCACTAACAAATTGCGCTATTCGCATGATAATAACATGATAATCCGACAGTTAGTATTGGGTAAAGAAATATGTAAAACGCCCATTATTGTGATTAAAATAAACAGCACATGCCTGGTTAATGTTTACCCTGATTGGCTACAAAATGGCACACGGATACGCCGCTGAAGCTTTGCGCCAATGTTGCCATTTTCAGCAACGATTCTCATACCAGTGTTCATGGCTTAGTGGGCTAAGCCTATATGTCTGTAATCATACAGTCGCTAGTTTAAACCCAACCTATTTAGAACATGAATGGCGATCTTCAGCTGCGAGTAGTACTATACGCCCCTGATGCAGATAAAACAAAGAAAGCTGACGTGGTTTGCCTTTTTGCTGATTTTTTTATCCTAATTTTAAAAACTTTAATACTTCCGACAATGGAAGTTTTGAAAAGAATATAGATCATGGATTTAGTCAGTGTTTGTTCATGATTCTACATAATGATTTCAGCAAGATATGAACTGAAATACACGAGAAAGAAAGAGAACTCCGTATAGGCACTGCATCATATTTATATGGTCACAGTTTTTCATTTTTCATTCCATCTACCAATAAACTGTGAAAGGGATTTTATTGTTGCTAATTTTCTTGTATTTCACACTGCCTTTCCAAAATGATGGGTGTGGGGTACAGTGACATTCCAGACTGATAGGCCATTGATTGTATGCAAACTACTACAGGTGTGAGGACACCTATCTCATTAAGAACATAACAAATTTACAAATGAGAGGAGGCCATTCGGCCCATCAAGCTCGTTTGGGGAGAACTTAACTAATAGCCCAGAGTTGTTAAAATCTTATCTA
>JAABNY020000001.1:25504347-25517980 GCA_015164015.2 Brevimyrus niger
CGCCCCTGTATCTTGTACTGTACGGCTCTCCTCCAGCTCGCACATGCGCACTTGAGGCGTACGCCTCTACCTAAGAATGGATTTTCATAAGGTGTACTGCACTTATGTTTACGGTACATGTTTGATGAAATTCAGCCTTATGTTTATAAGTTAAAGTTTTGCTGGTTCGAATTAAAATTACCATGTTGAAATCAAATCTGATGTTCTTAAGTTTTATTTGGTGAGTGGAAGAGGGGGTAGTCTTATACGGCGAGTATATAACAAAATCTATATTTTAACTGGAAAAGTCAGGTGGTCATCTTATACGCGGGCAAATACGATATTTAAAATATGCCTATCTTCTTTGGAATCCAAACCTTAGTGTATGCAGTTTCTTGGGCCACATGGTTGTTAAAGAAAAGGGAGAAGTGGAAGAAATCACACACAATTGTACATGTGTATGTCCTGTTTTATGTGTCCTTCATTGGACCTTGAACTTCTGGAATGTGATTAACTTTATTCATAGCATATTATGAAGTTAAAACTGCTGTCTAAATACAGTATAACCTTGGAACTGAAACACTTAATTCTTAACTTGTTCCTGCTAAAACGTGTATGGGAATTTTTCTTGTAATTTTTAGGCCAGGTCTGTTAACACAAATGGACGTTAAACAGGGGACACCTGTGTTAGGTCTTATATTGGTTAATGATTTTTATTGGTAGGTAGATACATTTAAATAGGCAATCGTTTTGGGGGTCTGGAATCGATTAAATTCATTTGCATTATTTCTTATGGGGAAAATCAACTTGGAACTCAACTAAATCACAACTCGACCATTCTGGAAATAAATTGTGTCTTAAGGCCCCACTGTATAAACCTGATTAGTGTCAGCTAAGGCATCTTTCATCTAATTCAGTGACTCACAAATTTTGGCAAGTAGTGCACTCTCAGGTTGTACCAGAGAAAAGATTACTCATTTCTTTCTGCAATTCAGATTACTGCCATCCCTCCCCATGTGGTACTTGCCCGTTTGGTTTCATCATAAGTGGTGAGATCCACTGATCTGACTGCTGTACTGCAATAAACATTGGTGCAAGAATCACATATTGGATTTTGAACTATATGTCTGAAAAAGAATCAACAAGTGTGTCTCATAAGTAATTTGACTCTGACTCAAGGCACTTTGGAAAACAGCAGTTCAATTGCTAAGTGTTGCAAATTCCTTTATTGCAGATGGGTGATGTTAGAAACACAATGAATTTGTGACCCAAATAACTTGTCAGATGTCCCACAGTCTTTGTCCAAAGTTTTTATCAATAGTGTCTTCAACTGCAAACACAAAATTGTAAATCAGTTAAACGCAAAGTAAACTTTATTGTTCCTGAACCACAAAATAGAATTCTTTGGTTTTACAAATTCACTAGTTACAGTCTTTGAGCTATAACCCCCATGACCTTATCTAGTTACAGGCGTGTTGCTATAACCCTATGACTTCATTCCGTTCCCTCCCACCCTTTTGGAAAAATATGTTCCCACAAAAAGGAGAAAAAAATGGCTCTACATCTGTCTAAAACCCACTGTTTGGTAAATCCCAGAAAGGACATTATCTAACAGGAAGAGAGAAAGAAAAAAATCATCCATTCACAAATTATCCAAACTGAATTTCAGTCAATTAAAAAAACTATAATTAGTATTTTAATAACAGAAGCTATTACACAATTCAGATTTGTTAACAGTAGATCAAAAGGAAGCAAGAGTGCACCGAGAATACAAAAAACATTGGGAGGACTTACAAATATATTTTATGAAAACCCTTCACTCTCAGCCAATTTACATGCACACAGCACCCAGTAAACACAACAGCTGGGGTCTCTGCATAGATCGGCTCAGCTTTGACCTTGACATTGCTTCTTTCATTTTTGTCGTATGTACATTATTCACAGATTTCAGTGGTGTCAGATTTAAAAAAAAAAAAAAACTATCATTACCTGCTACCTTCACTATCTCAAAATAACTGGTTTGTAGCTCATACATAGATCATCCACGTGCCTTTGAAGAGTAGAGAGAATGGTACCACAGGTAATGAAACCTACATGTTTACCTTTCCTGCATAGGCGGCAGAAAATCACAAATCTGTAAATTTTTGGCATTGGTACCCTTTGGGTGCACAGTCCTGTATCCATAATCCCAGTCAGCTCAGTGTAGTC
This sequence comes from Brevimyrus niger, assembly GCA_015164015.2. Classification (NCBI taxonomy): domain Eukaryota; kingdom Metazoa; phylum Chordata; class Actinopteri; order Osteoglossiformes; family Mormyridae; genus Brevimyrus; species Brevimyrus niger. The sequence goes on from JAABNY020000001.1 coordinate 25,506,535, forward strand.
TTGTTTAATATAACAGTGTGTATAAATTTCAATTGACAAATGCCACATGCTACTACCTTTAGGAAAGGGTTCAGGTAATGACAAAGTACATCTTCATGCCTTAAATTTTGGTAATATAAAATGCCTTGATATTTTATGTCTTATTTGTTGACTGTTACATTTAGAGTGTAAATGATCGTGCTGCTTACACCACCAGACAGTGTGCAACGTTTTTGGCGAAGGAAATTTTAATCTTCAAGATCAAAGGTTCTGTTAACTCAACTTATGTATTTAGGTGACTGACCTCTGACTGTTTCCAATGACATAAATATAAAACACACAATACAAAGAAATGCACATATGTTTGCTTTAGATGAATTTTCTTAAACACAGTGATTTAACAAACACGTTTTACACACTCGGATTAATACAGAGATGTATGGAGACGTATTGGGGATACACTGATAAAATAAATTACTCTAAAATCAGTTTTAAAAAGTATTCCCTACACAACCAGTAGGGGTAGAGCAATATACAAACATTGCAGGACAAATGCTGAAATATGTGTTTGGGCGGCTGCTTACATAGCACAAGATTTAAGCCCTATTTACACTCTTTCCAAAGCTCTGTGACACCCTTGAATTTTACAAGCCATTCAAATAAAATACCTCCAAATCAAAAATTACAGTTAGTGAAACCGCTACAATTCATCTCGTTTTTACTTCATTTTTTTTTTAACGGCAACCAGAGTGGCAGGAATCAAACAGGCTTAGTCACCAGTTAAGATCAGCTTCTAAGTTGCAAACTGAAAAAGTATAAGAGGGAAACTTAAAAAAATAAATAAAAAAAGGGCTTCTGATCGCCCACTCATACGGCCCTTTCTAATTGGCGGTGGAGGGGGCGTTTGTACATCCCACCCTCCACATGTGTGTTTCTGAGATGCTTGTAGTGTCACCACCCTCATGGAAATGTCTCGTGTCCTGAAGTGCACATTGATGAGGAAGCTGATGTGACTCCAGAAGATGGGTCCTGTGGTGGTATTGTGGCAGAGCTCTGGTTGGCTCACGATGAGGGTCGTGTTGCTGGTGCATGTACGCGTGCGTGGGTGTGTGATAAAGAGAGAGTGTCTTGGCGATGGTCCTATGTGGGGACGGCGGCCTCCAGGCTGCGGCGGCCCTGCCTCAGCTTGCGCTTGTTGCTGTAGAGCGCCATCTCCTCCAGGGCTGAGGACACAGGCAGCAGAGGGGACACTTCTACTGCCGGGTCTGCAGGGGAAGCTGCTGCATAGGGAGTGACCACAGATGGGAAATGAAGAGAACATTAGTGAATTTACATCAGTGCTAATGGAGGAAAATGGTATAAATGGAGCTTAGTCCAAAGAAGGCCCAGTGGAATTCATTGTCCTGAATCATCAATGAAGGCTGGATAACTGTTTTTAATGCCCATACATTTTCCCATGCTTGGGTGAATCTCAATATGCGTACTTGGCTTTACTTGTGTTCTCATGTACCCTTTCTCCATTCCAGTTCCAAAACTAAGAACACGAATACAGGAGGATGGTAAAAATCCCGGATGCTGGTCTTGCACTGCCCTAAATATCAAGCATACATTGGTTGTACCCCTGTGACCCTGAATAGGACAAGTGGTTTCAGAAAATGGCTGGATGAACATAGGTTACATCCTTGCTGAACAAGACCAATCCCATGATTCATTGCATTCCAAATTCATTCTTGGAAAGGAAGTTAACAGGACTGGCCTTGCCAAGACCACAAGTAGTCTGAGTTATTGAGATTCACCCCTCGTGATGCCGTTAGTGGAAAGAACAGAGCATCTGTAGACAAAGGCAGAGCGGCAGCCTCGCCCATGCAGGGCTGAGTCTGGCAGGCCGTGGATTATCCTCGGCCTCAGGGTGACAGCCTTCCACTCTTGTTCACCATCCTGCTAGTGCTGCTGTCTGCCTGACAACCGATAGCAACAACTTATGCTTATTCTATGTAGCTGGCACTTTTATCAAAAGCAACATTTATTTATGAGACAAAGCAAGATCCGATAGACTCTGGATTAATTAGGGTTAAGGGCCTGGCTCAGGAGCCCAACGGGGACATCTCTCTGCTGACCCAAGGAACTGATCCAGTGACCTTCTGATTACAGGAACAGTTTCATACATAACCTGCTGCGCCACATGCCGCCCCTGCTAACCCGATCTCACACCGCAGAATAGAACACAGTATCTAGCAGACTCCAGCAATGCCACAGAGCAGAAAAAGGTAGGTGGGTACGTGGTCCACCTCTGAGGGACGACATGAAACCAGCAGAATTCACATCCAGAGGATGCACATCTGCACAGACCACATCCCACAGCGATTCACATTCAGAGAGTATTACCATAGACCTCAGTCTGCCTAAGCGGACTGAAGCATAACACTGAGAACAAGCACCGCGGAGCACTGACACACCCCCAGCTTAGTAAAACCCAAGATCAGGGCTAAGATTAGGTGTAAACCACTGAGCAGGCTGTTAATGAATCTCACACCAAGCACACAATAAAGCAGAATCACCGTTTCTGTTATTTATTTATCTCACACAAACATGAGTATCCTACCAAAATGCGGCAGCTGTTTATCCCAGGAAGTCACCTGGAGTGAGCATAATCAAAGGTCAAAGGTCAAAGTAGGGACCAGGTTAAAGGTCACAGAGCACTGGCCGGCATCCAGGCTGAATGGAGGAGCTCCGTAAGCCCATCCAGCCCCAGCTTGGTTGCAGTTACAGCCCCAGGCTCTTCGAGCCACGTGCTGAGTATCGACGCATCTCCCTCACCTGGGCTACTGGAACCGTCCACGTGACCGTCATCAGTGTCCGGGGACTAGAAGGCAAGAAGAGAGCATGAGACAGCAGCAGGGCAGGGGGGTTGGGCTGAAGTGGAAGGGCAGGCACTCAAAGCACTACCAGGACTGTCTGTCCATCACAAACTCATCAGTTCATCTAAGGAAACCAGCCTCCCATCAGAATCTACTAACAGAGATTCAGCCCTAACCAGTTAATCAAATTCACTAGCTGAATACAGATAAATATAACAACATGGACCTTGTACTGCACTATGCATCCATCTAAATTCATGTACGGCAAAAACCTTAAAGATCATTTTCTAATTATTTGAACTAATGAAGAATTTGATGTCTAACTTGGCACTTCTAAAGGTTTGTCTGATACCTCCCACACCTGAAGGGGGGGGGGGGGAGAAAGATGTGACCATGTCTCAGTGACGCTGCAAGACATCTGTGTCCCACGTACTCAAAGATGCACTTTAGAGAATACCAGGAAGTCACTCGATGCACAGCTGGTTAGACACAGTGCATTCATCCATGGCAGGCAGACGGACAAGCACACAGAGGAGCGGCGGGCTCTACGAGCCCCAAGCCCAGGCGGAGCCGCCACAAACAGGTCGATCCAGACCCAAAAGGAGCTGCCCGCTCTCAGCACTGGGCTGGAAGACGAAGACGGGCAGTGAGTCTGGTCTGGTTACTCAGACTTGAAGAACAGGCCTTATAAATGATCGCGGGTCAGTCTGGTGTATCACAGTATGGAGAGACCTCATCACACCAGGCACAGCCCATCGCTGATTGCAGCACCGTGGAACGTTCCGGGTGTCTGCAGCGCGGGCTCTTTGTGAGCCATGTGACCATGTTACTGACGTCCGCCGAACACACCTCAGACACGTGGCGAGACTGTCCCAGCGGGACACGTAAGGGTGGGTTGGGGGGGGTGAGTGGGGTGGCAGGGGGGGGGGGGGTCTGGAATCTGAGCATGCAGCTGCTGATACCTGGATGTCGTATACGGGTTTGGAGGAGGGGATTGCTGCAAACTGCCGGTAGTCAAACTTCTTTTGCGACAGGGACTAAAAGGACAGCAGATCACGGTGAGAGGAGGAGAGGAGAGTGGGGGGAGATCGGGCCGCATAGAGAGCGCCACCTACTGGAGCCCCAGACTGGGGGGAAGGGGCATTCAAAGACACTATATCGGAGACCATCGTTACCTATCTACAGAGCAAACACGTCGTTCAAAGGTATTTCATAGACAAGGAAAATTAGGCAGAAGAAATCCATTCCAGTTCATCCCAAGCCTACAAGCCCAAAAATGAACCAATGAAATCAGGTTTAGCATTTAAGAGCAGAGGTGGACATTTCAGGTCCAGAAAGTGAAAATCCAAACCAGGATTTCGTTTCAACCAACCTGCCGAGTATAACGATTCACAGCCATATAGTACTCAACTGGTTGGTTGAAACAAAATCCTGGTTTGGATTTTTACTTTCTGGATCTGAAATGTCCACCTCTGTTTAAGAGAAATTTAAAGACAATCTTATTTGAGAAGGACGATTTAGAAGAAATCAATTCCAGTTAATTCTGAACCTATAGGCCCAAATATGAATCACATTTAAGAGAGAAATTTCATGACAAATAAAACAAGCTGGACTAGCAGACCATCCCATATTAGGCAGCCCTGCACTACCAGAAGGACCTTAAGTACTTCAGAGATTAAAAGGAGCTTGTAGTACCGCAACGGCTGTCAAACTGGAGTCTCACATCACTCCCCCACCCAGCCACCCATCTCTGGCACTCAAGGCTGCTTATTTATCCATCACTCAAGCACCTTCTTTATCTTTTATCCAAGTTTATTTTTATAGTAAAACTCTGAATGCATCTTTCTTTCTGTCGCTGTCCGTCTTCAAACCTTGATTGCAGAACCCATACAAGAATTCCATTGTACTTCTGTACCTGCACATAGCCAAGTACTTTCAATTCAATTTAATACCATGAAAATGAGCATGCAGGCTAAACGCAGCTACGCAGCGCCCCCTAAAGGTCACATTGGCTCACTGCGAGACCATCATGTTGGCGACCTTACCAGCCTGCCTGGCGATGTCACACAGCGGGAGGCGGGATCTGTCAGGAGGGAACCACACAGACACAGAGCTCAGCCGGGGGGCGAGGCCACCATTAACACGCCGCGAGGTGGCTTGGTGAGCGTGACGCACTGACCTTCTAGTGGAGTGGGCGATGGCGTAGGGGCGGGGGACGGTGACTCGGTCAGCCGCTCCAGGGTGCCGCGCTTCTTGGCCTCACGCGATTTGGCTATCACCATTTGGGCCTTCAGGGCATCCTGCTCCAGGGACTTCATGCTGTGGGGGGGGGGGGAGACTGTCAAAGGGGAAAAGGGGCAGCAAGGACACGAGGGAACCACAAAGCGACAGACAAAGGCTGGGGAACCAGGGCAGAGACGAGGCTGAGCTGCATCGCTCTGCTCCTCACAGCGAGCGTCTCCAGCTGCTCTGCTATATCACAGCATGCAGGTTCACATTCAGAAGCCACTAGCCAAGCTTTTCTGAGCTACCAGGCGTTAACAGCTGGAATTAACATTTCAATCACATCTCCCCCACCAATGAGACCTATGCCTGTTTTGCCTTTCAGATCATTGCATTAGCATATGCTTATATCCAAAGCAACATACATTTTCTCTGAAAAAGCAGGTGCACAGATCCTGCAGCTATTGGGGGTTAGGGGCCCAAAAGTGAAATCACTCTGGCAATCCTGGAATTTGAGCCAGTAACCTTCTAAACACTAGGTACCACATCCTAACCTGCTGATCCACACAACGTCCACAAACAATGACAATGTTGCAAAAACCAGTTGAAATTAGACAATTAATTTTACTGCTTTTCTCCCCCAAGAGGATGTCATCAGCTAACAAATGCCTTTATACAAAACAGCACACATTAAGAAAACAGGGTCAGCCAGTCCCTGGTGCAAATCGGCATTAAGGGCTTTGCTCAGGGAACCAATGGTAAAATCACTCTGCCCACTATGGCATCTGAACCAGCAACCTTCCAATCACATTTTTAATCAGAAAAAATGCACAAAATGCCACTATTAGCTTGGAGAATATAGAGGCATAGCAAATTACAAGAGTGAAGACTTAAAAAGGAACAATAAATTTTATGAATGCTTATGCTATATTCTGGAAGCTTCTCATTCCTTCGAAAATCATTCTGCATGTCTATGCCCTGGTTTCCGGGGCCTTGATGCTTGCCGTGGGCATCGGAATGATGACACAGACACACCGTGGAGGAAGTTCCTGTAGAGACCATTAGGCTTCCTACAAAGGTCACGGGGGCGTGAGATCCACACTGGCATCTGAGCACCTGGGGATTTAACCTTCTCTCCCACCAGGGGGTGTGTTAGCCATCCACAGAGCTGCAAAAAGTCGCATGCTCTTTGGAAAAAAAAACCAGTGACACACACGAGGAGAGCAGGATGGGGTGTTAAGGAAGGAGGGAAAAAGGGAGGAGGAGGAGTGACAAGGAGGGGATCAAGATGGAAAGTTAGGTGAGGAAGCAGATCCTACTGCAGAAGGGCAGCAGAGGCATGCAGAAGGACACAGGCCAGCATTCACAGTGTAAAGGGGGACGTTCTGCAAAGCCATTCACAGCAGCCCCCCCCGTGCCCAAGCACACCCCCAGAATGCGGCGTGGCAGGCGGGGCAGGGGGGCAGGCCTAACCTGGCACCAGCAGGCTGAGGGGGTGGGGTGCAGGCCTGAGATGCTCTCACTCGGGATTGGTAGAGCCGTTTGGCCAGGTCCTGTTCATACTGCCTAACGTCCTCCTCTAACCCATAGGGCCTGGCCCCCGCAAGGAGCAAGGGAGGGAGGGGCACCGGGAGGGGGGGGAAAGAGTTCAGAATAGAGAGGACAGGAGGTTACATACAGACAAAGAGAGGGAGCAACAGAAACACCAGAACGAGGAGGTTCAGCAAGAGGAAGGTCACAGCCGGCCACCAGGGGGAGACAGAAGCTCCAGCGTCTGCAGGAGCAGAGTCTGATCTGCTTTCCAACTCTGGGAAGAAACTCCTGGAGATGCCTGGACTATAAAAGAACTGCGGAGAGCTCGGCTCCTAAAAACCTAAGCAGGTCTGACTCCTATCTGAAGATGAGCAAGGCGACTGCTGAAGTTACTGCGCAGATCAGCATTCTTTAACCCAGCCTTTGAGAACCCTCAGAGAGTCCAGATTTTTGCTCCTTTACAGCTCCCAGCACACCTGTATCAGCTATTCGGTTCATTGATTGGTGCTAAAACCTTGACTGTCTAGGGATCCCTTGAGGACCGGGTTAAACTTGGCTTAGAGAAAGCAGGTAACATCTCTACAACTGATCAGTTATCACTAAACCCCCCCCCACTAACTACTATACAACATATAAAAAAGAGTACATAAAGACTGTATAAAAGAATTCTGGGAGTTCCTTCGGCACTGACAGGAGAGACAGAAGGAGAGAGCAGAGGTGAGGGAGAGGCAGGCCATCTCCAGATATACATCCTGCCGCCCCCCCCAGGGCCTCGCCTACCGTGCTGCTCTCCACATGGCCCTCTTCTCGGCCTCTAACGCCCGCTTCTCGGCTGGGGACAGCTCACGCTCGCCCCCCGGAAGCAGCTCGGGGCTCTGCATGCGCAGCCTCTCTTGCTGGCGCCGCTCTGCCTTGGCCGTGCGGATGGGGGCGCCGGAGCCTTCAGGGTATGCTGGAAGCAGGCTGGGAGAAGCAGAGGCAACAGGCTAAAGCTGGGACTCATGCTCCTGGATGGCGTAACGGACACTAGGGGAGGAGACCCCATGGAACGTACCCAGTGATGGAGCTGGGCCTCTGCTCCAGCCTGAAGGTGTCTTCCAGGGAGTTCCTCTGAGAGTCCACCCTCCTGTTAGAAGATGATTACAAATGACATGCATATGGAGGCTCTCAAACCCATGCACATACACACACAGCTGTGCATATCTATTTAACCTGTGTCCTGTAATGGCAATGCATTCTAACATGCACACTACATGCCATTTTTGATCGGACTCCGTTTCATCTCATAATTACAGTACTGGAGGTGTGAAGCTATTTGCGCACTGAGCGAATCAGTGAAGCATACCAGTGAAGCATGGCTGCCTAGCACTACCCTATCATTTTCATACAGAAATCTTAAATCCTGAAGAACATTCATGGAGCTTCACACTGAGACAGACAAACATTACCCTGAATTTGGGGGCGTGGCGCAGTGTCGGGGGGAGCAGCCAGAGGGACCGTGCACACTCTCCACCTTATACTCCACTCCATCCAGCACCACTTTGCCCTGGGCCTTCAGGTCAGCCATCTGCTTAGCAAGGTCCTCTTCCTCCTCCTCCTCCTCATCATCCATCAGGAACTCTGGGGGGCGCTGGTCGACCCTCCGGGCTTCTGGCGTGTGGTGACAGACAGTGAGGTTCAACAAAACGTATCAAACATGTACAGCAGCATCTTTAGAAGGAAAATGCAGGAGAAATGTTTTAAAGTTTAACCAGTAGATGACTCTACCTGTGACATGTGATGCTGTGATAGAGAAATGCACTAAAAACAGCAAAACTTAATTTAGTTTCTTTGGGCGAAACAGGGACGTGTGTCAAAAAGGGCTTGTGAGAATATCATTCCAAATGCATGAGACTTGGCAGGTCTAGCTGGTAAGGACTATTAAAAATGAAAAAATATGTTACTGTAAGAATTTATTGACAGGCCAAATCCAACCTAACAAACATGCTTATTGGATGGAAAGCCACATAGAGAGCCATCCCTCAGAAACGTGGCAAGCAGCAGCAGCCAGCCACTGGCGCTCACCTTCCTCCTCCTTCATCTTCTTCAGGTCATCCTCCCCCACTAGACACACGCGGGGGCGGGGCTTGCTGTCGGGGGTCTGCTGCTTCATGTCCATCTCGAAGTACTTCTGTCTGTCTCTAAAGGAACGCTGCTCTGGGCCATCCAGGTTGCCACTGGGCGTGGGCGTCTGTAGGGGGCGCCAGCGGGTCACACCGACAGCACCGTTATAAATACAAACTAATTGAGAGGCAAGTTTTCATTGGCAGCTTTTGGAATAAATCATTGTCTTTTCATCATTTAGCTCAATACAAAAAAAGTAGGAGAAAGGAGCTCCTAACTGGACAAGAGGGCAGCTGACAGCAGTTACATAAGTGCTTCTTTCGTTCGCTGGTCACCCAGACACTGGACTCACCTCGGGCTTGGACATGCCTGGGCTCCTTTGGCTGAAGGAATCCTGGTAAAAGAAAAACAGCGACACTTACCATCTGTTTGTTACTGGGGGGCGAAACCGGCATTCCTATTCATCATTAATCTGTAGACCTATTAAAACATCGTCATTATCATATTATTATTTATTTTCTGTTTAGCCTGTATGTAACCTGTCAACTGTCATTCTCTTTCACTTTTGCAGTCTGCAGAGCAAGACAGATTTTCAGTTCACTACAAGCTGTCCAAGCGTAATGGAAGATTAGATCAGGTGACAGAGTTTCAGAGAGAGAGAAACCACGCATCGGAGAGCTTAGGTCCGGGGTGATCCTAGGAGGGGCCAAAATGCGTGCAGAGGGGGCAACCGTATCCTTAGTTAATGAAGGTTTAGAATCAATGAGTAACGGGGGGTCACTCTGGCAGCCTATCAGCTTTCAGTGGCCCTGTGGCCCAACCCTTGTATACATCCAAGGGTCCGGGAGACAGACCTGCAGGTGCGCCGCTGTGAACCGTCACGGCGCCCCCTACCTGCTGCAGTTCCAGCACTGCCATCGAATGCGGCACAGCAGCGAAGGCTTTGTAGGCCTGCTTGGCACTGATGGGGAACTCGTCAGGGGTGAAGGGAGAGGGGGTGCGAGGCTGTGGAGGCGCGGGGCAGAAAGACACGAAGGGAGACAGGAAATAGTTAGAAGGACAGAGAAGCAGGGTTAGGTCCAGGGGGAGGAGCCAGAATAAGAGCTGGGAGAACGAGGGGCAGACCCTGTAGGGAGGGGTCTCAGTGAGGAAAACAGTCTGAGGTTCCCTGGTGTCAATGAAACACTTGTTAAGCACTGTGAAAGGGTACAAAGAGGCACCTAAATGTAACAGCAGGGCGGATTCTAAGATTTTATAAGGTGGAGGGCATAAGAGGGACCATAGTACATACAAGATGCCAATCATATCATTAGCCAATGATATGTTTAGAATTAGTGACAGAGGAGCAGGTATTCTGGGGGCCAATCAGCTTTCAGGTAGAGCCAATGCGCTTGGGGTTTCACCCCTTAGTAAGCCAGTCAGAAAGGGATAAGATCATGTGAGAATGCGATTTAATCCACAGGAGGATTCTGGGTAAATGGAGGCTGGCTTGAAACTGACAGAAGTTTCAAACCATGAAGTTCCTTCAAATGAAGAGGACTGCAGGCCGAATGAAACCGTGGTTGTGATGCGAGGTGTGAAAATGGCAGAGTGTTAGTAACACTGCCACTTACAGAGGTGTGGGAGGCGGTGGGGAGAAAGGCACGGTGGGGGGCTGCACTGGGACTGCTCTGGCCATCCTGGCTGACGGGCGAGTCGCTGTGCCGCACGCGACAGAGGGGCTGGATCGTTCCAGGCTTTGTCTTCCAGATGAAAGCATAAAGGAGGGGTATGTTTTATTATCCTTGGTTTTACTTTTAAATGAGGTTTTAGGGAAACTCAAACCTCTTCAGAGAGGTATTCCACCCCAAAAACGTATTACTAAGAACAGATAAAAATAAAACTGATAGGTAATGAACAAGAATCATACTCGGACATCAAGAGAGAAACATGAAAGTTTCCATTTACATTATGGTCTCAGATATTTAGGTACATTTGATGCTGCCATCACTACAGTGATACTCTACAGCATAGTCTGTGTGTACAGCAAAGGCAAAATCTGGTAACCCTATATTCTGATATTTACAGTAAAAGGTAAATTCTCCCAAACCATTCATGGTTTCTACTCCTCAATGAACCCTTAGAATTGTGGGAAGATAAACAGTGTTTGAGATGATGGGTATTATTAAAATATCACCAACATGTCTTACTGAACTTAACATGAATACTGAGAATATCCTTCACATGAAAATCATGCATGAGCCTTGAGAGGAGCCGTTCTACTCTAAACATACTACATTAAACATTGTACTGCTTCAGCTGGAAGAGCAGCATATTAGCAGACATTAAAGGGCATGTATAGAGGTGCTGTCCTTGGGTGTAGTGTGGGAGGGATAGTTAATGCTTCCCTGAGGAAGAGGGAAAAAAGGAGAGTTTAACAGGCCTGAAAGCGACAGAGCGACACAGGGAGAAGGGGGGGAAAGATTCATGTGATTCAGCTCAATTCCACTGGAAACTTTATCCAAGCAAGGGGGTGAGCAAGCAAATCTGAGCAATACTCAAGTATTAAACTGTATGCATTAAAATAATGAATAATCATCCAGTGCTTGCAGAAGACGTTCTTGCGTCTGTTTATATGTGCTGTTGATCTGCAGTGGTGATTCTAGGATGTTTTAAAGAATGGAGGGCGTAAGCGAGGCAGCAAAATTATCATTAGCCAATGAAACATTTTGAATGGGTGAGTGGGCCAATCAGCTCTTACATGGGGCCTG
>JAABNY020000001.1:25518080-25541416 GCA_015164015.2 Brevimyrus niger
GAGGCAGCAAAATTATCATTAGCCAATGAAACATTTTGAATGGGTGAGTGGGCCAATCAGCTCTTACATGGGGCCTGTGGCCCTGCTCGTTCATTCGGAAAGCTACACTCCGTGGTTCGAGCAGAGTTACGATTAAGCTTATCTGCATGTTTACGCAGCGGTAAGGCAAATGCTGGTTAATTAAAGCGCCATCATCCTTGTTAACGGATTTGGCCGACTTAGTACAAGGCAGCCTGTCATGCCCGTTATAGAGCCTGCCCTGGGGGCACTTACGAAGCGAGTCTCCCTGCTGAGGGCGAGGGGGTTCTAGGAGGAGTGAGGAGGCTGGGGGGACGGGGTCGAGGATGAAAAGGAGGATAGTGGAAAGGTGTATACTGTTCATCAAACTGATGAACAAAAGGATGAGGGTGGAAGCCATCTTGGCATGTACTCACCGGCTGGGGGCTGGGGGGATACGAGGTCTCTCTGTTGGGGCTCCTCGGCCGGGGGGTATCAACTGATGGGGACTGGTACTGTCACAAAAAAACATGCACAAGGATCAGACCCACAACTTACAAACGTGCCCTCAGGGTTAAACCAGGGTTTAAACAGCGGGACAATCATCATGAGCCACCCACCCTCCCAGAACACCCCCCAACCCCCAAGTGGCAGGTTATTGCTGAGCAGCAAATCGTTACTGTCAGAGTGTAGTTAGTGGGCACCGCTGAGCTGCATCAAGCTGCATGTATAACCTGAGATCAGAGGTGTTACGTGAGGGTGATGCAGAGCAGCAGCGCAACCAGCTGCAGGACCCGTGCAGCTGGCCAGCGTGCAGGGGGATAAGCAGGGAGTCTCCAGGATCGGACGCAGACTCAGTAATGCATGTATCAGTACGGTGAGCAGAACATGAGCCCAGCACTTCAGACATGGGGCAATTTGCCTAAATACTGTCTTAATACTGCTGAAACATGTTTAAGGACAGAGAAAATCCTAATAATAATAATAATAATAATGATAATAATAAACAACTATAATGTTATGTGGCTCAGTAGGCTATGGGCACTGTCATTGTGATTGCTGGGCCCTTCAGTAAGGCCCTTAACACTCAACTGCTCTGCTCCAGGGATTGTCCGACCCTACTCTCTCAAAAAGTATGTCACTTTGGGTAAAAACACAGGTACAGGTGGACGTTTTTCTGAGCTAAATTATGACTCTTAGATTGGATCACGTTCTTGCTGATTATATCAGAGAGAGGCATGCTGGGAGGTCAGATACATGAGGAGGGTGAATTCCTCAGGTCCTGCATAGGACATTGAGATGCTAACAAATCAAAGGGCTCCCGTGCACACACGCACTAACACATACACAAACAATAAGGCAGTAATAAACAGCATCCTGATAGGAGGAACACAGAGGCATGCTCTGAACCCCTGCTATCACCATGAGAACAGCTGCAATAACCATTATTAACACTATGGGTGCGGTGAAGCCATCATCCAAGCTCCGTAGAGGTGGCTGAAGCCAGGGGTCCAGGGGAAGGTGCTGGTCGGGTTAGGGAAGAGTCGGGGCAAATATAACCATGCTGATGGGTCACGCGGCCCCTTGCCTTGCTGTACAATGAGGTCTGCAGCTGGCCCTGCCGGCCGTAGCCCACAGGTGGCCCAGACAGGGGGTGCTGTGCAGGGGGACAGCCCCTACCCTTACGGTTGGCAACCAGGAAGGGGTTCTCACTGAAGAGGATCGGCTTACAGTCCACGAGCGATTCCTCGGGTTGGTCAGCAGGGGGCGTGGCTTCCTGCCCAGACATGTGTGACGACGGGGGACTGCTGAGGATGTGGCAAAGGGGGGGGCCCTTGGCAGGGGGACATGGCGAGATATGGGCCTCCAGGCTGGAGGCCGGGGACAGGGTGGGGCTGACCTGGGGGGGCTCTGCAGGGTTGGAGCCTACGGACTCCAAAGAAACGATGAGATGGGCCTGTACGGGCGCCTCCATGGGGACGGCCAGAGCGACGGAATGAGAGAACTGAGGGGGAGCAAGGAGAGACAGGGATGGGGAGGGTGAGGAAGACAGAAACAAGGGGCACACAGAGGACTCATGGATGGAGGGAAAAAGAGAAGAGGCACTACAGACTGAAGCGTAAAACCAGGAGACAATGTCTAAGCCAGGTCCATTGAATCCCCCCTTACTGCACAGGTTCAACGGCCCTGGACTGCAGCTGTACTGAAAGCCAGCTAAGACTTGCCTGCCGGCATTCCAAGTCTGGTGAGGCTGAACACCAGGTGCCCACATTTGTTACATTATGGTACCATGCCTACCAAAACACTAAGGCCATTACGTTATTTCTAAGAACGAGTGACATCATCCCACGCCTTCAGAAAGCATATACAACCAATGTGGCATTTAACATAAACCATAAAAAGACCTGGACCTTCAAGCTACATGGTGCAGCTCACTATATTTACATTCTAAAATGTCAGTGAGGTGGCAGAGGCTGAGGGCAGTGGCTGTCTTAAAAAGCAGCAAACAGCCTTTGAATCGGGAAGGGGGGGCAAAGGGGGCACTCAGTACCACAAGAATGGGGTTACATTAATATCCTGTGTTGACCTGTTCATATAAGGCCATAAGGGCCAGCACCAAAAGCACTATGGGAGGGCAGCAAAGGGCCAATATGCCCCCATCCCCCCTGCCTTCCCCCACACACAATCACTGCACCATCTACTCCAGGCATTCGGTGGGGGTCGGGGGCATTACCATGCGCATACCATGTAAGGCACTGGCAGTACAATACAGGGAACAAATACACTCTACTCATGAACAATGCACGATTATCTGCCACACCACGAACGCCAGTTATCAGTGTTAACAGACAGAAACCCTTAACCAATCAAGCACTACCAAAATCCTATGCTAATTACCAGAGGATTGAGTTTAGTCTACATTGCTGTACGTAACCTAAGAATACCATCAGCAACAGCTGCATAGCCGTGCGGGTTAAAGATGTCCAGAAAAACATCTCATGGGTGATCAAAGCATCCTGTACAAGCCCTGACATCACTCTGTGCTGACCTACAGTAGACAGGAATCCGCCTGATACAACTTAAAAAACAGGGACCCAGACTGAAGGCAAAGAGCAACAGGGCTGTGGCGTGAAGACAAGCCTCAGTCCCCCCAAAAACAGCACAAACCTAAGCTACAAACCAATGACGACATCGTGATGTGGCCCAGAACATACAAATATACACACAAGAAAGACTTCCCTAGTTCAAAGAGCATTAAGAAAGAGCGAATGGGATGAGAAGAACAGGAAAAGACAAGGAAAAAGAGAGACGGAAGCACGGCACTCACAGTGGGGCGGTAGTGGGACCGAGCGCAGGGGGAAGTCCTTCTGGCTAGCATTCAGGACACTGAACATTAAGCCACTAAGTCTTACATGCAGAGCTCCACCCCCAGCCCATCAAACCACTGCCTGAAAGGGATTAAAAATAACCCGCCACAAGTGCCAGCCGGGCTTGACAGCTGTCCACCACGTACGGGGCGCGGATCCTTGAATACCTCACTGGTAGGGCCCTCTGGGACATGGAGAGCACCCCCCCCCCCAACAGATCATGTCTTGCACTATCCTGAACTGCACCTAAATACAGGGCTGGATGGACAACAAAGAGCGCTCATGGGATGACAACAGAATCTCAAAGCAAGAGACAAGCTGAAATGATGCACGAGTCGCACCCTTATTTAGGTAGTGTCGCTTTGTGATGGTGCCACTGGTGCGAGACCTCCCCTAAAGACTTTCACAATCTGTTAGCTAATATGGTTGATGAAATTATCCCATCCTCATTATCCATTCACTAAAATACACATAAAATACATATTGTACTCCTGTATATTTTGTACTGTATAAATTCTTAGTAGACTGGACATCTCCTTTTGCTTACTTTTGTATATAGTGGCACCTTAGAACTCGAACTTAATCCATTCAGAACTCGGGTTTGAATCCTAAAAAGTTCAAGTTCTGATCGAATTTTCCCCATCAGAAAAAATAGAAAACCAATTAACAAAATGAACAGAATAAAACAAGAGCATATACTGTACTAAACACATCTAAGTACATATATCAAAGCAACAATTTGTAAAGTAAAAAAATAAATGTATCCAAACAACGTGTAAAGTAAAAAAAATCCTGCCCTGATTGTCTGCTCCTTCCGTGTGCCATGCCACCTCATTAACCTTGTGTGGAATCCCTGTGTGATTTTGGTTTCTGGTTGTTGTCATTAGTCCTCTGTATTTAGTCCGCATTTCAGTTTTTTCAGTTTATTTCCCCAGTTTGGTTATTGTATTGTCCGTCTGCGTTTTGCCTGCTTTACCTGTAATTAAACCCTGTATTCCCCGATACCCTGACGTGTGTGCCTTTGGCTCCGTTCCGTCCCAGCTTGCCACAACAATATTATGATGATTAAATGTATTAATGGTTTATTATTAATCATAATAAAATAATAAGAAATCTCTATTTTTTCTGCATTTTAGTATATAATTATAATTACTGTTATTGTGTATCATTGTCTAAATGTATTTTTACTGTATTGTAAACATGCATGATGCTATCAGAGTCTAAAGTGTTACCTTTTGTTTTCGCTTAGAGATGTGCCGCGTGACTCATTTCCCTGTGCGTACAAGTTATCTTAGGTCCGCGTTCACGGTTTGACTTCTGAGATTCAAATAGTCCTATTTGAGAAATTCGAGTTCTAATGAGTTTGAGTACTTAATACATTATATCATGCTATTTCTGTAATGTACTTCATTGTACTTTAAATGTGACCAATTACACTAAAACAAAATTCCATGTACAGATGCTCCTCTACTTAAAAACTTTCAACTTGAATGAAATTTCAGGTATACGAACAAAGAGGACTGTAAGTCCAAACTGTGTTCATTGGGCTTCCGTTTCCTGTCCACAACATCAATTGTTTTTTCTGCGTGCCAATTCCGGGTAGTACGATTTCTGGCCGCTACTCCCGTTATGCAGCAGCGTAGCGTGCAATCTTCCAGCATCCTAGTTCTTTTTACTTGCGCATACCCTTAAAATGATGATGAACGACTCAACGTTTCAACGATGAACATTTCAAGTTACAAACAGCCGTTGGAAACGTACTTAGTTCATAAGTAGGGGAGCGTCTGTACTTTAACTGATTCTGATTCTGCTGATTCTGTATTTAAAGTTGCTTTTCCGCAGGTGAGATGCAGTGAGCAGTGCTGACTGGTATTGCCTGGACATTTAACTCAGTCTGGCTTTAGAATCTCAGGTTGTAGGACTGGTACACTTCGGAGGCACTCTGAACAAACCCATTGCGTATGCATATGTAATGTCACAATGGGCTGCTACCCCTCCCCCACACACAGGCCGGTAGTAGTAAGGTTCACTGTATCGAGTGGAATGCAGGGAACCTGGGAAATGTAACCCACAACCTCTGGTTATCCCATCATTGCTTGGGAATGCAGGATGGAAACACTGGCTTGCATTCCACTTATCAGAAGCACCTGCTTGGGATCAAAGGTCAGAGGTCCAAGAAAAGATTCCTCAGAGACAAAAATCTTCAGAAGGAACGTTATTCTCAGATGATGGAGGGCGTGGATGTGCCCACAGAACATAGACAAAATATAAAGATTCGCAGTTCAAGTTTGGGATTTTTAGCATCAGATCAAAAAATGCACCAGGAATGCTTTATGTCCAGCTCTCAAGTTTCAGATTCTTTGTGTAGAAAAGATAATTATTCTCAACCTTTGGTAATTTACTTATGTTGTTACTGCATAAAATTTCAGCTTCTGCACCTTGTGTAGAAACAAGGACATCCAGACAGCAAAACTACTGTCAGGTTATCTGTTGCCAATAAGAAAATCTGATAAATCTTAGGAAGAGATCAAAAGTGCCAGTTGAGTGTTTGACCCTAAGCATATTTTAATGCATCAAATCAACCATTTCTCAAACCACCCATCCATCCATCTATCCAAAAACCCAACCAACAAGCCAACCCATTCAACCAATTCTCCAACCAGTCATCCTCACACCTAAAGAACAATCCCACCAACCACTGATCCAAGCAGTCATGCACCCAAAAAACAACTAACATCTAACAAACCAGTCATCCACATACCCAAAGAACTATCTAACCAACCTTCAATCCAACCAGTCATCCACACATCTAAAGAATGAACAAATGAACCAACCATCTAAAGAACAAACCAACCAATGAATGAACACCAAACCCACCATCTACCAGCCAACAAGTCATCTACACACCCAAAGAACCAAGCAACCATCTACCAACCAAAGAACCAACAAATGAACCAAACTATGAACAAACCAACCAGTCATCCACACACCCAAAGAATCAACCATTAATCAAACAAACCATGGAACGACAACAAATGAAGCAACCAACGAATGAACCAACAAACAAAACAACCAGTCATCCACACACCCAAATACCTAACTAACCATCTACTAACAAACAAATTGAGTTATCCACACCCCAAAGCAACAATCAACCGAGCAACGAACCAGTCAACAAACAAACCACAAACCAATGAACCAATGAATGAATGAACCAATGGGTGAATAAACCAACGCACAAATCACCAAACAAACCAACCAAAGAACAAACCAAGAAATGAACCAACAAAAAAAAATCATCCATTGGGACTCTGAACACACCTCCAGCACAATACTAATGAGCACCTGTGTCTTAAGAGACAAATGAACAAAGCTGAAGCATTCGATAGAGGAGAGGTCCTGCAGTGTCCGCATCTGTAAGGCTGGGAACTCAGAAAAGCCCTGTGGGGAATTGATAAGACACAACACAGGTCAACCCTGGTACCAGCACGGGGATCTCACCTGGCCAAGCTTCTGCACACCAGAGCTGGGCAGGGCAGCCAGTGTTCTGTAGTCCAGTTTGAGGGGCCCAGTGTCCAGGTCCTGGAGAAGAAAGGAAGGAGCAAAACACGGAATAGGGGAAATAATCTGGGTTTAAGGCCTGATGATTTATTCAATCAACTTTTTGAGATAATAGCATGAAAAATCATGCTTGAAGCTGTTCCCCATCCAAACTGATGATTCTGTACTTGATTAAACATGCCTTAACAAGCCAAGGCCATTCCTGTGATTACTGATTGTCCAGTAAGCCCACGAACAGAAGTGGTGAATGGACAAGGGAGCCCTCACCTCAGTCTCCTTTTCCAGCACGCGATTGGCCTCCTCACGCTCCATGCGCATGCGCTCCTTCACCAGAGGGGGCCACCATAAAATGGGGGAGGGGATGGGGTACCCAATCACGCAACAATACATGCAGGAGATAGGGGGATGATATCAAAGGAGGATCAACAGACCAAAGGGGAAAATGATGTGGATGAAAAAATGAAAAGGGTGAAGGGAACCATGGGAATTAAGTAGATAAATGATGGTTTCCCAGACACACCAGAGATTGAGAGAAAGAGAGAGAGGCAGAGAAGAGAATCCACACATGTTAGAAGACAGGTAATCCCACTGAATAGTCCCACAAAAAAGCAGCAGAAGAGGACAGTGGGACACAGCAGGACCGGGGGTGGGGTGGGGGTAGACGCTAACACTCCACTCTAAAGTGACTGTCCGGTGCAGGCAGGGTGCTAAGGGTTAGCAGCTCATCACTACAGCACAATGAAATAGCGGGACACTCAGAGCTGGTCGTACACTGTGCCAAAAACAGAGACCTTCAGCCACGATTCCCACTCACCAGCTTCTCCAGCTCCTCCTTCTCCCACTGGGACGTTTCTCTCACCATCTCCACCTCCTGCACACAGACAAACAACATTTACCCAAACAGACAAGTGGTGAGAAGACAGCAGTGGTCTCCGAACACGGTTCAAAGTTATTATACATCAGGCCTATATGATATCACATCACAATGTACTGTTGATTATATGCTACATGCACAATAATCACTAGGGCTTCAGATAACGGGCAAAACATTTGTCCAGACCCCAGCTTTTCAATACTTTCTGGACATTTACTTACACCCACAATTTGGTAACTAGATCAGTAGTGTGCCTAAGATATTAATGAGATGTCTACTGTGATGCCCATAAGTTAGTAATCTGCATTAATTCGACGTGTCCTCATGTTTCTTAAATTTGGTTAGTGAAGCACGTGACATACTGTTTTGGTAAATCATGGAAGTGATTTAGTGAAGTGAAGTATGGCGCTGAAGAAAGGGACAACTCAGCAGTCACAACATATTTTAAAAAAGGAGATATTGTGAATAAGCAAGGTAAAAAGACCTGTGTGGTGTGGCGGTACTTTTAACAGTTTGTAGTGCAGCATGTTTATTAAAAAAATATTTTAAAAAGTTATCCGGCATCTGGACAAATGTTTCGGCTGTTATCTAAAGCCCATTATGTGTTTATTTCAGCAAATGACTTTGCATCTGCTGTTCTGCATGGGAGAAGATGGCTCACCTTCTGCAGGATGTCCATCTCCTCTGGGCTCAGATCCCTGTCGATAGAAGAGATGCTCTCCATGCTGTTCTTGCGAACGATGCCCGCAGCAAAGGGGTTGGCAATGACACCGGGGGATGCCTGAAAGACCAGGAGTATGGACGTTAAGGAGTGTAGACGTTAAGGAGTGTAGACGTTAAGGGGTGTAGACGTTAAGGGGTGTAGACGTTAAGGAGGTAAAAGAATCCACTGCTCTGGGTGGACAAAAAAAAGTGAGCTCCATAGCAATGAAGCATAAACCGTCAGAGGAGGAGATGGACAAAATGACAAAGGAGAAATGGGAGCAGGAGCCAGCAAAGGAGCAGGGGAATGGGAAGATAGGAAGAGGCAGAGGAGGCGAATAATGCTGTTTTCAACCTCATAGGTCAGAACTTGAAACTGGGAATGATATCACACATAAGTTAAACGTGTTCCAGTACAATGAGTAGGAAAGCCATTTAACAAAACCAGGGACCTGGTTCAAAAAGCAAGACCTCTTGCTTAGCCGGATAACTTGTCGGATTTAATTTAACCCAGTTTAAATGGCTTTCCTTGTTCACTCAAATTTAGCCCGAACTACGCAAGTCCAACAAATAATCTGACTAAGCATGAAATCCAGTTCTAGCCTGGTTAATTATTAGCCATTGTTAGTAATATCAGTTGATAACACATTACGTGGTGTTTTGCACATAAAACTCCATAGCAACATGTCCACAGATAAGTTGGACAGTACTGTGTAGACAACCAAGACGTAAGTGTTAATAAAACAGTATGAAACCACAACTTTCACTTCTGTTGAAAAAGGGTGCAGCTATCTTAGATTCTGAGCTTGGCATTGTGTCAATCACTCTGAGTTCACGAGTCAGAATTCCACCTTTAGGGGGCCTTCCAGTTGAAATTCCTGGCTAGGAACTTGGAATTTCCAAGTTACTAGTTTAACTGCAACACAGCATGAGCAGGAGGAGACAAAAGAGAAAAACAAAAAAGGTATCATGAGGAGGATAGGATGATGGAGAGTGTGGGAGAGAAAATGGAGGAGGTGAAAGGAAAAAAGGGAGAGGAAGAAATGGACAAAGGAGGTGACTAAGGAGGATGAGGCAAAAGGGGAAGAAGGTGACATGAGAAGATACAGGAGGAAAAAAAAGATGACAGGAAGAGCAGGAGGGCGAGAAGAAAATGGAGGTGTATGAGAAGGGGAGGAGATAACAGACAATAGGAAGAGGTGACATATGAGGAGATGCAGGAGGAGAACTAGATGACAGGAGAAAACAGGAGAAGGGAAAATATGAGGAAGAGAATGCAGCAGAGGTGGTGACAATGGAACTAGAAGAGACAGTGAAGGTGACATATGAAGAGAACAAGACAGCAGCACAGGTATAGCACAGGTACAGCACAGGTATAGCACAGGTATAGTGTGGCATGTTCTCTGGCGGTCAGCCTGTCACCTCAATGGCAGCAGCATCCCGCGGGTCAAAGCCATCGCACACCAGCACGGCCAGAGTGTCTCCTGTGGCCCGCAGGGCCCGCACAGCCTCTGTGTGCGTCATGCCCAGCAGGCTGTGGCCGTTCACCTCCAGGATGCGCATGCCCACCCGCAGCCGGCCGTCCCTCGCAGCCGCCCCGCCGGCGCTCACCTAGCAA
Organism: Brevimyrus niger; assembly: GCA_015164015.2. Classification (NCBI taxonomy): domain Eukaryota; kingdom Metazoa; phylum Chordata; class Actinopteri; order Osteoglossiformes; family Mormyridae; genus Brevimyrus; species Brevimyrus niger. Next base: position 25,528,201 of record JAABNY020000001.1, read on the forward strand.
AAGCATGGCAGCAAGAGGTCAGGACCCTGCCCCTGAGATCCAGTCCGCAACAGAACAGAAACACCTCCCACATGATGATCACCTTGGAGATGAAGATGCCCTCGTCAGTGGGGTCAAAGGGGTTGCCAGTGTGGCCCCTGGCCCCCCCGCGGATGCTGATGCCCAGTTTCTCTCCAGGGTACTTCTCGATGACGATCTCCTGTGGGGGGGGGGGGGGTATTTATTAAATCAGGAAAGAAGCAGACCCTCTGCCAGAACAGAAGCCACCCATCTAGGACCAGGCTTTCCCGTTCTACCGCCACAGAAGCCTTCCTTAAAATCAAACGTTCGGCAAAGTAGCACTATAAAAATAACTGGGCTTATGGGGAAAAAAATTGAATAAGACAGAACACTCAGAAAACAAACGAAACCAATAACCATTATCTTCAAAAGGCTTTATAATGGCGTCAGAAGGAGTATAATTCAATAAAAACATCTAAATTGTGCGTCTTCTAAACAAGTATTTATTTTGAGCAAAAAATGGAGAAATTAAGGGACTGAAGCTGATCTTAACATCTTAATGTGGAAGTGATGTATACTCCAGTCAACTGGCCCCCTAAACACAGATTTATATGCTTTAACCAAAATGGGTACTATGTTTCTTTCCAGTTTATTAATTGCCACATTTTTCTGCAATAAAGGCTGCATAAAATCAAAGACACATAGGGCCCGGTCTTGTCAGAGAGTTAGGGTGAAGTCTGCGCAAGGTCCGCACCTGCATGCCGGGGGGGGCCGGGTCACGGCGGACCAGCAGCTGGATCTCCTGCTTGTTGGAGAGCAGGGCTCGCACGGCCTCCTGATGGGTGGCGTGCCGCAGGTCGATGGAGTTCACCTCAAGGATGCGGTCGCCCACCCGCAGGCCGCTCCTGCAGGCCAGGCCATGGGGGATCACCTGGACACACGAAAGGGGTCATAATCCTTACAGAGGGGCAAGCCTCGTTAGCCAATGACGAGTCCTCGAGTTCTGAATCGGCGAGTGAGTGGGGAGGGATACTCCACACAGGATCCAGTCGCTCGGTTCCTCAGGATCACCTTGGAGATGAAAACTCCGGGCTCACGGACTCCGAAGGGGTGGCTGGCGTGGTCGCTGCCTCCGACGATGCTCAGCCCAAGGGGGCCGCCTGCCTTCACCAGCATCACCGCCTGTTGGAACAGCAAGTAAAGGTTTTAATTACGACAGGATGAAATCAGAACTCATCATCTTTATAATGGCATGTCCCTCGCTAAAAAACTTTATCGCAATAATGATGTCATTATGATATCACTATGATGTGAACCTCAACTTCAGTTTCTCTGGTAGATTAATGCATTTTAAATAAAAACAAAATCATCATTTTTTTGTCTTTATTGTAGTTTTAATAGCAAATGAAAGAAATTATCAAAATCACTGCGTATAGGCCAGGCCCCACTTATCCTTGCCTCCACTTCTCACCTCAATGGGATACTCGTCCTCCATTGGCTGGCTCGACTGTTCGCCTTGGTCCTCCTGGTCCCCACTGCTGGGCTGAGGTGGTGGGGGGGAGTGTGGGCGGGCCCGGGGCTCGGCCAGGTCACGCTCCACCAGCAGGGTGATGGCGGGGGAGGCGGTGGTGAGCAGAGCTACTGCCTGGTCATGCCTGGCCTCTGTCATGTCTACACCATTGATCTGGATAGACAGACCAGTGCGTCAGCCTCCAGACAGACATGAGCCACAGCACACGGTCTCAGACGCCCCCTGCTGGCCGCAGGAATTAGGCCTATTCTGCGTTCCTCCCCTTCAATTGGGGCACAGAGGCAATTCCTTCAATTAATCTAATACTTTGAAGATTACATAAGGTTAACTAAGAATTAAGTAAAAAAAAAAATAATAATAATTACAATTTAGTTATTGAAACAAATGAACCTGAGCATTTACAAGACATACGGACCCAGCGAGAAGTCTCCATCATTACAAGCATTCCTGCTAATGTGATTTGCGGACTTATTTAATCATCAGTATTCAGGGCTTGGTTGCGAGTATTAAAGCAGCACCTGGTCCACTTCAACGTCCATAAACGTCTCTATAGTGACAGAACAAGACCCAGAAGAAACATCCAAATATTAAAGTAAGAAATTTGAAACGCACCCCAAATCATATATTTTTTTTCCTAAATAAGCACATTTAAAGTAGTTTACACTGAGACACACACAGATAGAATATCAATAAAACTACAGCCATTAATTTCAGATGTTTTGAATGGAACATAGAATGCAGTGGCTCCACCTGCAGGTGAACAGAGATTATCAGCCAAGTAAAACTGAATTGGACTTAGAAGCCTGTACAGTGTCACAGGAGTTCCATAAAAGGACTAAATCTGGCAATAGAAAAGTAAAATAAATACAAATAAAACAATAAAAGAGATTCCTAATAACATTTTGTAGCAACTTTTTAAGTTGTCTGTGTTTTTTGTGGAGATGCCCCTTTTGGAATAGTCTTCCTGCTAGTGTAGCGGAAGCTAAAACCCTGGGTTCCTTTAAATCCGAGCTAGTTAAGATTTTAACAACTCTGAGCTATTGCACCCCCCAGAAGACCCAAAAAAAAAAACAGCTGGACTGTAATGCTCGTGTTTGTAATGGGGTGAAAACGTGCTACCATCCTAACCAAAACATCCCTGTGGGCTAAAATAATCATTTTACCACCAATATCCAAGTCAGCCGCTTCCCTGACAGCTCAATAAGCCACAACTCCAGACCCGAAATTAACAGGCACCAGACAGGTGACCAGGGGTGCTGTGACTCCCATAACTCCCATTGGGCCACTGGACCCCGATTTAAAGCTCCTCTCCCTCAGCAAGGCCCCCCGCTCTGTTTTTGTGCCCTCTTCACCACCAGATCTGATTATACTCAGGAAAGCCCATGATAAGTAAAACTTATTTCAGGTGAAGTTTAACAGTATGCAAGTGCTAGGGTACGCGAATGGGGTTATGGGAAATTAATGCCATATACCCAGGTCAGAGCCCCGAGCAGATCAGCAATGAGACGAAGCAGGCCGGCTCACTCCGGTAAGGAACAGACACGTTTTGTGGGAGTTAAATATCACACACCAGGTGGGATATACAGCAGGAAAGAGGAGGTGAAGTAGGAGGAGGTGGTACTCACGGAGATGACCCGGTCTCCCACTTGCAGCGTGCTGTCACGATGGGCGGCCCCACCCTCGGCGATCCGGGAGATGAAGATGCCCTGCTGGCAGAGAAAGACCCCAGAACTAAGTACTGGCAACAGAGCGACCTAGTAGGGTGTGATGCTCTAATTTCAGTATCTAAGGACAGTTGAACTCTTAAATGCTTAAGAAACCAAAGACCTTTTTCTTACATCCACAGGCATAGTTGAAAATGACAAAGGGCAGAGACACACATACGCACAGCCAGCTATAAGCATACAGACTCCCCTTCAAATGAATCTCAGCATTTCAGTGTTTGAACAGATGTGTTAAGTTACGATACTTGGTGTCATAAGCTCATTTGCAGAGACCAACAATGCCAGAGACCAACAAACGCATGGTAGAGAGAGACAGGAAGCTGAAGGTCGTCAGCAGTGGATTACTGGGGGTGTGAGATAACATCTTCTGTGGTGCCACAGTGACACTCTCATGTTTGGGACCCCGGGACCAAGACCGAACAGAAAGGGTGTTCAGAACGATTGAGTAGGGGGTCTAAAGGGAAAGGGTAAGCATGCTTGGTACAGCGCCCTCTTCTGGGTACACAGGATCTCACTATATCCCGAACCCACCCTGAGAGAATGCTAAGGGTATCCCAGCGACCCACAATGTTTTCAGCAGGACAGCGAACCCCCCCCCCCCCCCCCCCCCCCCCGCTGTGACCCTTTGCCTGGCCATGGAGGGGGCACCGCTTCTCAGGTGTCCAGGGAGGAATGAATGCTGCTTTTGTTCAGCTGTAGGGGGAGGCAGTCAACGTAATCTTTTCTGGATCTCCTGACTTTCTGGAGCTGCAAGGACTTGACCCAGGGATATTTAATGGGGGCTAAAACAATACTTAATAATGGATAATATATATATTATATATATATATTATATATGTGTGTGTGTGTGTGTGTATATATATGTATGTATGTATGTATGTATGTATATATATGTATATATACACACACACACACACTTTTAAAATATAAAAATGATTACGGGCAATATTTGATATTTCTTCAGTCTTAGGTTAGGGTTCATTGTCCCCTTTTGCAGCCTGTATTCTTATCTACAAAAGGCTGACGGAACTGAAAGCTAATGTTTTTGCGGAGCCCTGCTTTGGGATGGTGCGGTGATGTCGCTGCTGGGGGTAAACATCGCTGCAGTAATGGACGTGGCAGTCTGACCCTCTGCGTTTCAGTGGCTATACTGGACGCCCGGCAGAAGAAAGCGGAGGATCTCCGGCGACTGTCGGAACAATCGGCCTCCATGACGGAGGAGCAGCTTGGTGAACTCCGCGCGGAGATCAAGGTCGGTCTCTCAAACGCCAGTTTGTTTACGGTAAAACGCTTTGGGGTGGTGTCAGCCAAGGCTAATTTCCGCTCTGCTCTTGTATTCATGTGAGTAATTCTCAAACTTTCCTTTAGTGTCTTTATTGTTTATTTAATCTGTTTTCTTATTTGCTGTTCTTCACTTGTTGGAAATACGACCTAAGTAAATTTGTTTATGCTCATTATGCCTTGGTTTGAATCTGCTGGGACATGACTAGTTATGCATGCTGTATCCTGTGCCCGCAGCACTTTGTGAGTGAGCGGAAGTACGACGAGGACCTGGGAAAGGCCGTCAAGTTTACCCACGATCTGGAGTCTCTCAGAAAGAGTATCATGACCTTTGGACAAGGTGTGTTATCCTCGTTTGAGGATAGACCCATATGTCATATCCTATCACGTAGTTTTTAAATGGATTTATTATGAAATCAGGCTGGTTTTCTGGGTTGTACCCAGTATTTGTGCTTGTAGAGTGTAAAGCAGCTGTGGTTATTTAAGCATTTGCAGTATCTGGTTTGTGAGATGCTGACTGACTGCCTCCACCCCCGTTTCAGTGTACCACCCCCAGACAGGCTACTCCAGCCGCTCGCTCTGCAGTTCAGCCTCGTCCCCCCCGGTCGGATCAGCCAAACCAGGGATGCAGGTCCTTCCTCATGGCTCAGCCCAGTCGCTCAGGCCGGTAAGTCCACCTCCGTGGCCGGAACAGTCCCTGGTGACTTTAAAGAAACGGACATTCGGCCTTTTAATTATAAGCTTCTGAGGGACTCTGCTGTCTTTGAAAACATTGCGACCTTCTCAGTCGTTGGTTTTTATTGCGCATTATGATGACTGAGCATCATCTGATTTGGGGGAGTGTGACAAAATAAACCTCGGGTAAGTGAGGCTATTCTTTGTCAGAGCACTGTGCTCTGTTAATTTATGATCCAAGATGCTACTCAGCTTTTATCCAAGCGTGGTAGCCAGACTGCATTTTCATGTCCCAGTGTGATGAGGTGGTGGGGACCATCTGAGGCTGAATAAGGTCATTAAGGAAGTAGGTTTCATTGTTGGCTGGAGTCTGGATTCTTTGGAGGCCACGGTGCAGTGCATAATGGAGAGGGAAAACCAGGGCTATCATGCGGAACCCCAGCCCCCGCCATTCAGTTCCCATGCAGTGTTACATCGATTCACTAAGTGGCTCCTTCCTCCAGGTTGTGCAGCCAAACTTCTGGAGATCATTTAACAGCGCTGCACTCAAAGACGTCTTGAAACGGTGTCCATTGTGTTTGTCACTTCTCTGGCACTGTTTTTTGAGTCTCTTGCTTTTAGAAGTTTGCTCATATAATTTCCCCTTTGGGCTAATGCAGCGCATCTTCTGTCTCAATTATCAGGCTCATCAAAGCGGCGGTCGACCAGTCCAGGGTCTGGCTCAGCAGCCTGGGGCCCAAAGCATGAATGGTGGGCCACACCTAGACCGGAACCTCAGTCGGCCTCACTACCGCAACCAGAACAATCGCGGGCAGATGGCAGCCCCCGACGGTGCCCCTCATGCCGCCCCGCTCGCCCTCGGCGCCAGGAACGGTTTGGTACATACCGCCGCATCTGTGGCTCGGCATTTCAACACCACTCCGAACGGGCTCCCCCAAAGACGGCCACGGGAACATCGCCCTTGACATCCAACCTCCACTCAAATTCACATTAGGCCTGATTAAGAATCACAGTTACGTTTTATCCACTTTTTGTATGTGCGTGTGCGTTCGCTCTATCGTCACGTTAAGGTTTACTTTGAATCCCCTTTTGCGTCGCTGTGCTCCTGCTTCGTCTGGCTGTAGTCGATCCGCAGTCCGTCCCGGGACAGGTAGCACGTTTCTGCTGCCACTAGCAGTTTCCTAAATGTCTCTGTTCTACATTTGCTTCGTTTTCTGGGCGGGAAGTGTTCCCCTGTCAGTTCTTGATTCTAGTCAACAGCTGTTGAACATTGCAAGGCTGTGTGGGGAAGCTCTGCTTTTCTGGAGGATATATCCAGATTATATGATGTGGGGTGGGGGGTTTACCCCCCTCCGGGGTGGAAATGCATGGAGGGAAACTTTGTAGCAGTATAATCACACTCTATCCTTTTAGTTTTTTACTTTTAAATTTCCTCTCTGTGTTTGAGGTGGCTAATTTTTATGCAAGAAGCAGACGTCTATGAGGTGCCAGTTATTCTTATCTAAAGGCAAATCTGATATGACCAGGCAATGCTGAAGGAAGTATTTCCATGGCGGCTGCTTTCGCATGAACTTGTACTGGACACAGCTTTCTTTTTATGGAACCACTGCACCTCTACGGTTTAAAATATATTTGTGCTCTGTCAATAATTACTGTCAATGTACTGATACCTTTAATACTTTTTAATTAATGTAATTGGTTACTGTTTTCTTATTCTGAGCACATCGTGGAAGGCTTAATTTGAGACAATCCTTGGGCATGTTTGAAGGAGGATAATCTACCATATTTGTTTCCTCTTTGGAAAGGTCTACCTTCTCCTACTTATGAGTCTTGCATTTCACTCAAAATCAGTTATTTTGAAGTGCGCACTATTGTATATCCTATATGATATTGCCTTTTGTACTTAGCAAAAAACACCTTTTTGTGATTATAGCCTTGTATCAAAATTTCACAACTTAGATTAGAAGATGGCTAAATTACTTGACTCCTGATTTGTCCATCAGATGTTGCTGCTGATTATCTTTGGACAGGATAGCAGAAGCAAAAGCTTGATGCTGGGGCCAGGTGACTTTTCAGAGTTTCACATTTTACTTGAGCATCCTGGAGTAAAATGGAGGATGGAATGGTGTTTGTGATGAGGGTTTTCTGCCCCTATGCCTCCGTCGTTTCGGGACAAATGCATTTTGAAAAATTGATTCTTCATTTGTAAAAAGTCGGTAGACTGAGCGAGGAGTCTAAGTATCTGGGATTGCCGGTGTCCTGGTTAAAGAGCAAGATCCAGGCATTTAATGACTACTTGGGCACAGCCATGAGTAGTAGTGTGGCTGTCTGCAGGGAGAATGACGACCTCGTTGAGAGATTCACGTACCTCAGCAGCAACATTCATGTCTCTGACTCTTCCTATGAAGCCAGCAGACAGATTGGAAGAGCATGGGGGGGTCATGAGGTCGCTGGAAAGGGGTGTGTGGCGCTCCTGATGTCTTTGCAAGAGGTCAAAGTCTTTAGAGTACTGATGCTCCCTGTCTTGCTGTATGGCTGTGAGACATAGACACTATCCAGTGAGCTGAGATGAAGACCGGACTCCTTCGGTACTGTGTCTCTTCGGAGAATCCTTGGGTACCGCTGGGTTGACTGTGTGGAATGAGCGGTTGCTAGAGGAGTCCCAAATGAGGCACATTACCTGCATAGTGAGGGAGCGTCAGTTACGGCACTATGGTCATGTGGCGCGTTTCCCTGAGGGTGATCCGGCTCACAGGATCCTCATTGTTGAAGACCCAAGGGGCTGGAGCAGGCCGAGGGGACGCACACGTAACACTTGGCTGCGGCAGATAGAGGGCCATTTCTGGAGGGTGGGACTGGACCGTGTATCTTCCTGGGGGGTCATCAGCCAAGGAATTTCGCTGTGTGTTGGGTGCGACAACGTGCTGCATCAGTGCATGCTCCCCGACCTGACCTGACCTGACCTGTAGACAATGAATAGTATCCTATTAAATGAATGTAAATATCAGTAGTTTTTCTTATGGTTTTAAATGTTTACTATATTACGAAGCCAAAATGTACTATGTGAACTATTGTATAATATTGTTCGAGATGTAACAATTGGACTAAAGTGGAGTTTGGTTTAAACAAATCAATATTTAGCACAAACATTTTTTGACATTCTGTAAGAATGGCACGAGTGAATTCACTTGTCATTGGGTTTGGCTGTAACTTGCATGTCAGTGAATTTTATTGTATGTTGGTTCTGAACCTGTCCAGATGGTAACTACTTCTGATTATGCTCCTGGCTCCTTATGTGGAAAACTGTAGGCTTGCAAATATGCAAACAATGACCTTATTTGTGGATAGCAATGGGTTGGGCTCTAGATATGCAGTCAGAGGATGTCCTGTTTAGCATTCATTGGATATTAACTTTATGATGTGTAGGTGGTAAGGTGTTCTGGAAAGATTTTAACTTGATTCTGAAGCTAGAGAGTTTCAGTAGACATGGCTTGTCGTCTGGTCTTTGCTGCCACTTTAGCCTTACCTCCTATCTCTCAGTGGACTCTTCCTGTTTCCTGCTGCGTCCTTTCAAATGCTGGACTGGTGGATAGGTGTGTACGTATCAAGCTGCTGCACCAAATGTTTGGACTTGATTTCCTTTGAAACCTATACATGCTCATTCTATGCCTTAGAGTCACTTTAAAAGGTGCTTGTTGTCTGCATTGCTACATCAAACTGGATGAGAGGTTGGTTTTAAAATAAAACCTGTAGTAGACTTTGCTGAATTAGGTCACACATTTCTGTTTAGGAAAGCCATTCTCCAAAGAAACCAAGTTTAGTCTGAGTTACTGCCTTTGTGAGCAGTTTCACTTTCATTTATTTTCATATGAACTTTTTTTCTAAAGGACAAATTCTGTAATGAGTACAGTAGAATTAGTGTTTGGTAAATCAAAACTCTTTTCAAATATTAAATATAAATGTTTTTCCTGGAATGGCTTTGTATATATGATATTTCTTTGAAAAGGTACATAAGCTACAACAACAAGGGGCTTAGTGAACCTGGACTGTTTTTGTATCTACAGTAGATATTTGTGTAGATTCCTCTCCACTTGAGCGGTTTAGCACACCCCACTTCTTGGGTGAACATCTGTTGTGTTTCCAGACCGGCCTCTTGGAGACAGAGCGTTACACGTGAAGTGCCTTGGTCTTCTCATTTCACTCCTTACTCCCTCCATATGAAATATGGACCAAAGAACCCCCCCCCCCCCCCCCCGACCTCAAAGCTCTATTACGAGCTACAAGCACACCCTCTCTGACCTGCTTCATTTACTATAAATAAAACTCTTCGCAAATAAAACACCTGACTCTTGAAACTTTGTTGGTCTGAAAATGCCCACACCCATTTGTTGAGCCATATCTGCTAGGTAAGGAGCCCTGTTTGACATGCTGCATCCTGGCTGTGTGTGTGGCTTCTGGCTGCTCTGGAGTTTTAGGACTGGCCTTCCTGAAATTGCAGCTGTCAGCTGTTTACACAGCAGTTAGTGCAGCGTAACACTTTAATGTATTAATATCCATATAAACTTTGCTGAGAAATTGACTTTGACTACTATGTCAAGCTGCATGCCTACCTCATATAACCTCAACACATTGTATTAGGAGACATTAACTCCAGGAATTGGATGTTCTCTTTTTCCAAAATGATGTACCCTTGCATGTGGTGTTTTATTTACACAGCTGAGTGCTTTTTCCTGGAGAGGGTCGGATACTGAAAGCTGCTTTGGGTAAGTTTTAGATAAACGTGCGAGTGCTTGGAAAACATCCGGACTTGAACTGTGGTTGAGGTAGCAGTATGCTTGTAATGATAAGATTCTCTTTGGAGTTTGCTGCAACTTTTATTAATAAAAGAACGAAATGCGCTGAAACATTGCATTCCACCCTGCATCAAAATGCTTCAAACATCAAATAGATTTTCTCGAATGCTCAGTCTTTAAGCGGCAATATGAACTGGTACTTGTGCTTTGATGGAAACCAAGCATCCCTCCACAGAAGGTTTCATGACTACTTATCGCTGAAAACTTGGAGAAATGAAAGCAAACTGTTTCTTACACTTCTGAATAAATAGTTAAAACATTACAAAAATAGAATATTCTGAACTGTAATAATTGTGAAGAATCCATTGGATTAACTGGTCCAATCACAGCTGGTGGTGATTTCTGCCCGTCTCCTATTTCTGGTGTGGTCAGCATACGTTACAAATTAGCACCAAGGCCAACTGGCAAATACTTGCTTCAAATGGTTTGGAACAATTCTCAAAGTGATGAACGCAACAACTAAACACATTCACGACTTCCAGCACTTCAATAAATAGTACAAGTTACAGCATTATTCTTTATTTTCGTAACTATGCCAAACAAAAATGGACTTGATCATACACAATGTTTGTATTCCGGTATCCAAAAGCCCTGCATTGGCTGCAGAGGTGGGGGCTCTTACTCTAACCCAAGTGTTTTCTGTAGGCACTGAGGGGGGGAAAAAGCTCAGAGTTAATCTGTTTAAAATGCAATCTATGTGGTTAAGTCCTTGAATTGGGGCTTAGCAAGAGGCTGAAATGCAGCTTGGAGCTCCAGAGGTATCCGTCCGCAGCGGTGCCGCCCTGCAGTAGGGTTTTCTCATTTCTGCCATGGTCCTTTGGCATTTCCAAAGCCAGACAGACGCCTCTGGCTTTTTCAAAGTCCTGCATCCAGGCTCCCGTTTAGGCATGAAGAGAGCTCCACGTGCCTCGCAGCCATGGACACCCTGTCTGCGCAGGTTCACTGCTGGCTCATCTTGGCCGCCTCTGCCTTGATAAGGGATATCAGCTCCTGGTTGATGAGGAAGACGAACCTGAGACCTGCAATCTGGGCAGAGAGGAGCAAGATGCTCAGTCTTTTTCATGAGTCATGTCTGAACACCATCTAAAGCATGATTTGGAAAGCAGTGACGAAGGTGGCAAGATATGGACCTTAACTAATGCTGTCCTCTATCTGTCACATACAGTTACCCTCCATGCAATGTGTTTTGTGAAATGCTTGGTTGCCTAACTCCAAGACTTTGGTAACAGGAGACACTCAACAAACCATAAACAATAATTGTTTAAGAACCATTAATAACCATAGTGTGCAATAAGCAGTAAAGTGACGAGTGGTAGTAGAAGTGTCAAATGAATAAGTAAGTTAGTATTAACACATGTAAATTGTACAATGGGAGTACTTAAGGGGCTGGATATATATAGCTGAGTTGACTGTAGCAGGACATTGGTCAAACATTTAATCCTAGAGTGTGTCCTCATAAAAGCCATTAAACCAGGGGTGGTTGTGTAGAAGCTTGGTAATATTGGGCAGAGGTAGCTTGATGGTTAGGGAAGCACACTTGTAATTGAAAGATTGCAGGTTCGAATCCCCCACCAGCAAGTCACCTGAGCAAGGTACCGTCCCCAAGCACTGCTCCCCGGGCGCTGAATTGGCTGCCCCCTTCTATGTCACGAAAGTCACATATGGGTTAAATGCAGAGGACACATTTCATTGTTGCGTGCTGTGGTGTGTTAACAATGACCACTGATCACCAAATTCTAAATATAATATTTGGAAGGCCAGCCTGAAATCCCAGAAATGTTACAGGCACTGGCACAAAATGAAATGAACATTAAATGAAATTGAAATGGTTACATTTTATTGATCTCCATGGGAAAAATCTCTTCTCAAACCCTGTCTTGCTCTCCATAGGTGAGCATGCTCGGCAGCGAAGGGCAGCCACCCATAGCAGTGCCTAGGGACCTGAGGGTGAAAGGCCTTGATGCATGCCTTCCTCAGTAAGCAAGGACCAAGTCAGATCCATGGTTATATGAACACCCAGGTACCTGAAGTTGCCCACACCCTCCACTAAAGTGGTGGTAGCCCCTCTGCTGAAGTGATGGGCAAATGAAGCTCCATGAACCATTCGCTGTATTTTTTTACCTCACTAGATGGTGCTCTTGGCTTGCTTTAGGGCATGCTTTGAGCCCTTTTTTGAACAGACAGCACCATCTAGTGGAGTCAAAAAATACATCAAATGGTTCTTGAGCAACATTTTGCCAATCACTACTCTGCTGTTTCCTCCCAAAATCCACAATCAACTCCTGATTACAAAAAGGGACCTTGTCCTGACGCCAAAATAACAGCACTGTCACCTCCAACGTAGGCCTACTTGTTGTAACTGGGGATCAGGCCTAACACAGTTGTGTCATCTGCAAACTTTACAATAATGTTCTATCAATTCTATCTGCTCGCTACTATCCATCCTCCTCCACCTCCAGCAAGTCCCCCTCTTCGCCTCACCTCCACCACAGAGTTATTGTTGAGTTTCCACTTATTCCCAGACAACACTGGTCTGCCGTCGATGTAAAATGGCCTCCGGCCCTCGTTGGCGATGAAGAAGTCGCCATTGTTTTTCAGCTTGATGATCCCTGCGGGACACAGAATGTAAGCATTTGGGGGGGGGGGGGACAAAGGGAACAAATAAGTTCACATCCACACAAAACTGCAGTCATACATTTCAAGGTGTCATCTGTCAGTTTAACAAGGACAAGGCACTGAAAACTATAATTCAAAAATTTAAAAAATATTAAATGCTAATGAATACTGAAACCGACTTGTTGCCGCTGACTTTTGCTTCAAACGTTGATAGGTATTAGAATAAAAATAACTAAATTACCTTGCTTAAAGAAGTTTTTCTTAAATCAAAAAGCAGCTCAAATACAAGTTAAATCTAAAAGTCAAATATGACAATAGTTCTCTACCCTCAAAGTATGGTATTTCCCAATGAGAATTCCTGGTTTAACAGAACCCCAGGGAAATCAAGCCGTACACGAGAGCAGGGGGGGGGGGGGGGGGGGAGAAGGGGTTCCAGGCCCCTTTTTTTTTGGAGTTTTTCCATGGGGGCCCCTCAAGGGGCAAAACCACCTTTATTTGTTTTCCCTTTTGGGGACCACCCCAGGTTTTCTTGCAAA
>JAABNY020000001.1:25541516-25557334 GCA_015164015.2 Brevimyrus niger
TCTGGGTACACAGGATCTCACTATATCTCGAACCCACCCTGAGAGACTGCTAAGGGTATCCCAGCGACCCACACTGTTTTCAGCAGGACAGCGAACCCCGCCCACCCACCCCTCCCACCCCCCATTCCCTGGGACTTATAGAGAAAGGCCGCGTATTGGGGGGAGCTGCTCATTCAGTCTCTGGATACATTAACCACTGGACACAGCTGTGATTCAATGCCACCTCCCCTCAACTGAACGCTGTCAGTCAAAACCTGATTATGAAGAGATAGATAGCCGATGGACGACATTTCGTTTGTGATACGTTCGAGAGGTCCCCTTTCCCAAGCCTGGTGAGGACGATGTAGCTAACGCTGGCCTTTAAAATTCACGTCAGAAACGCGTTACTCGCTACTGCTAACTCTCAAGCTCACGTTCTTGACCAGAATGCACTTGGCAATAGTGAGCAGCCCTCTGCACAAGCTTCTCCGTGACACAAGTTGTACAAGCCAGAACTTACCGGTATCGGGTCTAGAGAGTGCACACGCGTGTACTGGTCAGGCAGTGCTGGTCCGCACCGGCTGAATCCCAGTCTAACAGGACACAGGGACTGAGGTAAAAAATACCAGTACCCAAAATACCACTGGGGGTCCGATCGCGTGTCGATGCCTGCTATTCATATCCACGTCGCCACGGCGACCCGTCCAAACTGAAAACAGGTGGTGTTGGGATGGGAATCCAGCGGGGGGGGGGGGGTGAGGGCATGAGGATAAGACAGCGTTCTCACATTTAGACTGAGGTCTCCTCACTCTGACTCAGCGCTGACTCGTCACTCGGTCACGGAGGAGCCTCATGACTCACCCGGCTGGGCACAGTAGGACAGCCTCACACAGGTCGTGAGGAAGAAGCTTCATGTTACATAGCCACAGCCTCAGGTTGCCAGGAAACTCCATCATTCACATGGTACATTTATATTTACCTACCTTTCTTTAGCTAGCAGAACCTTTTGTCTAAAGCATTGTAGAAATGAGCAAAGAGCAGGGGCTACCAGTCCCTGGAGCAATCAGGATTAAAGTCCTGTGACACCACTCTGCCAGCCACACTCCTTATCCACTTATCCAATTCCGAGTTGAGTGACATCACGTCCGACAATCTCCTGTTTGAGCTGCCCACATCTCGGAACAAACATGGCTGCCTCCGTGAACACATTGCTGTGTGTTGCTTTATATTTTATCAGATTTGAGATTTTTCTGAGAGCCAAAAACAAACACGAACTAGTCAAACCGCATTAAAAGCTTCATAAAATATTTTAGTACATTTATAGCGATATTCTTTTTTTGAACGGCAAACAAACTACAAACAAACCAAGTCGCCATGTTAAAATTACGTCACATTGGCAACTCGGGCAACAAAATTTTGTCCGACTTCAATGTCATAAAAGAGGCGTGTTTCCGACGGTAAGTGACGTTTTCATCCGAGTTACGACTTGGAGAAAAATAATCGAACGCCCCATTAGTCACACAGCGCCCCTCCAAGGGCCAGTGACATCACTCTGCTAGCCACAGTCCTTCCTCAGTCACACAGCGCCCCCTACCTGTTCATGTGCACAGAGCCTGGTGCCTGGCCTGTCCCCTACTACTACATGTGGCTATGGACCAACTAGCCTTTGGCCTTTTTTTAATTAGCCTTTGGCTAGAAAAGCTCCATACAACACAATGGTTGTAACATTGTTTTTTGTACTGCCCTTGCTCAATAAATCCAATAAATAAAACTACACAAGGTGCTTTAAATACCTTAGTGATTAAAACTAGTAGTTTACTTTAGCGGGTTAGGACCCTGCGCCAGTGGTCGAAACGGTTCTGGGTAGTGAATCCCAGGGTCAGTAGTGAATGATCTCTGTTGGGCCCTTGAGCAAAGCCCTTAACCCTTAATTTATCCAGAGATTGGCTGACCCTGCTTTCTCAAAAATGCTCAATGCTTCGAATAAAAGTGTTTGAAAAATAAATTGCATCAGTAAAGTAGGGCTAAGACTAAACGAGACGCGAGCTGACGTACAGTGTCGCCGGTACGGTATTGGGTGGAGCCCTTCCCCCCGGCGATGCTGAAGCCCAGGCCCTTGTCGTTGCGGATGAGGCAGGCGCTGAGGCGCTGGCGGCCGGCGGCAGGCTCCAGGCAGAAGGGCAGGCCGCTGCCGCGCCGCTCGCGTGGGAACGAGTCGTCCTCGGGTCGCAGTGGCGTGGTCGTCACTGCATTCTCGGGCTCCACCATGCGCTCCCGCAGCAGCGTCATTGACACAGTGCTGCCAGAGCCACGCAGTGCATCCACTGCCTGCTGGTGCTCTGCCCCCTGCAGGTCCACACCGTTCACCTGGGCACACAAAGTCTAGCTAGGGCCTGCTGTTGGACCTTTGAAAGGTACTATTTCACAATACGAATTTACAATATTTGATTAAGTTAACAGCCGTCAGCCTCATCATATCTATTGGGCTATTAAGTGTCACATGTTTGGAGAGACCCCAAAGTTAATAGCTGTTGGCTTCATCATATCAAACTCAGATGGTTCTAATATTAATATGAGGGAGACATTGCCATTTCTGATTGGCTATTAAGTGTCATATAATTAAAGATCCCCATAACGTTTATAGCTGTTAGCCTTGTCATTTCAATAAGATCAGGTGGTTCTACTATTAATGTAAGACCACCATCATTTCTGACTGGCTATTAATTGTCACCCGATTAAAGAGAACCATAAAGTTAACAGCTGCTTGGTCTTCATATTAACAGGTTGGTTACAATATTAATGTATGATGGAGACGTTCCCATTTCTGATTGGCTATTTAATGACATGATTAGACAGACATTCGCAGGCATAGGAGCAAACGAACACATGAGCGCGCACACACACACACACACACACACACACACACATACAGTCTAAGACTTGAGAGTTCTGTGTACCTGCAGCAGCTTGTCTCCTACTTTGACCCCAGCACGGGCAGCGGGGCCATCCTCTGACACTCTGGAGATGAAGATACCCTGGGGAGGGAGACACACTCAAAGCTGTTAAATATAAGAACAACTGGTTTGAACAGGTCACTGTTTTGACATCACTTATATTTTTTCCATTTCATTTCAGCTATTTATCCTGACTAAAGGTACAACAGCATGTCCCACTGCCTACAACTTCCAGGACAGACTGTTAAAAGATGTCGTACTCTATGGGCTAGCACGCATAGACACGATTAAAGTAAATATTGCTTGCGCTACAAGAAAAGCTAGTAGGAAACGATAAAAAGTCTAAAATAATGCAAGCCTAAGCAATCACTCACAGATCCCAAAGGACTGGGGGTGCTCTGTCTGCTGTTACACCATAGACTCATTTGCGGCTGATCAGGCCTTGCTGCAATCAAGGCTTTCTATTAAGAGGCTGGTGAAGGGTGAAGAAAGTGTTTGTGTGTGGGGGGGAGCTTCAGCCAGACCTGATTTTCAGACCATAGAACATTGAGAAGCCCATATTCTTTAAGATAAAAATGAAGGTCACTGGAAATAAGGGAAGTACAATGTAACAAATGGAGAAAGGAGTGCTAACCACATGACCCTTTCACACGTCACAGGATGGCCGGAGTCATCCATATGACACGTTCCCATGTCCCCATGCAGCTGTGCCATGCTCCCTGTGGCAAGGGGGGTCAGCACTGGACCCCTTTTTCTAACAAATGTTTACTTTGGAGATCAGGGGTCAGCCTAACCTAGGCTTAGGTGTGTGTGGGTGAGGGCATGTTTGGGGGCACTGGCACTGCTTCAGTCAGACACCACATCTGATTACTCCAGTTTGGTTGCCCAAGCTCCGGTACTCGCTCATCCTCAGAGCTCTTTAAAAACACGGAGCGGTGGCCCGTTAGAGAACGGGACCCTGCATCACCCTCCCCAGAGAAGCTGGGAGAGCCAGTCCCATTAGCAGCGTGTCCTTCGCCATCCTCAATGCCACTGCACTCCAGTGGACACTGGCCAGCATTGATCAGAGTGTCCTGAAGGCTCACATGTGACACAAGGATAGATGACAAAGGCATAGATGGAATGAATGGATAAGTGCTTTGTCCCCCGAGAGGAATGATGCTTGAATCATGCTGAATATCAGTGAATGATCATGATGGTCCTCGTGATGGAGTGACCCCAATGTGGCAAAGCGTATCCCTACTGCATGAAGGGAAAATGAGGGGCGACAAATGTATTGGCCACCAAATGCCATCTACTTTGCCCAGGCCTCTGAGGGAGGGGGGGGTTGAGCACCACAGTTGTGAGACCCGCCATAGTGTTCAACTGGATAAAGGTCATCGCTTGGAAGACCTGCCCCCCATCCATTTCAAACTGCCAGTGCAGAGGGTATGGACCGGCACAGAATGTCAGCTCTTCATGTTCCACAGGACAGTTGTGTAGCCCCACCTTACCTCGTCATCCCCCTTGTATGGAGTGGAGCCACGGCCCCCCGCAATACTGATCCCAAGGCCGCCCGTCTGCCGTAGGACTGTCAGGGTCAGCTAGAAGGAGAGGAGATGGATGAGCGCGGCTGGTGGGGCCGGCCACCAGGGGGCGCTCACCGCAAAGCAACGTCCCAGGCAAGAACATTCCAGGAAAAAAAAACAACGCTTGCCGTTTGTTTTCTGGGGGCCCGGAGCAGGGCAGCTAATTCAGATTCTGTTATACCTTGAAACTTAAGTCACATTACAGATGGGAGGGGTGGGATTGGAGAATGGGATGGGATACAGGGTGGTTAGACCAGGTCTGGGGAAAAGGGGGAGGGGGTTCAGTCAACTGGAGAAATTCTGGGTAGCAATGTAGAAATGGGACTTTCTGGAAAGGCCTGTAAAGAATGATTTATTCCCGACAAGGAAAAAAAAAAAGCCGGGGAGGTTTTTTTTTTCTCTTTTTGTGAGAAGCATCCGGGCCCGGAGAAGCCAGAAGGCGAAACGATGTGCTGGTCCCCCCCCCCCCATCCAGCTGGATCGATCCAGGCCACAGGAGGGCACCTCGGAGTACATGCAGAACAGAGCAGGTCCTCAGAGTGCAGGACGACCTGTAAAAGGTGCATTAGACAGACAACTCCGCACACACAGAGACACACACACATACACACACACACACACACACACACGAGAACGTGCGGGAAGCTACTGCAAACCATGACGTGGAACTGGGGGACCATGAAAACAAGACTAAGGACGGGGTGTTAATAAATCACAACACAGCTACCCGGACCCCATCCGAGGCGTGGATGTTAGTGAGGCAAGCGGTGGCAGATCGGAGTTAGTGTAGATGGAAAATTTAGTATGGTGAGGAGAGAAATCATACACATGCAGTAGTTTACCTTCCTGCCGCAATAATGTAATAGACCAACACTAACAGACTAACCCTAATACTGTGAGAGCTCACGGCGCCGCTCTGTAGGTCCGCTGATCTACACATACCATGGGTATACAGTACTGTTTCTACACCTTCCCCTGGGGCAATTCTAGGAATTTTTTAATGTGGGGGACATCAGAGGGGCCATAATTCACACATAGGGGCTAACCGTAGTAGTAGCCAATGGTATATTACAATTGGTAAGAGGGGAGGGGGCGAGGGACCAATCAGCTTTCAGCTGGAGTCAGTGCCCTTGTGGCCCCCCAGCACTTCCCTCAGCCTAACTCTTCTTCAGTAATGTCTCTTGATCCCAACTTCCACACAGGAAACAAAGACGGAGCAGGTGATTTATATCTCTGACAGCATCTTTCTTCTTAAGACGTTAAAGGGGGTTCACCCTAAAACTGGAAAACAATATGCTGTAGGGGGCTTTAGTGCTATCTATTTATGTGGGTTGTTTTGCTGGGAGTTGCCTAGTTTTGGAGATATTGGTTGGAGACATGTTGGTCTTCTCTCAAATATAATGGAGTGAATGGCATTCTATCTGTGGTGGTAAAAATACCAAAAAAATAAATTTCAAAAATCTAGCAGCAATGTCTCTTACCAGAAATAATGAGCAGGCTACTCAAGATAATTCACAGACTTTGTAGCGAGCAGTTAAATGCTGGTACTAGTTTCTTCCACCAAACTCCACACACCAATCGTATCACTGCCCAGACGACAGCACCAGGGTGCTTGTAGGGGCTAAAGAGGGGCTGTAATTCATACAGAGGGCCTAACCTTAATTACCCAATGATTTGTTTACAATTGGTGGGCGACAGGAGAGGGGGCACTCCAGGGGCCAATCAGCTTTCAGGGCACTGTGGCTCCATCCCCCGTAAATGCCCCTGACACTTGCCTTAAAAACGTGATGACAACTTATGGATCTTAGCATTTACATCCACCTCCAGCCCATCTTATGAGCCAAAAAGGCCACAACCCGGCCGGATGGGAAAGGAGGCTGAAAGTCAAGTGAACCAGAAATGGACCAGTAACAGCATGGTGAAAATACTAGAAAAGAATGGAAAGGACTGACTGACCAAGCTGGTGCACCCCCAGGACCATGTACCCAAGACCAATACCATCCTGACAAGTGACATCTTTAACAAGCCTGTGGGTTAAGGCATCCCACAATAAGACAATAACCTTTCTGGAAGGTGTTACCAAGCTGGGTCAGTGTCTCCAAGGCAAACTTTGGAGGTTATCCCTCGTGATTGGCTTGGGTTATTTAAGGTGTTTGCTATGTCAAAATGAGTGAGAGAGAAAGAGAGACACAGAGATGGATGGATGGGTGGGAAAGAGTAGGTACAGACCTCTTCCTCCTCAATTCGAGCAGGCTCAATCAGCAGATTATTGACTTGATCAAATGACACCCCCTGTTAGGACAGGAACCAGCGAGAAGCATGCGGATTAGTGGGGCAAAAATGAACAGCGCGCACTCGCACGCACGCGTTGGGGGGGTGGGGGTGGGCAGGCAAACCCGCCGCTTGCAGCTCCACTCTGCACAACAGGAAGGATTTTGCTAGTGAAGACCCACCCCCTGACACTCAATGCTTCACCTCCTTCTCTCCTGGGCTTCAGGGTCTTAATTTATGACAAAGACCAAACGTGTATATGGAGGTGGTGCTTCAGACCCCCATGTGGAGATGCATTACTATCCATCCACCTTCCAACCACTAAAGCAATAAAGGGTTGGGGGACTTGAGGTCTCCCCTAGGCTGCATATGGTATAAGGCAGGGATATGTCCTGTTCAGGATTACAAGCCCTAAAGTCCACCTGAATTTAGCTGCTGAATACTAGACTGTATTAGAATAGCTCTGTAGTTCAGCAGAGAGTATCCACCAAACTCTATCACTATCACTAGTGAGTAGCCAGTGAATACTTTCTTCATCTGCAGTGAGCACCTGGCAAATACTTTCATCATCTGAGTACTCAATCTGAATCTTATGAGTATCTAGACTGGAGGCAAAGCTGGTATGAAGCTATCGTACTGGAGGGGAGGTGCTTGTAGAATTTGTGGAGAAGAGCAGTCAATCAAACACTTGAGGGGAATCAAAGAGGCAGAAACGAGGGGTTCACATCACATTTGAATTGCTGTGCACTTCAGAGATCACCGTGTTCAGCAGAAGAAAGGTCAGCTAATGGCATTTACAACTGAATATTAAAAACAGGACACAAAAGACATCAGGCGACTTTGGGAGTGGTCAGGGGGACATTGACAGCAGGGTAGTGAGGAGAGTCTACCTTGGACCTGAGGGCAAGGCTAAGCAGAAGACATGGTTCTCCGTACATCTACAATGTTCATTCAGACAGTTTCACTGAATCCTCCAAGTGCCAGTGTTGTGGGTCGAGGCATAAATCAGCTGCGCTGTGTACGAGTCCCTGACTGCCAAGGGTGTAAACCTGGCCCTACAAACCAGCATCTGGTTGAAAAACTTATAAAAGTGTCAAAGATCTGTAGTTTTTAGCGCCCCAAGGACATAGATGTATCCTTTGAGTCCCTGTGCTTGTTAGAAAGAGAACTCTACTGAACATTGAGTTGTACATACCAAAAGCCCGACCAAAACTGGTCACGCCTACAACAATTTCAGGCCTCTAACCCCAACCTCATCACCCTAGCAGCTAAATAGCTAAACCACGTTTCACAGCATGATGCCAAGCTTAAGCTGTGGGACAGTATACGGACAAAACCCCTGAGTCTCTGTAGTAAGAGTGTACCGGTACACATATTCATACAAAAATTTTTGGTACAGGTCTTTCGATTCGGTATGCATACGTACCGAATGAATGCAGCAAATGCTACTATGAAGCTGGAAGCTGTTAATGTGAATACAACTACAGCACAGGTATAATGATGCACCATAATGGATACTTATCTTGTCATGCTTTGTATTTTTTGAGACAATTTATGTGTTGCACAATTCTAATATGAAGCTGCAGTGAAAGCTGCTATGGTGAATACAGTACAGATAAGGTGGTTAATTTTGTTAATGTGCACCTTATTAGATATTCATTTTATATATTTACTTCAGAGAATATTTTTTAGAGATTTTTTATTTGAGACAGTCATACTTTGTTCAGTAAGCCACTGTTACTACTAAAGAAATTTATGTTGTTTCTTTTACCCCCGCTGTACCCAAACATACCGAACCGTGACTTCAAAACCGAGGTACGTAATGATCTGTAATATTTGTGTATCGTCACACCCCTAGTCTCTAGCTTTGGGAAACATGAAAAATTCAGAGAACTTGGGGTTAGAGCAGTTCTCAGTGAGGTACATTATCAGCACCTATAAGACAGAGGTTTCTCCAAACTCCAGGCCTGAAAGAGATGTAAAATGGCATGATGAAGGACATGACATTAGAAGGTGTCATGTCTGTGGCACCTCAAGAAGCTCTGTGACCTGTTTTTCTGGGTGCAAAATATTGGCCGGCACTCCAGAGACGGGAAATCCTGAGAATGAAGAAGAAACAGCCAATGCTGACGTTGAGGGAGCATGGACCCACACCTGGTAACCCAGAACACTACCTGGGGGGTACAGCAGCTCCATTTCTCTGACTGATCCCTGAGCCTTTCATAAGAGGACAGAGGATGGCCGATTTCTCCCTTCGCACTTCTCCCTACCTTGATGGGCTGCGAGGGGGAGGTGATCCTGTCCAGCAGCCTGTTGTCAGCAGACTCTGGCAGTTCGCTCTCTGCCTGAAGGGTGGCGACAGCAGCTGGCCCCTCCTGATCTTCATCTTCTTCATCCTCATCAGCGACCCCGTCGGGGGCGAAGCCCCGCAGGAGGGCGGCCACAGCCTCCGGTTTGGGAAGCTTTGTGATCTTGAAGTGCTTTTTGTAGTGGGGGGTGTCCTTGCGGATGAGCCGCTGCCGCTCGGCAGGTAAGGCGGGCGGCTCCTCCACGTCGCTCCGCTCCCCGTCACCATCATCCTCGTCCTCCTCGTCCTCCTCATCCCCTCCACGGATGATGGGCTCATCGGCAAAGTGCACTGTTGGCTGAGAGGCAAAAATGTATTAACTTTTTGGTAATATAGTTAAGCAGAAAACAACCAAAATCAGTCTCAAAGCTACAACTTAAATCGTCTAATCAGGTTCCTCCTGCTGCACACTGACTCAGGATTAAGTGATTATTTTTTCCCCACAATTTTTTGACGCTTTTGTAGATGTAGGACCAACCTCAATATATTCCACCTCCATTTCATCGAGCCCCTCCTCTTCCTGATCCTGGGCGTATCCATCCTCTGGCTCCTCCCCCTCAGCTGGCAGGTCCCGCCCTTCCTCATGAGAACCCGCGGAGGCCGTACTGTAGGAGGCCTGGGAGTTGTGACTGTTGCTGGACAGGCCGCTCAGACGTTTCTCCTAGGAAAGCAAATGAAAATACGATCAGAGGGGCTTTCCGGAAGCTGCAGCTTCTAGCACGTCTACCAGATGATGGCGAAGCTCCATATCACGCTGCGATTCCCTAACTCTCAGCATCTGAGCAGCATAAGAGCTTCCAGAGTCCCACTAGTTAGCAGAACTCAGAGACCCATTCGGTCACAGAGCAGTGCCCGCCTGAAGCTGTAAGCTCTAACGATCCGCCTCATTGGCGGACGCCCACCTCTGCTTCGGGCGTATCCGCGTCCCCGTCAGGCTTGGCCGTGTACGCCTCGTTCCTCCGCTCCTCGATCACCTTCTTCATCACCTTCAGCTCACTGGGGTGTGGTGTTGCCCGCCGCTGCAGGCTCTTTGACAGACAGATGGACGGAACGAATCACTGCGGAAGTCATGCATTCAACCCAGCCATTACACTACAGAGTGTCACCCATTGACGGGGGGACCAACTGGCTGAATGGACCGTGCATTGTTTGCATTATTTATTATTACTCTCCATTATTACCCTCACTTGTACGTTGCTTTAAACAAAAGTGTATCCTAAATATGTCAATTAATATCAAAAGTGTGTTTTATCCCGTTTAAATGTATGTACTGTGCTGCTTAAGCTTTTGTGATTAAGTGAGCAAGTAAGTAAGCAATTATCCATCCATCCTTCTTCACTTACAGTGCCCACCTTGCGCTCCTCTGGCACCTCCTCCGCCTCCTCCTTGGCCTCATCCCGAAACTGGATGACCGACACGCGGTTCAGGTTGGTGTCTGTCCAGCTGTCGTCAGGCCTCTCCTGCAGCAGGTTCTCTGTGGGATGGGGGTGAGGGGGTGGCGGATAGCGGCCATCTTTAAATGATGGGAGCGCAACCTGACAGCTGACAGGCAAGTGATACGTGTATCCTTTCTACATTTCTCTAGAACATGTGGTCAACCCAGGGTAGGGTTGTAGCTTCCAGAGGCAGGTAATGAGATGGGGGGGGGGGGGTTCTCACCAAGGCTGGGCGATGGCTGCTGGGGCAGCAGGTAGCAGGTGAGCACCTTCTCCCCCGTGTGCTCGTCATCCTCCGTCTGGAACTTCAGCATGGGCTGCGACTGGTTCTCTGCCAGCCACATGGCCTTCAGGTTCAGGTTGGCCAGGGCGAAGGGCAGGTTCTGGAGCCTTGGGATGGGTCAGATATCAGGAAATCAAGCACTGTTCCACGGAATTATCCCGAACATGCACAGAAAGATGGGAAGAGACTCTCCCTGGTTTCTAGTTAGTTTTTCTTCCAAAGTAAATGTCTGACTTTAAGCCACAAAACCCAGGGAGTGCCAGACAATTTAGCAAACACTCCGCGCCCGGAAGGAACATAAATGCAGGTACCAGCAGGGCAGCCCATTGATTACAGAACAGTGCAAAAAGTGCCCAAAAATCTCCACTTAACTTACTCACATTTAGACAACTTGTTTCACAAGTATAAAAGATAATGTCTTACTGCTTTTGCCAACCTATGCGTATGTCATTATTTCAAAAACTACATTGAAATTATCCATCAAAGCTCAATAAATTTTCAATAGATTGACCAAAAATATAGGTCAATTTCACCCTCAGTTTTCTCATGGAAGTGAAAGACGGGTCCCCAATTATCAGGTCAGGGTATACTCTTATAGCCAGATCTCAAAAAAGATAATGATTTGAATTTTTCTGCATCTTTATTTAGCATCAAAACAAAATATACTGGCCAACTTTCAATTTTTAAATTTCCAAATGTTACTGTATTACGGCTTGAAAACATGCGCCGGCAATTTGTATTGCCAGTATTGTAGATAAGGTAGTAAGACCTCCGGGAAGGTGGGGGGCGCTCACCGATTGCCGGCCACGTCAAGCACGTGCAGCTCGGAAGCTTCGGCCAGCTCACTGGGCAGCCGGCCCACCTGGTTGTCCCGCAGTGACAGCACATTCAGGCTGGAGCAGCCGCCCAGCTCCACGGGGATGCTGGCCAGCCGGTTGCGGTCCACGTTCAGGTTGGTCAGCTTCTTCAGCTTGCCCACTGTGCGCGGCAGTGTCTGACAAGGTCGTGGTGGAGTTTAAAAAAAATGCAGAAAAGGAGATGGCAGGATGTGATAAGAGGCCGATTCCAAGTCAAGGTCTGGTGTGACATCCATAACTCTGATAAAATGCTATGTATTATTTATGTGAAATTCACTACATTAATTTTATGGATTTGTCTATATGCAACCCGAGTGGTAAAGTGAAGAGATTGACTCATTGATACCAAGCTTGTCCATGCATTTTGTTTTCCAACATCAGTTTAAACGTCAAATCCATAATACTCTTACTGGGCAAAAAGGATTTCCACGAGGACAAGTTCAGGTAGACTGCAAGGGAGGGGGGACATTACACACACACACACACACACACACACACGGTTCCCCTATGCAACACATAATGGTGAAAATGACAGAATGGAAAACAATCCATTCATCAGTTTTGAATTACAAGCCACCAGCAGAAAATAACCTTTTCTCCTCTTTATATCCAATGCAGAAGGCGCTGGGGGCATCTCAGCGCGGCGAGGTGCTGCACGGGTGGCAGGGTTTATGGAAAGCCGTTTCATTTTCATGCAGGTTATGAAGTGACATGACGGAAGGTCAAGGCGACAGGGGGGAAGGGCGGCTGGCATTTCGGCATGTACCTGCAGCAGGTTCTCTGCGAGCATGAGCTCGGACAGGTTCTCGCACTGCCCAATGGATTCCGTCAAGTTGGTCAGCCGGTTCTGGTCCATTTTAAGGATGGACAACTGCTTCAGGGAGCCTGAGTGCAGAAGCACTTGTCAGAACGTACGCGGAACTTTTCTGATTAGATGGTAAGCAGAGGGGTTACAATGGTTGAGTCCTGCCAGCAGAGGGCAGTAGCACACAACTACTCATGGCTTAATTCCATCATTTTCAACCTTTGTTGATTTCAGCCTTTCCCAGACAAAGGCTTCCCCTTATGGTACTGTCCCAACGGTCAAAAGGTGGAAATCCCCAACATACTACAGGACTGACGGCAAGGATTATCATTTCTCTGCGGCCAAAATTTAGGTAGTTCCCAGGCCAAAGTATGTACTGTTATTCAGGTATTAAATGTTGCCTGAAGTTCATGCAAAATGGTGCTCGTCAGTGAATTCATTCGCCCAACCCTTGCTACCAATGAAATGAAACTATCAATGTCACTCAGTCTGAATGGAAGAATCTCTGACTGGAACACTGGGGTGGAATGGCCATCTGGCATGCTGGGCATTTTCCCAGTGCACCGATGGGTATGTGGGCTGGCAAAAGCCTCCCCCCACTCAGCAAAATTTACTGTGTGGGGCACCTAAAGCCCAGCGGCAATTTTTCTCTGAGCAGCCCTGCTGTAATTGGCCATAATGGTCTGATAATGGGCCATTACAGTTCAATAATACCAAGGTCCCACATCAGAGAGAGTAACAGTAACAGCAACATCTAAACACAGCGTTGACTCCGGAAACTTCCTTTGTGGGTTGCTCACCGATACTGTCGGGGACGCTCTCCAGAAGGTTCTGCGAGAGCAGCAGGTCGGTGAGGGCCAGCAGGCCGCTCAGCTCTTCCGGCAGGTGCTCCAGGCGGTTCTCAGACACGTCGAGACACACCAGCCGACGCAAATTGCCCAGCTCCTGGAGAAGGCAAGGGGAAGATGGTGTCCATCAGCACCGAGCGGAGGCCTACTGAATCACGAGGCGGCAGGCCTTCGAACAAAGCAGCCATTAAAGTCCCAAAGGCGGGGAAGGTCTGTATGTAAAGCCGCATGGCCTCTCAACATGAGTGCAGGCACAGGAATACAGACACAAACACACTCGATCCATTCATTTCTTAGAGCATAACCCTAACCCTACCCAGCCCTTAACCATTAGTAACCAAAAAAAATACAACAGTCTCGGTTATTTCAGTTTGATTGCAGTCACAGTTTTCATTAAATTAATGTTAATATTGTGAAGACCTGAATAATTTCTCCACAAACTATAAAGTAAGAATTTTTACCACACTGAGGGGACATTTGATCTCAACACTAGCAAACTGATCCCCCCCCCCCACACACACACACACACACACACACACACACAAGCCTCGGCTGAAAGGGGTCTACAGACCAATGTGCACTGAAGGGAGGCTGAGGGGAGGTTGATACTGACCGATGGAAGGACAGAGAGCTGATTCCGGTCCAGCCACAGCTCTCGTAAGTTAGGCAGGGCCCCAAGTGTGTCAGGCTGGGGAGGGGAAGGAACATAGCTGCATAAGTAGTACACATACCCCAGTAAGGACACACAGAACCATCACAAGACTTTGTCACTCCCCAGTGAGTTCATACAGCAGTCACACCAGTGCACACGCACATCCAAACAGGGACACACGGCAGATCAAATCAATGGCCCGTCAGCGCTAACGATGCGACACTGTCACCCAGAGGTTCTTATGCAGTCGTGAAAACAGCTATTGAGTCACAGTGACGAGCACTAATTACGAGCTCCGGCTGCGCGCTAAACACAAAGCGTGATGGCGGATAATGGGCCAATGCGGGAGAGGGACCTGCTGGCACCATAGTTTGCATATGAAAAACGCGGCATGTTGAGCAGACGAGGAGGAGAGCCAAGCGGCCCTGGGGCAGGCTGTGCGCTGACTGATGTCATTAGCAAGAGACCAATACACACCGTTTATGCCTTTTCATACTCGCTCTGTACAGTTAGTTTTTGCTATTCATCCAATCCGGACGAACAAAGCCAGACGGGGGACGAACAAAGCCAAACGGGGGCCTCACTGCCCACCCCCATGGCCTAGTCCTCCCTTCCGCCCTCTTAAAACATCAGTGGGGTCTGTCGCCCCGGAAGGAGACCGCCCATTGAGACTCTCACCCTTGAGAGAGTTCTCTCTGAAAAACAGTAATCCGCTCCTCTCCCCCCAATTGGGATTCAGAGCTCATTCATCTCCAAGCTGAATCTGTAGCACTACCTGTGCCAACCCCCTCCCCCCTCCCGCTATCATCCTGCACCTTCAAATGTAAAAATAACTTCCTTAATCTGCAACAAAGACCAATGAAAAGAGCCGGGCAGGTCCGTAGTCAGACCCATCGGGCAAGATCTCTGCTGGGCTGTATAACTCAAGGAGAATAACGGCCCACAGGTACAAAGAGGGAGGAGAAGTTCACTGCGCCTTGGGAGACGTCCATACTGTCAGTGACCGCACGCACACATGCACAGACACACACTGTCATCCACCTGTGACCTGTTTACACAAAAAACATTCAGAGCAGAACAAAAACAGTTTTTCCTCCAGAACGTTCTATGCAAGTTCACGTGTGCATACCAGTAAACACGCACCCATGCCAAAACTGACAGAGCGACAGTTAACTGGGGCAGGCTCTTACCAGGACTTCCAGTTCATTGCTGCCCAGGTCCAGGTGCTCCAGCTTGACCAGGAAGGACAGCGACCTGTGAGGAGGACCCGGGTTTATCGAGGGATGGTCAGCCAGTATGAGCCACATTCAGTTAAACCTCCTCCCCCAAACACAGAAGAGGGGGTGGGTCCTCAGGCGTCTGCCACAGGCGGCAATGCTCCTCAGGCATGCAAACATTCAGGACCGCAGGTCACAGCAGACCTTAATTAACAGCTGTCAGCACGGGGGGGTTAGGGTGTGGGGGCGGTTTAGACTCCACCGACAGCTGTTGCTGACACCTTTTGCCCCTCCCCAAACCTCATTGCTATTGCTTCCCAAACCACAGCCACCAATCAGCAAATGGAAACCTCCTAACAGCGATGTGACCCCCTTTGCCAGGCCCGTGGGCAGCCCCCACTGGTTCGCTTCTGTCCAATTTCTGAGAGGTTTCACAGGTCTGCCGCAATGACCAGGACCAGCAGGAAATGGTTGAAGACTCGACTCGAGCCACAGACTTACGCAAATGTTGTGACAACTGTCTTCTATAAAAATCACTACAGAATTTCTAAAAAATACAATAAAATATCCTACAGGTATATCATCCATCCATTATCATCCA
>JAABNY020000001.1:25587130-25605261 GCA_015164015.2 Brevimyrus niger
GGGTCGCCCACCACGGCCCGGCCCTGCCCCCGCGCCCCCCCCCCCGGCATGCCCAACCCGGGGGGCTAAGCTTCTCTGGGGGGCCCCCTCGCCCGGTCAGAAGGGCCACCCGCTGAACCGGACGGGCGTGAGGGAAGGCGGGCTGCAATTAGCCAGCCAGCCAGCCTGGGAAACACAGGCTGTAGACACGGGAAGTCGCGGAACAAACCGAATGAGCTGACATGAGAGAGGAGAGGAGAATCCTTCCCATAACATGTACTTCCAGACAACTTCCAGCAACGCATCCGGCAGACTGGCTGGGGAAGGAGCAGCACCAGAGATCATTCATATGACCCGAAAGGATGGGCTGGCAGGTTAGCAAATTGACTGGAGAAAAGTGTAGAAACACTTCAGAATCAACCCATCATTTCTAACCCGCCCAGAAACCTAACAAAGGATCTCTCTCATTCCTTCTCCCAGCCTACGTCTTATTGATGTTTATTTCACAAATCACAGTGAATAATCCAGTAAAATGCAATGACTTTCTAACCTTTAGCTAAAATAATGGTCAATTTCACCCTCAATTTTTCTGTGGAGTCTCTGAAAAACATGTACTTTTGCAAGAAATGAACTGATTAGTAACTGCGCTGTGCTGGACTCATAGGCACCAGCTAGAGTACTAGACAGCTAGGCTCTAAAATGTAAAGTGGACACACAAGCATTGACATATTAATAAAAATTTCCTATAAAGAAATCTGGAACACTAAGGGTTGATGCTTGCTTTTGTTGAAAGACATTACAACCGGAGAAGTGAATAAAAACCTAACTGGTAAAACTTTACTTCAGGGGGCACCAATACTTAGTAGTAACTTACTACTGAAGCACAAACCATTAACAAATCCTGACTAAGCATAGTCGCTACTTTAGATAAATGGTTCACGACTCATTTATGATGAGCAAACATACCAGTATTTAACTTGTGTTATTAAACCGATCATGCAAATGAAACAGAGGTCCCTACTCATCAGGTAAGGGCATACCCCATATTATGAGAGCTTAAAAAAAAAAAAAATTTAAGTGACTTTTTAAAATGTGTCTTTGGTATTACAATAAAGCATTATGACTAATGATTAAAATGGGCCATCCATAACACATGCTGTTTGTCACTCTCTCTCGTACTATAAATTCAGTGTACGATAATGTCACAAAAAAAAAAAGAAAGAAAACTGTTGCAGATCCCAACCCCAATTAAAGACTTCAGTGACCCACACCTGGAAATCAGCCCCCCCCCCCCCAAAGGCGGACACTCGCAGCCTGCCAGGGACAGTGGGCAGCAGTGAAAGCAACTTAAGATAACGAGAGCTGACAAACAGAGGCAGTGCGGCACGTCGCTCTGCTAGGCAGCACAGAAACGCCACACCTAACCTTACAAGGCAACAGTACGCCGGTTACGGTCTACAAGCCTGTATTAAAGGAGCAGGTGGGTGTGTTTAGCCAGGTGATGGATCACCAGCATTAAAACAACCCACATAAACACACATGCAAGGCATGGCCATCCTACTGCTGTCTGGGTCATTATTAGGCTAGTATCCTAAAAAAAGGGGAAAAATATACTCAGCCTGCACAGCTATAGAAGAGAGAAATGATCATTCATTTACAATTCGCGCAGTCCAAGCACAGGGTCGGGCCACTTATCCGACACGCCTGGATCATTTGGGGGAGGGGGTTAAGGGTCTTGCTCGAGGGCCCAACGGGCGTGCGACTATTTTGCCGAGACCCAAACTCAAGTCGGCCACCTTCCAGTCACAGGATCAGCGTCACAGAGGTATTTAAACAAAAGATACAAGACAGAATTATTTCATACATTGCAACTGATGTGTCAAAGAGTGCATTCCAAACAAGGTTTGAGAAAAGATCATAACCGGCACTGAGAAACCGCGAGGTGCAGCTACAGATCCTGCGCAACGAACTAACAATGTCAAATATTAACCAAATGGATGACTTAATGTCTTTTTTCCTGTTTCACGTGGACCTTAGGAATGGGAGACTCAGTTCGAGGTTGGGTGAGTAAGAGGAGAGGACTTTCTTTAATTCAGGGGAGAGGAATTCTTCACCATCACATGATTACCAAGGGATGAGTGAACACACCAAAAAAGACTCAGCTGCACATCGCTGGCATCAGACACACAATTCACTCAATAAAAAGGAACTAATTTTGCTGGCGTTTCCTGGGGGGCATTAACCTTTCAGGCGCTGGGGCTACCTCCCCCCCCCCTTTATTCCAACTGAGTGTTTCTCAACCTGTGGTACCCCCAGACAGTCCACATTTTTGCCACTCCCAGCACGCCTAAACTGGGTATTCGATGCTCCTGAACATTTGGTTTGTTCTTGCTTGTTTGGTTGAGGTCTGCTGGGAGGGAGCAAACGTGTTCTGTCTGGGGGTCCCAGAGGCCTGGGTTGAGAAACATGTGCTCTAACAGGAGCCCCACTTAGGGAAGGAGTGTCCCTGGATTTTGGCCTGAAACACTAGAAGGTGCTTGGATATACCTCGAAGGAAAGGGAGCACAGACAGGGACATCGGATACACAGAGCGGTGGGAGAGGTGCGGCGCGTGCTGTGGATGAGCCACACTGTAACCTGTCAGGGCTTCAAAAGGGACTGTCAGAGGATTTAAACATACACCACCACAAAGACAGAAAGAAAAAAAGTCCCCCACGGCAGTTTCCGGAAGCAGTAAAATCCATTAAATGCAGGAGCCCGCCCTGTAAGCAATCGCAGGGCATACACTTACTATGCAATTAATTTCAACCTGAAAAACAACCTTCTCCAGGCCTCTGAGAAGGTCCCGTTAGGTTCAAGAACAAACCCGCATTTTGGACCGGTGTTTTAATTAAACCCTGGAACAGCTTGTTTCTGTTACCAACACAACCAGGCTATTGGTCTGTGGAAAATTACTCAACAGTTGCTCTAACGGGACGATGAGAAACAGCACAGATTAACTGGTGCCCTTACAGCAGGAACCGAGCT
The DNA here is from genome assembly GCA_015164015.2 of Brevimyrus niger. Lineage (NCBI taxonomy): Eukaryota > Metazoa > Chordata > Actinopteri > Osteoglossiformes > Mormyridae > Brevimyrus > Brevimyrus niger. The sequence continues at coordinate 25,590,137 of JAABNY020000001.1, forward strand.
GTATCTCCATAGAGTTCCTCTGTAAACAAGCAGCCGCTGGAACACTGGCCTCTTGACAAGAACTACTTATTTCATGACTACAAGGGGGCATTGTTATGCCTTTATTTTTCACCATAACTTTGGAACATGCACTCTCAGTCTGTATTTTGAGAAGTGGCGATGTTTTGCTGGTCATCTCTTTGATGAAGGCTGTCCAGTGATAGGGTCCGAAAGTCTGGAAACAGCCCGAACCATCCAACCATCTGACACGCCACTTATCCAGTATCTGGGCACAGTGGGCCTGGAGGATTTGCCAGGAAGCACAGGGTGCGAGTCAGGAGACACACTGGCAGTCCTCTGCGAGCAGGATTTAAACTCACAACCTTGGAGGTGTGATCCTACAGTGTCTACCATTTCACCACTGTTTTAAAAGGTCTAAAGGACATCTGGACGAAAGAGGTGTGAGGGGCTAGAGTTCAAAATAAATCTGCAACTGAAACACAAGCAAAACCAAAATAGCGGTTTCCTAAGTTCTAAATAAAGCAAAGGCTATAACAAACCACTTTGTTGTATATCTCACCAGCAAGGCTCTGCTCACGTCGCATGATGCAATCCACGCAGAGCAGACCCCAGGAGCATGAGACACTTAGAAGGCACACAGTTTCCAAAACAAACATTTAAGGTGAGAGACAGGAGACCTTGGATTAGCATTAAGGCACCAGCAGAACAAATGAACCACCAAGAATACCTGAGATATCCTGTTATCAGAATGAATGAGGAGAAGCAACAGGCACCGGAGAGCTTTTGGAAACCAGCGGGGAATCCAGCTACCCGGCCGTCTTTGGTTTCGCTCAGTGCCCATGTCATCTATGTGACATTCTGTCAACTACCCCCACCCAAGTCACAATATATTCTGGCTGAGCTCGGATTACGCAAATCGCAAATGTTATCCTTTCGCGCAGAAGTCTGGCCTCCTACAGGTTGACATACGTCTTAATTAGTGCCCCATTTTCGCTGGAAAGGAGGGTCAGCTGATTTCCAGCACACTGCATTATACTCCATATGAGATACTTCTGTGAAAAGCCCACAGGTTCCTCCAGAAACATGAGGCCCATGAGAGGGGAAATTAACGAGGGCCAGCTGACACGCTGGGGGAGGCCTCCTAGCTGCTGTCTCTTTCATGATATTGACAGAAAGACGCGCCAAGAGCTCAGCCTCATCTCATCCAGATACCAGTAGGCAAGCACATCCACAGGAGCAAAAACTGGCCCAAAACACTTGATTCAACTTCTCCGTCCAGAAATGTCACTTCACAATCGGACAACCAGGAAGATTCACGAGGCATCAGAGGCTGGGGTGGTAACATGCAGTCATTCTCATGAGGCTACCAGACTGTCTGATTTTAGGAAGCACTGTGTATTGGAGTCATCTCCTGGAAATGTTTGTTAAAAAAGAATAAAACAGGATACCATGAAAATAAACCAAAATAAACAGAGAAAAAATTAACTTTAACAACAAAAGATTAGGGGAAAGTAGAAAGTACATGGTTCCAAAAGAGAAAGCAAGACATGCAAATGCAAACAAATATGAAATATGGACACCCTTGTCTATAGGTTAAGAGACAAGAAAAGCATAACGTGCTTTTCAATGACATTTTAACGTAACGTAACATACCTCATACTTTACAGAGACATATAATCTGATATAACCTAAGATATCACACTCCGCATCTGGACAACGCAGCAGATAGCCTCACAGCCTGGCGGCTGGTATGTAGCGGTCTGTCGCGTCAGTGCGCCGGTAAAAGCAGCGCGTTGTGTCGGCAGAACCGGCTAATAGCGGCCAAGTCGTACGCGGGGGGGGGGGGGCAAAAAAAAAAGCAGAGGGTAAACGCTGCACACTTTGTACAAACGAATTCCTATGCCTAATCCTAGAATGGCACGACAGCATCATCTAAAGTACCTCCATACTTTTTCCTCATTAAAACGGCAAAATTTCCAGCCGGCAGATATAAGGGGTTGCCAGGGCAGTCGCCAACGACCCCGCTTCATGGTCTATGTACAACTGCATGCAGGGGACCGGGACAAAGACGATCCGTCCGGAGGAGGGGACCCCCCCCCCCCGAAAGTAAACAACAAAAGGCCGCTTTGCTGTCGCCCTTCTCTACGGGACGAAGCGATCTCATGCGTCTTCATAGTTGGCGGTTTTCCGCTGGGTTCACCCCTACCACTAATGTCTGCCAGTTTTAATTAAAATCGCCAATTTTAAAGCCAATTGGACAACGCGCCCAATGCATGCATTTAAAGAATGAATGCATCGACCCCCTCCCTTTGACGAAAATGTCATGACCTGGGAAATTAAATGAAATTGTGTTTTCCCCTGTTTATAGCTATTCGTGTTAAAATCGCATGCTTTCATGTATATAGCAAACGGACCCAGTTAATACAACACGCAGGAAAGCGAATATAAGCTGTGGGAAAGCATGAAGTGTCAAGGCGGACTAATCAAATGAAGGTGTTGGTATTTTCGGTTTGAAAACTGCAACAATAAACAACGCATGTTTTAAAATGGAGAGGGTGGTCTTTGCTCAGCACTTACTTCCCCCTCTCCATCTATAATTTGATCCTTTGTATTCCTGGGTGCTCCAAGCCACAGCGACCCATCGCATCACACAGAACAGAATCCCACAACCCAACGGTCTCCGCACCTTCAGGTTTTATTGTGCTATTCTCTGTGTTTTTACTCGCTAAAAACGAGTATCTAGAACCAGGGTAGGTCAATTGCACTGATTAAGGGCGTGAGTAACGTTCCTCCAAAAGTGACACTGCTTTTAAAATCAAAATTATTTTGATACTTTAATAATATTTTGCATAAACATTTAGCCACAGTTTCCGCCACCCCTGGGACAAACTCGCTCCAGTAGATGGCATGGGCCGGCTCATTGCTTGCGCCGGCTTACCTTGGGCAGCTCCCGAAGCTGGTTGGCATCGAGCAGCAGCTCCTCCAGGCTGCGGCTATAGCGGAATATCTCCTCGGGGACTGTCTGCAGGGAGCAGTGCCGCTTGTCCACCGACTCAACGTGGCGGTTACAGCGCCACAGCGGGATGCACTTCAGCATGTCCGTCAGGGCGAAGGGCGCTGGGGCCGCTCAGGTACTCCGCATCGGACAGGGTGACCGGGTGGGGGCGATGGGGGGGGGGTATCGTTTGTGGGAGGGGGGAAATGGAGGGGCAGACGAGGGAGAAGACAAATATCCACAAGCAACGGTACAAGAGGAAAAAATGTGGAAAATGCACAAAATCCAACGGGTAAAAGAAATCTCCAAAAGGCAGATTAATCCAGGGAGAAATAAAAAATGTATTAAAAGCAATATTCCCGGGTGTTGTCTTCAGCAGCTCTGGTTTTCATCTAAGCTTTCCTTTAAATACAGCTGTTACATTAAATAAAAACTGTTTTTTTTCACTCCCCCGCGTTTCCTTTTTTTCCCTCTGTGCAAGTAACCAAGTTAGTACATTAAAAGAAACAAGCTAAATAACTTTAAAACAATCGTTAAAATATAAACAGAGCTCTACTTTTTACGCTGGTGGCTTGTCCGGGTAACTAGAAGTTCCATGCAATTATAATAAAATACTAATAACTATTATTAAAAACCGCTTTCCTTTGTAATGTCGCCTAGACTTGTTCAATCGCCCCGCTCCTTAGGGAGATGTAAGGCAGAGACTGCGGCGGACGATCCCCCTCTCATCGTAACCCGCAGCCATGCCCCGTTCACGGCTCGGCGCTGGTGCCGGTGGCCAGCCCGGACTTCCCGTCGCTGGGCTCGATACACAGTAGGCACTTTGGGCTCAGGGGCCGATACGATACAGGCGCCCTTTCAATCCGCGAGCTGGGGTAGAAATCAATTACAAGCAAAATCCCGTCCAAATGGACGCTTCTCTTCTAGCGCCAGGCCGGGACCAAAGGGACCAGGCAGCTGTGCCTGTCTCTCCGCTCGTCTGCTCCTCGGGAAAAGCTCCGTACCTCCCTGCGCGTCTCTCTCATGCAGCCAGCGAGCAGCCGACGTGAGGCGCCTACTTTCCGCTCAGCCAGGGACGGAATTTCCAGTGTTCGCACCCAGGGGCGCACAGCAAACTAAAAGGAGGAGGGGGTCTGCCGCCGCTTACTAGCACCACCTCGTCGCTGTGGACTATTACTTTCCTTTTAACCGCCCCCCTGCATATGCTATAAAGCAGCCGGCCAAACGACAGCGACCCCTAAGGCTTCGGAGGCCATTTGCAAGCGGTTGCATATCCCACCCACGGTGCGGTGGCGCACCCTGCTGGTTATAGGTGTTACCCGTTTCGATACGGCCTGCGGTCAGAAAAGACGTTGCTTCCCCAGAAGGGCCAGAAACCCACGGTGACAATAATAATCAATGATAAAACAAAACCACATACTCACTCATCTTACTCATCTTGATAACAGGTGACAAGCAGGGACTACATATTCTTGGGATCAAAAATACCAAGGTCCCCTCTCAACAAAAAGTTACACCACTGGATTTGATCCTCTTTGTTGACCAGTTCTGGTACCCAAAAAGCACATAAGAGCTATGTTAGGGGTACCAGATGAGAACAGGTCAGCACCAAAGCCCTCAATGAGCAAAGCAAAGATCATCTTCAAGCTTTGTATTACACATACAGAAGAGCAGCTAATGATTAACCCATATTGTAAATTTACAAATTTCTGTATTTATGTATATTTGTTTTTAATGTATATTTAAGAATTTACTAGACAATTCCATTTCATGTAAAAAAATTGAACAATACACAGATACAACACTGCAAAGTTTCATATTTGAAGAATTTATTGTTCTGGGCAACTGGTACCAATAGCTCTGGAGCAAGGTATTCAAGTCCTTACAGGAGCCACCTTTGGTCATCATAAAAAAAATAAAATAAAAATAATCGCAAATGAACGATAACCAGCTTATGACGTTTTCGAATAGCAAAAAAAAGAAAAAAAAAAAGAAAAACAATTGAGTCTTTTACAGCAGGTGACAGGAGAATTTGGGGGGGGGAGGGGGGGGGGGTTCCATGAGGCTTTTCCAAAATCCCCAAAAGGGATGGTTAATAATATTAATATCAACATCAATAAAAAAGTAATTACAAGTTTAAAAGAGGCCCAGGTCACTAGCGGCAGAGGCAGGGGCCGTGCATGACTGATCGCAGTGGGTGTGGGGGGCAAGGCGGCGCAGAGTCCTATGCAGAAAGGTCACTGTTGTTGAAGCGCTCCTGGTCATACACCTCAGCGACGACCTTGCGACCAGCAAACCAGCGGTTGTTGAGTGCCTGGATGGCCTTGTTCATCTCAGAAGCCATGGAGAACTCCACAAAAATCTTGACGATGATCTCGGCATCTTCTTCCTCGCCCTGCTTCTCCTGGTAGATGATGACCCTGTTGACCGTGCCAAACTTGCCGCACTCCTCTGTGACCTCACCTTCCAGGTCGTCGTCGATATCCTCGGGCCCCACCATGTTCCGCAAGACCATTACGGTAGACTGTAGGCATGGGGAGAGAGTATCAGGAGTATTCCTCTTAGGTACCCACACAGGTGAACAGCATAAACCACCTCTAAGTAAATGCAGTGGAATATCTTCATAAAGAGACATAAAGAGCAGAATGAGTTGCCCCCTGTTGGGACACCAGCGCCATCATCACTCCCAGGTGCCCAAAGTATCAGTACTCTGGTGAAAGCGGCTGGGTGTCTCTCCCACACCCACCTCTTGTTTTCGCAGCAGCTTCTGCATGACCATGTGTCTGGCACTGCTGCCTGAGATGCTCATGTGCTCCTGCTCGCTCAGCATCTCCTGGGCGGCCCCATCCTGGGACGCCTGCTCCTCCTCCTCCTTCTTGGCTTCCTGGGCGGCGGCCGGCGCCGTGGCCAGCACGGGCGGCGAGGCCAGTACTGGGTTCACCAGGCCGACCTGGGGCAGCACGGGAATCACCGGTCGTACTGGCGTCACACCTGCAGGGGGCGCGGGGTTCCAAATTGGGTTAAATACCATTTGTAAAAGTGACTATGTATGTCTCCAAGTTGGCTGTCGTAATAGTGTATGGGTCACCAGTCACAGATCACACCACACTCGGACATTGATGGGTTTGTCGAATTTCTTTTGACTTGCTCCTCGACTGAAATCTTGGAACACGACCATTCCTGCTAAAACTTGTGTGGGTCAAGATGTGTTCAACTATACCAATGTGGACCTCGAACGGGACGGTCAAGAAAAATCTAGTCGCAACTGGATGGAAAACTCAGAACATGACAAAAAACGAAAGACCTGCTAAAACTTGTACAGATCAAGTTATTTTGATGGGCTGACAAAGGCAAAAATGGACCAATTTTTAAAAACGGATCCGTAATTTAAAAAAAAGGAAAAAGAAGCTTAATATACCAGGCCCATAACCAGAAATATATTTTGGGGTCTAGGTAGGTGCCTCCTGATAAATTTTACCAGTTGGGAGGAGGGAGCAAATTTCAGGGAGTACAAACCTGAAATTTTACTATCTGCCTGTATTACAGCACCCCTGGGGGTGATAAGTGGTCGTAAAAACAGATTACCAGGCCCCAGCCACAGCTGTAGAAATGCACAGTAAGTGATTTCCCAGTCCTGCTCAAGAGCAGTTACTTTGTGAACCAGCATGCACCTTCAGAGGAGATAAAATGTCTTTTCAAATAGTTTGCATGTACAGTGATACTGTACGCATTACTACTTCCTCATCATAAGCCTAATGCTTTTAGTGTACAATAATACCAAACTCATCACGGTACCACTCTCTCATCATGAGCTTAATGCTTTATAAGAGACCAGGAAATGCTTAGACACTGTTTGACTGAATAACACCCCTGAGTAGGATCTCTCTGGATCCTAAGTAGGGCTGTGTGAAATGACCAAAATATCATATCCCTATAACGACATCACAGCTGCACCTCATATTTATGGATTTCCTCTGCAAATCAGCTGTGGCACGAAATGGACAAAAATCTGCAAATAAAAAAGGAGGAAGGTGACAAATGAAACGCAATCCTCAAATAGTCAAGAAGTGATCCACAAATGTGAAAGACCCGTTTCAGGTGTAAAGATCGCTCCATATTTTTGCGTATGTGATTTTATACAATACAAATAAAAATGCAGACTTGTGGATAGTGATACATTTGTGATCTTATTTCTACAAACCAGCTTTAGTATGAAATGGAAAAAAATCTGCAAATGAATAGGAGGGGAAGTAACAAATGTAACGTGATCCACAAATAGGAAGTGATTCAGAAATATGTAAAACCCCTTTTGTGTACACATCGCTCCCTATTTTTGTAGATTTAATTTTACACAATACAAAAAAAAAAAAAAAACATTCTTCATTTTTTGGACAGTGATGAATGAGATTTTTGGGTAAAGAATGGCTATGGTATACAGACTCCCCAAGAGGTTTGTGGAAATATCTTTTAAATGGTTTTGAGTTCCCTCATAAAAGTTGTGTTCCCTCACAGTATTTTTCTGTTATTAACAACTGTATTGTGTCCATTTAAAGTTAATTAATGGACTAATGGGTATAAATCTAAAGAATACAGACATGTCTAGTTAAGTGTGCCTTAAGCATTAAACTATAAGGGACAATGCACAATGTATTTGTCATATACGTGTTAAGACTAATTTATTAATAACGGCATTGCGTCCATTCACCACCATTGACTGTAAACAAGACAGCGGGGCAACAGAAAGTGCCGTACAAACACAACCAGAGAAACATTAATAAAAATTCACCCATAAAGAAATCTGGAAAACCAAAGGGTATTGCTTGCTTTTGTTAAAAGATATTAAACAGAAAATTGACTGTAAAGTTAACTTTATCGCTCTATCATAGTTAAGGTTTAAACCCGAACCAACCTTCAGGAACACCTCCCTGGTATTCTCGCTTGGTGCTGTATGTGGGGATATGCAGATCTATAATAAAATATTCCATAAAGCGGGTTCGAGTTTAACCCTTAACTCCATGTAACATTGCAAACCATCATCCAAATGAAATTGCTGCCGTAAACTGTGCGTTTTGCCACATCACAAAATAAACTATAGAGCATAATATGAAAGGACAGACGTTTTTTCGTTTTCTGATATACATCATATTCCACAGTCCTAATCCTAAATTGTACTATTGACTGTACAACCAGCTACAGATCATTTCTTGAGGCTATGTAGCCTTCCAGCACATCAGAGATATTCCATTGTTCAATACAGATCACTGACAATAAAGAGAATTACAGTAACAAACACAGTACCACATCTTGATTTCCATTTGTGTGGCTGCTGTTGCTTTCAAAGAATAAGCTTACCAGGCAACGCCAACATCCATAAAACAGGTTGCCGTAATTTGGCGGGGGCATCCAAGCCTATTAATGTCTAAAGGTCTTAACCATCTAAATATATATTCTGCTACTGTAAACCTGCAATTTCCTTCAAGATCGATGGCTCTCAATCCATCTATCCATCCATATATTCATGCACGGCTGGTAATCATGCATGCATCATGGCCGTTTATTGACATGCACCTGCGCAAACACTGCTGCTAATAGGTAATGCCTATCGAACGAATCAATAAATCAATGATCAATTAGATCGCCCAACAGGGTCCTCTGTGGCGTACCTGTGATGACTCCAGGTGCCTGGGCAGCCATGACAGCCTGGGGGAGGCTGAGCTGCTGGCTGAGGGACAGGGGTGAGGCCAGGGCCCCCAGCACAGACGCCCCTGCAACGGCCTCCTGGAAGAGCAAAGCTGGGGTTAAGCGGGAAGCGCCAGCGAGCCGGAGCATGAAACAGTGCGGGCAGCACAGTGACGGCTCTACTCTGACACTGAAACTATATACTGGGCAGAGTAACAATTAACTGCAAATTAAAGCAGTCAGCTGACCACTGTCGCCAACTACAGCTGTAACACGCTCATGTACCCAAGGCAATATATTTACAGAGCAAACAAAAAAGCATGAAACACTCCCAGGTAAGATCTTACACTTGATATAAGGCCAAATTTTTGAAAAATCACGATCGCATTGCATACAAGACATATGGACTGGATTCGAGTAAACAAAAAAATAAATCTCCTTCCTACTCTGAATGAAAAATGTACGTTTGTGATCTTTTAGCTTCTGACATGTTTGTGTGCTAAATGTTTACAGTACACGATTAGTTGCACACTGTAAAAGGGTGTGGGTGCACGCTAGTAGATGGAGGCTTACGACGCACTGTGCTTACAAATTGTGTGTTTGATTGAGAACTATTTCGCGATCGGCTGTTTGGGTATCGCTGCCAATCAGTACCGAAAAGCTGGCGTCTGCCCAAGTGTTTTGCCCATCATCTGAAGTCCTGGTGATTACTGCACATACGTGACATAATATCGACATGATATCTCCCAGCCCTTATTGAATATTTACTGAAACACTTTCTGGACAACACCAACGTCAATGAATGGACACCTGGAGATTATATTAGTAGAACAACACCATAGTAAAGCATACCTTAACCAGGGATACTTGATTACATTCACTTACAAATAGAGATGTCATGTTTACTCGAGCAAACTCAATTATTAAATTGCAACGAAGAAAAAATTCCTAACCGACCCTGCAATATGGCGGAAGGAAGACACCACATAGACTGTGAGGATCCAAATAAAGAGCGAAAGCATGACGTTCGTGCAAGCACTTCACATTAAACGCGACTGACAATGCAGTCATCCGTCAGTATTATGAAGCAGGACATTAATTATTAGCACAGAATGACTGCAATGCAAATACATGATAAAAAAAGACATTCAGGTTTGACAGAATCACCAAATAATGTGAAGTTAGCCATAGATATGTGCCATTTAACCTCTAGGAGTAGCTTAGCCTTTCTTGAGGTTTAGTTTACTTTCTGCGATTCCTGTATGTCAAGACAATTGCTGCTAAAACTAAGGTTAGCCCTGTCACTTAGCCTCATTTTGAATTATTTCACACAATACGGCATATACAGTACTGTGCAAAAGTTAGGCAGGCAAAGAAAATGTTTAGATTATTCTCATGTTGGTGTAAAACTATGATATTATTCCTGTCAAAGTGTGTCAGCTTAGCCCTTTCAGAACCTCAGTTAAAATCACCCCAGTATTTGCAGCGACCGTCCAGTGCAGCCATGTATTTTTTGACTTGGCCACTAACACACCTCATACAGCCGGTCAATCTGTCACTGACTTTTTAAACCAATTTAATTATTTAATTAAGCTGTTGGTGAAATTTAACAAAATCATGGAACGGCTGAGGTGCCCCTTAGAAGAAGTTTGGGAATTGAAGCGGTGTTCATCTAGCCATCCAACTAGATATCAGAAACTTTTGAAAAAACAGAAGAAATTACTACAAGTTTTCATTGTGTTACTCTTAATTTGCACATGTTCTAATGTTAAATTGTGGTTTTTGTTCTAAGCCAAAGTACACTTGCTACCCAGATAAACAGCTTTAAACATTTTTTTTGGACTGCCTAAGACTTTTGCACAGTACTGTATAACCAATTAATAATGACTTTTTGTGAACATATTTGTTAGCGCTACACAATACTGGGAGAAGTTCCCATTGCAATATGTGAAGTGTTTGCAATTATTTAGGAATTGAAAATTAGCTATATAGCCTAATAAAGCTTATCCAACAACAAATTCTGGAAAATAAGTTAGTGGTGCCTTGCATGAGCCAGCAAACAAAGCAGCACCGACAAATCACTTCTGACAAATCGGGGTATCAGGGCTGGATTTTTTTCACCTTTATGATTAAAATTGTAATCAAATTTAAAGCAATGGCTACGAATCATTTTAATGGGAATTAGGCAATTGTTTCGAAGATGGGTGTTTTTACATCGCAAACTACTAACCCTGATATTTGTTGTACTGTTTGTACATTTTGCACAGTTCTGTAGATATTGTTTTAACTACTGCACTTTTTATACATTTATCAACCACAAATGCACATCGCATACATCAACCAAACTGTATTTGACTATTGTCGTCTGTGTGTGTCTATCTACCGTATGTATGCAAACCACAAACAGCCAAACAACCAAAAACCAATTCCCTGTGCGACACGCTTGGCCAATCTGATTTCAAATTTAACTTAACATCTGGCTCCTAACAAGAAACCTCGAAGAAATCAAGTAAAACGTAGCTTGACGACCTCAAAGATCATGTGGACCGAGGAAAGGGGCGAGGAGAACACTTTCACTTTACCCTAACTAGTGAACACCCAAAAACAGCACATGAACACAGGGGAAATCAGCGTTTCACATAAATATTTACCTGTGCTGTGATTTTTGCAGTCGCGGCAGCAGCAGCCACGGCAGCTGCGGGAGGCAGACCACCTGGGGTCGTGGGAGTCAGAAGGGGCATAGGTGGGGTCACTGCTTTGCCTACTCGTAGATATTGGCCACCCAGGTCAAAGAGGTTCATAGAAGAAACCGCATCCTGTGATGACTGGGCCTTTTCATACTCTGCCGGGGAGCAAGACCAGATTGAAGGGCCGGAACGACGCACCAACATGAAGGCGTAGGGACCACGAGAGCACTGCTGCTCACCAATGAAGCCGTAGCCCTTGTGCTTTCCTGTAGTAGGGTCCCTGGCCAATGTGCAGGACTTGATCTTTCCAAAGGCTTCGAAGACGCTCTTGATGTCCTCATCCGAGAGGTCAGGGTGGACGGACGCCACGTAGATCCGGTTAAAGGCGCGAGCCTCTTCTGCCAGCTGATCGATGATGGGCTGCGCCTGGCCGATGTTACTTGGCCGCCCCACCTACAGCACAGATACCAGCACAGGGCCACTCAATGGAGGTGTGTCAGACAGACACTGAACAACGCACCTCAAACTTCCTGACACCCATGAGGAACTTCACATAACCAGTTCTTGACAAATCTCAGCAAATTATCCTACTAGCTTGAAATAGCTGCTCCTGCACCTGCCAATCCCACACAAAGAACCTGGTATGCACAACCAGCAATCAGTAGAAGCACTACTACTAGACAATAAATAACTTCAGACAAGTTTCTTATAAACTTAGTCAGACACTAATATCAACCAACTTAAGGCTGCTATATGAAGTTGTCATTAAAAAGCTACTATTATTCTTTAAAAATACAGATATGGCGAAGACAAAACTAACTTGAAAAAACACCTAAGTTGATGAAAATCAGCTATATCCAGCTATCATTCCAGTTCCTATGATTCAATCAAGTAAAACCTCTCATAACCCTACAACGTACCTCAGGGGAAAAAAACTATGGCGGTATAACTGATCTGTTCATCAGTCGCGCAAAAAGAAACTCTAGATTTTCTACACTTCTCTCATAGCAGGCTACACCTCAGACCACCAAGGCAACATCATGCCACATATATTCTGGGCATCAAGCTAACGCTCACATAGCTGCAGCACCTCAGACTGAATCTTCCTTCAGCTTAGTCACTGGCAGTATAGTCACAAACGACCAAAGTGGCTGATCCTGAAAGCAGGAAGAGCTTTAGTGTCGCCAAATATTCTCAATGCATTCACAGCGCAACTATCTTTAAGCTAGAAGTTCCTTCCAGGCTGGATCAAGTTTCCTCTACTGAGCTGACGACTTGTACAGTATCTGTGCTGCAGGTGGGGCAGCCAAGCAGCATCAGCCAGGCGCAGCCCATCATCAGCACAACGGGAGCTCGTGCCAGTCAGCGGAGTGCTGTCCCGGGCGGACATCGAGAAATCAGGGCATCCCAGAAGGACCTTCTCTCTAAAAGAGTTTTGGGTCATGTGGACAGCACAGCAACATTTCATGGAGAAGGGAGACACCCGGCTGACACACGGGGCAAACACGCAAAGTTACCATGCATTTGAACATTCGAATCGGGAAACAAACATACTGGGAATGCGTGTGAGGGAAAGACAAGGGCCAATTTCAGTCACACACACACTCAATGTCAGAATGAACAATTGGAGGTTCCAGCAGGTTCCTTCTCCAGCTTTAAAGAAAGAAGGGGGTTGAGGTGAGTGCAATCCCATGGGTCCTGGTTCAAAGTCTCCCGTGAGCAGCGTGGGGGTTGGGCCGCTTCCTGGGCTCCTCACCTTGATGTTCCTCCCTCCGAGCATTACCGAGTTCATCTGCTCCAAGGCAAGCTGCGCGGCCTCCGGTACCTCATACTCCACAAAGGCAAAGCCCTGCAGGGGAGGCGAACAGGCTCTTACTGAGGCTAAAGAGGCAGGACGACAAGAGAAAAGCAGCTGCCCCGGGAGTGCCGCTCTTCCGGAGGGGGAGGGGGGGGGGGGGGGTGTAAAAGAAACCCAGGAAACTGCGGGTTAATCCATGCAAGTAAGTAGCAGGCCCATCACTGAGGGAGCCTACTGGCAGTCCGCCACTCAAACAGGTTCCTTTCAAAGAAAACAATAAAACCATCTAATACACATGCATTACAGTATTCATTCACTAGTAATATTTTATGATGCAATTTAAAAGGATTCTAATTCAGACTCTTAAAATGCAATTTTTAAATCGATATGTTGCAGTGCTGTGTGATGGCTAAACAGTGCCGAGAATGTAGCCTCTTCTCAGAAAGGTAATTATGTTCAGAATATAATATTCAGCTGCAGTACTTTATTTTGAGCTAAAACAGATTGTACTTGTATGATAACCAGACTGACACTAGGTGTTCATATTTATTACCATTACTACTATTTGCACCAGACAGGTAAAACAGGTCGAATCCAGCTGTTCAGATGAGCATTTTGAAGGTTAACGAGAAGCTTGTATAAATAAGGCTGCGACATCTATATCTGACCGATTACCCTCATATCAATTTCCCCCCTTTATGACAGAGCTTGAGAGAACAATCTAAGAAATGTATTACAAAAAAAAAAAGGGGGGGAAAAAAAGAAGGTAGGGGATAATGAAGGACGATTCTGACCTTGTGCTTCATAGTAACAGAATCCCAGGACATGTCGATGCTCTTGATGGGTCCGAAGGGGGCAAAGGCCTGCCTGATGGTGTCCTCCCCCAACTCGTAATAAATGGAGCCCACGTACACCCGGCACATGATGGCGAGCGCGCGCTGCCGCTGGGCCGCCACCTGCCGACGAGGAGAGATGCCCACTAGCGTTTACACGGCCGGGGGGGGGCACACACACACACAAGCAAGCAGCTCATATACATGTGTATGGGTGTATGGGGTCGGGCTGGCGGGGGGGCGGCTTGCAAATGCTACATCTACCTCCCTGCTTGTAAGGGCGTCTTAAGTCCTCTGTGTGTCTCGAAAAGGCCAGTGTCAGAGAAACGGGGCATAATGTAGCTGTTAATGTGCAACATTATGAATAAAGCTCTGTGGGGAAAAAAATGAGCTTCTAAGCAGTGGTACTCACTCTTTTCAAAAATTCAGGATGTGTATGTATTTAATGAATTAATACGGAGGAGGAATAGGTTCAATACATCTAGCATCTGCCGTGTGCCTCTGAAGTGTGTCATATATATTACTACTTCAATAGGGGCCGAGCTAAACACCCTTTACTGCTGTCCGGCTCTGAAACTGACTGGCGTTCCTGAGATACACAAAAGGTGAGCGCTCTAAAATCAGCTGCAATCTAAACACCAAAGTGGCCCAAAAAAAAAAAACAGTCAAACTTACGTTTTGCTTGAGTCTAGAGGGGTGGATTATTAAAACACAGAGCTGATTTTTTGGCTTCCTTACTGAAGTCCAAAAGCTTCTACATACATTAAAAAAATCTTAGTGTTCATCCATGACATGGGGAAAAAAAATGGTGACTTGCTTTGCCTACCCCAGAACAACCAAGATAGCCAACAAGAGGTCCCTGTTTGAGCAGTGTTGTAATTTAGGATGACTTAAAGTGACTGCTAGCCCTCTTTAATACCAAGCCAAGGATCATATTACCCATTTGTCCTGTTTCAAAGTAGACACATATTTATAAAGAAGACATGGGCTTAAGTTTATAGCAGCAATACATTCAGCCCACGCCCTCCTCCCCCTCCCCCCCCCCACCCTCTTCAAAATTCTTATACTAAATTATAATAGCTATTTTCCCCCATAATCCCTACCCACAAACTCCATCTCACTTCCTCTTCTAC
>JAABNY020000001.1:25612642-25630402 GCA_015164015.2 Brevimyrus niger
ACACACAATTACACTGACCCAAATTGATATCGGAACAGATTAGATCTAATCATGATAATCGATTCTAAATCTTGAAAATCAGAATCGAATCGATTCTTGAAATTTGAATCAATACCCAGCACTATTATCGACCATATGTGACTTACTCATTAAGGTTTTGGCAGTCTTTAAAAAGATAGCTCCTATTACGCATTAAATCCATTTGTACAATTGCACAAGAGCCCTTTCCCATTTTAGATGTATTTTTGTGGAATTCAAGCTGAACACTTTAATGCTGCACTCATTTTTTTCCAACTCAGTGGGCAGGAGTGCAGTGACTTCCACCTGCTGCGCAGTCACGCACATACCTTTTGTAGTACGAGGAGCATAAGAACGTCGAATAAGAATCATGATCTGGAAGTATTTTATACTTTTAACCGCAATTAGTAACACAGTGACTTGCAATCTTTGTACAAAAAGTTGAGAGGTCATATCAGAATCAGATTGCAACTGAAAAAGAGGATTAGCTATTAGATATTCCTAAGATTAATCCATAGAAACAGTTGCTAGTAGCAACCCTAATTGCAACTAACAGAACACACACTGTCATACTGTTAACAATCTCTCTATATAGGCACATTGCAGAGAATCATTCAAGATCTAATATCGGTGGTTTAAGGAACATTTTGGTTGCCAAATAAATGACACCAGTACTGGAGAAAGAGTAACTGATAAGATCAAAACTGTAAGTTGACTCTGTCATACCAAACTCATGTATGTTGCTGTGGAAACATCCAACATGCTAACTTAGAGAAGATATCTGAGAATGTAGATCAACTGAACAAGGCAAAAACCATCACGGCAAGTTAGCCTCCCCATGGTATCTTAGGTGCTTTTCTCAATAAATTGAGACAGGGCTTTAAAAAAACACCCAATAACTTCGGATATAGGAGTTAATCACAATAGATATGACTATACTTAACAGTAGAGAACAAAGAACTGTCATTATGATACATTTTATCATTTATTTCTATATGATTATACATAATTATGATTTATTATGATTGCAGTAATTAATTTCAAAACAATTTGTGTTTTCCTTGCTCTACCTAAATCACAAAGAACTATGAACCCAGAATCAAGGTTTGTACCGATTCATGAATTTTGAGTAGTTATACCCCTAGTCAAAATGAAAATGACAATATTATTGCAGTCCAGCAACTGCTGAGTGTTTTCAAAATTTTTAAACTAGGTCCAGTAATGTGTTATTGGAACAGAACACACTCACGAAGGTTGGCTATACTGAAAAGATGGCTGTAACTCAGAGGCGTGATGCATACTGGGAAAACGGGAGTCTTACCTAGCACCCGCTCTCCGTCGGGGTCACGGGGACCTTACCCGTGGGAGATAAATAATGAGAAGAGCTTTATATGTTCAAATGGCTCTATAGGAAAAGAAAAGGCCTTTAGTTGAGTTAACTTACACACGTTTCCAAAGGCTCTGTACTATATTCCCAGAAATGCCACATACAAGGTCATGCAAAGTAGCGAAACAAGTTGCTTGTCTAAAAATAAAGAAAAATAATGGCCATAAAGCACATGTGTGTATTTTATGTCTGTATAAGAATTACACAAACTGTTTCTACATGGGTTCCTTTTTGCTACTAAAAAAAAAAAAAAAAAATTATGGGAGTAATAATTTAGGAGTTCAGTGCATTTGAGAAGTCTTTTGTTTGTATGCAGAGTCAGTACTTTGTCTCACATAAATAAAAAGGGCAAACAGTTTGTCACGCAAGCACGAAAAGTGTCACACATTTACCAATACAGATTACAGGCATAAGAACTTACGTTTGTACATAAACGAGATCTATCAGTTGTGATGTGACATGGGGACGGACAATCCCAATGACGTCGTGAAGACTACGGATCAACCCAATTTTTTAACTACATGCAGGTAATTGTTCTTAAAATAATGTACTTCCCCCTCACGGTTGCTGTGTTTTCGTCAAATTACTCAAAGAGCACTAATAGCTGCCAAACAAATATTAAAACTCGTCTTCATCTATATCAACGCCTGCCAACCTGGACGGGTTGAGACATTTTTTGGGAAGGATTTAGCCGGGAAATCAATTCAGGCTCGTTTCGTCCGCCAAACGGAGTTAACACACCACAGGTCCTTAGGGGGCGACTCGCTGGACCGTCTGCCGACCGCCCCTGGCCCAGGTGACTGAAAGCCTTACCCAGCGGCGACCCAATCTCAGTATTCAGAAAACAGACATTAAAATAAAACCATTAAACCCCGTTAATGACGTAGCAGCCGTTCAGCATAAACAGCACCTTATCACGGCCTAACGGCGACTGGCTAAGTTGCCGTATCTATCGAAGCCCACCAACAGCTGATCGGGGAGCCATTATAATACTCTGCAGGTATCTGTCCCGAAGCTCTTCCCCAAACATACCGACTGGTTACCTACCCCGTATAAAAGCTTTAAATGACCACGTTTAAAAGACTATCCGGCCCCACTGTGTTATAGCTACTTTAGCAGGGGAAGCCAAAAGTCAGCCACAACCGCAGCTCCGTCACGAAGCTACATAACTGCCCAACGGCATAAACAGCTTTCTTCTACCATAAGCTGAAGAGCTGTAGACAGATGAGTCTGTCTTTGGCTACTAACAGCACCGTTCGGTTCCGTTCGGCTCCGCTCGATTCGACTCAGCTTTCCGGACAAGTAGGACACCCGGGAACAGAGGCCATGCGTAGCCAGGCCCCCCAGGCCGGCCTACTGCACTCCCGAACAGGAAAACAGCCAATGCTGCTGCACACTCTCCGTGAGATTACAAGCATATGGAACGAGAAAAAGAGGAAGACGTGATTATTTTAACTTAAAGTTCAGTTTTCTTACCGCAGCCACCGCCACCGCCATGAAGCACACTATCGTACACAACGCCGAATGAATTCGGAAACCCGAAAGTCCCGCGAGACTGCGCGAGAAACCAGAAAAGGTCGCTTGTATGGAAGTTGATCTCGCGATAGATTTTTAGGCGCTCGTGCCTTCCATATTTTAAAGTTGAAGAGACGGCTGTGAATTATTGTGTTTCATCACCCCGACTTTATTAAAAAGACGTTAGTACATTGTCATTGTGCACTTCATTTATAAGAATGAATGTGAAATTAAAAAGAATCGAGATTTCAATGCTTTGCTATTGTTTCCCTTAACTCATATACATCGCGCTGCATTGTGCCTAGGAAACGAAGAGCCTTTTTCTGAGCCATTATGGTGCATGGATTTGGTGTTAAGAGCTGGCACAGAGACTCGGCAGTTTGCAAAAAAATCATGCAGTTATCTGAATTGTTTTATCTAAATGGCCTGTATTATGAATATGATACTGAAACTTAAGAAATATCAGGACCAGTTCTAATCATATAATACATGTATAGTACCATAAATATACGGGGAATTGAATCAATTCAGTATTTGCAAATGCTTTATTGTTGTCACGTACAGTCATATACTAAGTGATAATCATTCATTAGCAGTCTGGGTACCCCTGCACTTGTAAGCCCTCACCCCGAGTTTGAGCTGAGGGTTATCAACTTCGGTCAGCTGGCTAGCATGAGATTTCCAATTCCAGACATGTCTCCACACTCCTTTACATATATGTATCAGTTTTATTACATTCTAAATAGTCTGTAGGGTTTGCAAACTACCCCAATGCTTTTGATGTTGCTAATTTTGGATTAATAATAGCACAATACAGATTTCTTCTGTGAGAGTCAAAGGGTGTGAGTGTCACGCCAAATGCATGAGAGTTGGCAGCCCTGCTGAGCTGCAAGGCTTGAAAACTAAGGATGTGCTCAAGAGTGCTGAATAACTGATTCCTCCAATCGGAATGTTTTCATTTTGGGGACAAGTTCTAACATTTAAATATCGATTTTTACATGATAATTAAAATGATTATATATTTTAAGCGGCAGAGGCGTATTAACATGATCGGGGCTTCTGGGCTATTCTATAGTTGTCAATCAGGGTTGGTGGGGGTGGCAATGATAATTATTGTCGGCCAGGGACCCTTTTTAAGGCCCCTTTTAAGCGGAGACCCCCGGGCTTGATTCTGAATACGTTCATATATTACAGACCCCTTGGAGCAGCACATCAGAAATGGGAATGGGGCCCTGACACAACAGAAACTTTATTTCCTATAACAGCTGAAGAAACTCAGCATATCTCAGGTGCTAAGGCTGTTTAGGGCTGTAGAAAAAAATCAGCTGCAATCTGCCCACCCTACAGGACAACTGCAAGAGTAAGGTAGCGTGTTGGCAAGATCATTTTGGACATTTCATACCCTGGTCAACACCTCAAAAACTGGCCAACAGCTTCTTCCTTAAAGCAGTATCTCTTTTAAATCTTGTCATACCTGCCATATAAAGTCTTTCTGTATCTGAGTCTGGGACACTAAGGAAATGGAATACCAACCTCAGATTGAACTGAAACTATATTGAAAAGAAAATCAGTGATATTGCCCATCCATTGTAGTACGATGCCACAGGCCTTGGGTGGAGAATCTTATCTACAAAGGGCTAGTGTGTATACCAGTTTTGGGATAACCTTTAGGTCAGCTGTTGAAATACATGGCATGAGAATTCTTCAGCCAACCAGTCCTCAAATTAGTAATGTAATTCGTAAGCAACAAAACCCTGCATATCCAAAAGCTGTTTCGGCCGAAGACTAATCCTCTAATGTCATAGGCATTAGTTCATACTGGCTTCTGTCTGATTTTAAACAGTTAGGCAGCCAGTTCTTTCCCTTCCTCTAGTTACAGCCATCTTTTCCCCCATGCACTGTAATATAATTCCGATGGCATTCTGGTTGCTGAATCTTTAGTTATGAAGGAAGGCTTGAAACGTAGTAAGGGATGTGATTGTTAGATGCTCCTAATTTTAAGTAATGAAGACATGAAGTTGCATTTTCTCTGTTAATTATTAATCTTCTGAAACAGTGTGGAAATGTTTTACAGCAGAACAACATTGATGAAATTTTAATGTTGGTCATACAAGTAAGATACAAAAAAAGCAAGAGTCCCAATTTTTCCTAAATGGACAACAAGCAAATAACTATGTTTACTCCCAGGTGTGGAAAGAGGTTGTCATTTTTAACCACAGAAGATTTTTTTTAAGTTGAATAATGACTCAAGAAGATATTCAGAAACAACCAGTCGCAGCCAGGACTTTGTTGACATGTTCCTGCTTTATTATTTTAATTGCTGTGATTATTGTACAATATTTTACATGAGGACAAAATCAAACAAGGGGACCCTGGGAATTACAAAAGGAGGCCACACTCAATGAAAAGGCTCCAGGATAGAGTGAAGAAGAGCAGATGGAGGTGTCAAGCGAGGTATGGGCAGAAGGATTTCTCTTCAGGCTTTGCGCATTCATTCTGTTGACCAGGCGTCGCCTGTATGGCTAGCCACCCATGTCATCATTTACTATTAAAGCAACCACAGCAGCGTCGATCCCACTCATGGAGTTCCGGTGAAGATGCACAAAGTCAGAGTGGCGGCAGGGTGATCATGCTCACCTAACACATCATCGAAAAACAACCAGAGCGATCAGAGGTTTTCAGCAGAGATTACTGGAAATAACAACGGATCTTCTTTAGCATTGGCTGATGCAGAAAGGATGCAGCTTCAGTATGAATACAAAAGCAGAGCAGGCATTCATAAACAATAAAGTCACCATGTCCCTGTTCCGCATACAGAAGAGGAGACTGCAGAAGACTGATCATTGAAAAATACATTTCTGTAAATCTCTCCTGCTTCTCACAAATTACTGTCTTTCTAATAATCAAACTCAGATTCCACCCTAAACTCACATTCAAATTCAATTCCTGGTATTGTAAAGGGATAGTATGAATTTAGGAGTATGACTATTTTATGTCTGCCCTATATGTGTCATATAAATCTATCAATTTTAGTCAAGAGTTCTAATACATACTTCCGGTATACTTTAACCATTCTCTTTGAAGGCTTTCATACACTGGATATCATGCCGCTACATAGTTAACCTGGACATTGGACTGACGGTTGTCAATATATCCCTATTTTCATCTGTTTATTCATCACCATCAATGTTATAATTATTAATTTTTAGAACGACAACTACATTACCAGTCCACCAGAAAATACATGTGGAGCAGCCATATTGGATGGAATGAGTTTCTTTGACATTAGATCATTAGGATATTTCTCAATGACAAATTGGTTGTAGGTCTAACACACTTGTTTTTACGGCAGCACACAAGTAACAATCCAATTAGGCCACGAGGAGAAATCTAAAAAAAGGCTAAATGTAAGCAACCTTAGATAACAGCATCTACTGGATGATATTAATTATATATACTACACAGAGTCCTAAACCAAGTATATATTATATAGCTGTAGACAACAGTAGACAATGTTATCTCAAGCAACTTACATTGTGCATTAAATAATTACATTACATATAAAATGCTCTAAAACTAACATAGACATATATTTCGAGAAGCATTAGATGCAAATTGTGCAAAAAATGTAATTCTTCTTGAACTGGTTACAGTGGGGCACCACTGTCTGCCCCTGCCTTTCACATCATTGTGCAGATACATCAGTCAACGGGTATTGAGTACTGTTTCGAAAATTGTTTTTTTCCATATACGTCATTGGTGGTGTTAAAATGTTTCATGCAGTTTTGAAGGGCAAAGATCTTTGACAGCGGAACAGTATTTCCAGCTTAAAGGCATCAAAATGACGTATCTGTTACACCTAAATGGTGTACATTTACCATATTGCTTTGCCTAGATACAAAAAACAAATCCTAAAAACAAGAGAGGCCCATTTTAGAAATGATTTCCTTTGAATGCCTACTGGAGCAGGATAATTTGTGGGTTTAGAGACTAGGAGACGTCCTGGACTAGACAACAGGCCTCTTTCACAGCAACCCAATATGAAGGATATCTTTTATGAAGGATATTTCAGTTAAAAATTGCAAACTCAAGAGTTCTGGTCACAACAGCATAAGGTTGCAAAGTGGCTGGTCCTGATAGAATTCCTTTTTGTATTGTTACTAAGGCCTTTGTGCCCTCTTAGCGTCAAAAATACAGGGGTTTCAGATGTGTTTGAACATTGGGGCCAAAGAATAAAATAACAAATCAGCAAGGAACTACAACACCGTACATGCTAGACCGCTGTCAGCAAATACAAAGGCACTCAAGCCCAACTCAAATGATGGCTCGCAGCAAAACCTTCACTTCATTAACTGAGTAGGATAATATGCAAATTATGTCTTCAGCTTTCCGGAAGTGTCCGCCGCTCCGGCAGTGGCCAGGAGATAACTGCGGCTCATCAGCTCGCAAGAGAGCTCTCCATCAACCAACTGGGACGTCAGCTAAATCTGGGGAGTTCAAGGTACCATACGGGCCCCCAAAAAACAAATAATCAACAGATAACTGGTCCTCACTCATGGGTGTGTGGCACCGGACTCCCCCAACTGCCCCGGGGGAAAAGCATTGTGCTTCATCTCTCGGCCCACAAACAGAAGACGGGGTGAGATGGTGTTGGAATAAAACCACAGGGCAGACAGAGAATGGTTTGAAACTGATTCCCTATTGTGATGCCGGAACAGGCTTTGGTTGGAGCCCTCCAACAGGAAGCAGCCATTTGGAATGAAGGATCTTAAAGTGAAGGGTTCAGCCCTCGTCCTCTAAGTGCAGGCCCGTTCTGCTGGTAACAACTGCCACATGTGCCCCCCCCCCCCCCCCCGCGCCACGCCCCCGCGGGCCCCCCCCCCCCCCAATCCACCCGCCCGTCTCCCACGTGGCCCCTTCCCCCCAGCCCGCCTCCGCCCCTGCCGTGCCCCTGCCTGAGTCCTCCTCTGTTCTCTTCTCCCCTGTCAGTACATCGCTGCCGTTGCTGTCCCACCAGAGCAGCCTGCCACCCCGGGTCGGTGTTTGGACAGCGCGTCGTCCAGGAAACCGGCCAGCCTATCGCAGTCCTCCTGTGGTGGAGCCAAGGGATAGAGCAGGTGGGGGGGGGTGTCATCAGCACTCATAAATGACCATCAGGAATTGGACTTCAAGAATCAGGAATAGTTATTTTCCAACAGTAATAATTCTATTAAATATACAATGATAACTAGCCCCAGGATTGATCTGACAGGAAGAACTTGGCAAGGTCACACCCCCCCCCAACCACATGTGACGTTATCTTAAAGTCCTAATTATCCTATTTGAGGAACAACAGGACTCCATAGATTGGCATGTATAGTAGCAGAGCTATGAGTTAACACATAATGTCCACTGCAGAGGACAAAAATGAATTACTCGGCAGCTTGTCTTTCACATTGTATGTATATTACTTAATATTGGTAATAACGATAATAGAACAACAACAATAATAATCATAAATTGTTTGTAGCACGCATTTCTCTTATCCAGTGTGCCACACAGTAAAATAAAAACAGTTAATTGCATTTTGTTGTTCACTATTCTGTTATTTATTTTTATTTCTCATTATATGTTGCTTAAGTTTGCAGGAAAGTTAACAAGCAAGTCTTTCATTGTACTTGTACAAATAACAAAGCTCTGGAACATCTGGATCCTTCAAAAAACTAAAGCAGATAAATGGCCGGGATTCAGAACTTGATACCTTCAAGGCTCAGAAGAAAGGTTTTCCTGGTTAGTTTGTGGAGGGAGGAGGGAAATACCTAACCAGGCACTTTTAGTGGAATAGCCATTTTAAAAGCACTCATCTTTTATAATCTTGCAGTATCAATCTCCCAGAATGCAGTGTGGGGCATGCACTTTTAGAATGAGACACCAAAAAAATGACAATCCGTCCTCTGTCACATACCTCACTGATGAAGGCATAGTGAACCAGCTCGTTAGCCAGGTCCTTTGAGCTATCACCTGAAAAAAACACACACATAACCAAAGTAATGTCATACCCCAATTAGTTGCCAGTTGGCCAATGAGAAGACTCAGTTTTATGTTAAGCCAATAACAGAAGTGTGTAGAGTTGCCAAACAGCAATGCATCAGCACGGTCAGCTGTGTAGTTTTTGCATGGAAGGATAATTAAGGTCACCATAAAATTGTAATAATGAGCCTCTGGCTCGTTAACTTGGGGCTGGTGTCTGCAGGGAAGCCATTAGGGCTCTGAAACAGTGAGGTGGCATTGATTAACGGTTTTACCTCTGTCTGTATCGGCACCAGCCCTGATATTCGAAACAGACATCTAGAAGGTTCTCTGCTGTGTGCTAATTGACTCAAAAACCTCACAACATAAGCTGGGCAACCAGAGCAGCATTTGGTCATTTATGGAATGACTGTTTCCCTCGGTGGATCCTCACAGTTCATAAACAAAGGAAAACTACAGCACAAGAGTGATGTATGACACAAGGTACTAGATTGCAGGCATGGCTGCAGTTTGTTACTTGACAAAGAGATGGCGCTGTTGCCATTATTATCAGCCCTGCATTGGAGGTCTGCATCAAAGTGTGTTCCACACAAAGCCACCAACAGGATATTATCAAATGCTAAAGTAAACCACCCCCGATATACGGCGACAGGGCAGACAAACCAAGATAATTTCATATTTCAAAAGATAAATGTCTTTTTTCTCTGATTGTTGTGCAAAGTTACAGTGATATACTTCATACTAGAAAGACAGATACAGATATAGATATAAATGTCTGAGGGTACCTCAGCATGGATATAATCCCAGCAGCAAGTTTCAGATAAAATGTAATTAAAATGAATGTTATTGTAATGAAAAAAAGTTATTTTGCTGGCTAAAATGGCAAAAAAATTGTATAAGTTCAGTACTATTAAATTTATAAGCTACTTATAAGCCATTGTATTTTGATTGATGAGAAAAAGTTTTAAAGATATCTTCTTGGAATCCATTTATAAAATGACTTCAGAGTCTGAGACTTTTATATTTTATATGACCACAGTGCATCAGAAAATCTTTTAGCTAAAGCCAAAAACTAAGGTAGCCAAAGCCAGGTCTATTCATAGACATTAAAGGGACATTTCATCACTTGGATATTTTTATGTTCTTCCTGTGTTTCCCAAGCAAACAAAAAGTTGCCGGACCGTAGCATATAAACTCCATAACATGCTACCCTCAGTGAGCCAGGTGCTATACAGCATCACATCTGTCTAAACACTGATCGCGGGTTGCAGCTCTGAACTCCTGGCACAGAGCCGCACAAACCCATCGAGGGGCTCTGTGGAACGTAGGAGGTTTCATTTCCTTCAGATAACAGACCACGGCTCTGCACAGAGACAAACTTACCGGGCAGGATGTCGCAGCTAAGCTGTCGATGCAGCTTGTCGTCCATCTTCAGGAACAAAGACAGCTGCGCAACAGGTGTACATCAGCAATGTTAAGGATGGCTATGTAACATATCTGGGTTCCATGAAATATTATCAGCTGCCCCTGGGTTTAGAACATCTGATTTATGGACAGTTCATCCTTATCAATGGACTGCCATAAAGCAAATTTCAGAAGTAGCAAACTGGCTCCATGGCGAGCTGCTGTGGGGGCGGGTCTTTGGGATGGCCTCTCAATCAGCCAATAATAAAGCAGTGGTTCTCAACTCCAGGCCTGAGAACCCACTAGTATTGGCTGATAGAGAGGTCGTCCCAAAAATCAGCACCCACAGCGGCTCTCTATGGGTCCGGTTTGTCGCCCCTAGCCAAACATCTGGATTAAATGCAATGGGTCGTAATGATAAATGCAAGCACTACTTTGTGATGCTCATGGGAACATTGCACAGCTTGAGCAGTTCATCGGCTCGATGTACAGTACAGTCCTATATTTTGTTACTTTTATTATTACTGTATTATTACTATTATTATGTACTGTATTAGCATTGTTCCTACTTATTAATGCGACTTAAAGAAAGACTTAGGAAACGGATCTCATTCATAACTCGTTCAGACTGCCTATACACACCAACCAATAAGTGAGGGTAATATTTATTGCCCTTCATAATAGTGATGGAAAGTAGGCAAAAAACAGTTTCTAGTTAGTTTTGCATGTGAAGTTAACCTATTATTTACATGGGTTTTGGTCCCTTCCTCATTGGACTCCAGGTTACACTGCATCTGGATAACCTGCAATGTAAACAGCAGGACTTGCAGTTAGATAGAGGGCGGCAAACGAAGACAGAATGAGCAGTTACACATCAAATTATATCCCCAGCATTATTCAGTATCCCTGGCCATGGGGTGACATGGCTCCATCTTGCTGATGGTATGACTCTGCGGGGGTGTCCATGATCAGGAGGTTACCTGGTTAAATCTCTGAGCCACCATTGGCCCCTTCAGCAAAGGCCCTGTACCCCAAATGCTCCTGTGTTATTTATTGTTTAAACACACAACTGCACTAAATATACAAACCCTTGTGTCCAGTTCCCCCCATTTTAGCACTGCCATGTGTTTGTACACTTTAAGTACTATGAGAACCCTCTCCTTGTCACTTGAGTTGTATGTTGCACCGACGAATATAGTATAACTCATTGTTTTTCCCATTTCGTCCACTACTTATTTGCTCCACATTTACCTTCCTGGTCTCTATTTCCTGTGGCTCAGGGGTTGGCGTCTTCACCGTCTCCATATTCTCCTGGGACATGGAAAGGGTGCGAGGAATAGGGTGGGGGCGTGCAGAGGCGAAGTTCATCAGGGGGTATATGCCATTCCTGTGGTATAAGGAGACACCCATGATGCAATACTCATGGCAGATGCACAAGCTTTTGTGTTTAAAAGGACAAGCTAAGACCTTCAGGTAAGGAACTCGATTGGACCTTACTCTCACCTCTCCCTGTAACCCAATCAGTGCCAAAGAGCCCATCAGCACACTTGCGGCAGACAGACTTACTTGACATCTTCAAGAAATTTGTCCAGTTCAAGCGGGGAGACGTGGGAGTATCTGTAAATTGCAGGGAGAAGATGATGATATCCCTTGGAGGACAGTGCTATTAGAAAGCGCTTCACGGCTGCTTCAGCTAGTCAAGACTCACTTGAGCTGTACTCCTGGCCGGTCTCTGTGCTCAATCTCAGCCATGATTGCATTAGGATCAAATGATTTAGTTTTTTCCTCCACACAGTTTTCAGGGAGGAGATCTGGAAAAAGATGGAAGAGTGGAGCCTTTGATGGACCAAAAACTCACAACTGAATTCACAACTGCAAAGCAAGTTTCCAAAACTCAGTCAAATATTTGAGAACATTTCTATGGACTTTTTCATGAGGTTTTTAATGAGTTTTGGAAATTTAACAAAAGTATTTTGTTGTGTTACATGAGGACTGAATGAGTTTTGCAATGATGAGGAAGCCTGACTTTAGGTAATTGGTGGTCTCATCTCAAAAAGTATTTACTCTCCATTTGGACCATAAGTCTTCAACAAGGTGCAATGCTCTCCCAGATGTCAGACATGGTCACCCACACGTCAGAGAAGAGCACAGACGGCACAAATCTCAGTTGGTAGCAGTCACCATGTGAGTGCGATGATTAGCATGCCAACCAGAGGATGGCACCAATGGCAATATCATGTGCAGGTTCTGAAGCATCTGTGTGGTCTTCAAAAGCCCTCTGACCACAAGGACTCACATTGGTTGTTGATTAAGCAGTGGGCAGCCAGTAGCTTCAGGGAGTGGACCTCAAACAGCACACGGTGGAACAGGAGGTCGTGTGCCGTAGGTCTTAACTTTGCCTCATGACGCACACACGACTGGGTGAATTCCTGCGTGACAACACAACATTATGGGATAGGGGGGTTGCAGTGAGCCAGTGGTATTTGATAAGAGTACTTGATTTATCTCAAAGTTAGGAAGACTTTACCCCATTCCCACCTCAACATAGGTGAGCATGAGTATGAGAAACTCCCACATGTTATCATTAATGTCTCCTATGGTAACTGTAACCAGGATATGACATTCACCCTCATGAGTGGATCCTCTAGGGACTGCCCTGCGTTGGTTATGGCTTCCTTAGACACAACCGAGTCCCCATTGGCCTGGATTTCCAACACAGCCATCTGCACGAAATGACAGTATTGCTGGCAATGTTATTCAATGGGGGTATACAAGGGTGGAGCTGAAACCTGATTGGCCTCCACAGTGCCCCTGCCCCTGTCACTCAATGATTCAAAACATATCATTGGCTAATGATAAGGTTAGCCCCTCTGTATGAATTATAGTCCCTCTAATGTCCCCCACCATAAAATTTTTTAGAACTGCCCCAGTTTTTCTCTAAACCAATGACTGGAATGTATTTTCATGAGCATAAGCTTTATCCCATAACAGATTTAAGTAGGAGTGAAATGTAATTCAAATCAAACTGAAAAAATAAAACAACTCTGAGAGATGATGATTACAAATAACCTGATGAACAAAATCATCATTTTCTTAGAAAAAATAACATGTGAAAATGGACAAGTTATATATCAAAACAGAAAAGTTAGATAAATGTCAAAGTGGAATTTGTACACTTGTTATTGTAAATAAATGTAACTAGAATCAATGGCTGCTTGGTAGTACTCCTACAGGAATAAGTATCATGTCTAAGAATGTACAACCACAAATATTCTCATATACATGTTGACAAATATTTTCTTATTTTGTAACCAGTTGACCAGGCTGATTTTCATTTTTTTGTGTTATACTTTGCACAAATATTTATGTATGTACCCATAAAGGAGTGTTGTTTATTCATTATTATGTTGAAGTTTTAAAAAAAAAAAGAAAAAATTACATGCATCACAATGCAACAGCCTGATTGAGTGATTTCTATATACAGAGGAGGTCACATGGTGCCATGCAAGAAATTCCCTACTGGCAGGAAGAGCTCGCGCCAACCTCCTGCTGCTGGCACCTGCAGGTACCCATCAGTTCTGTGCTTTTGCTGGCTCAGACTATCAGAAGCCCCCTCAGCAAGTGCATCCATTACCATTTGCCATGTTTCTGCCAGTCTTTGTGTCTGTGTGCCCATGTATGAATATACATTAGCTCTATTGTTAACTCACAAAACAGTCCCCTCCACTCAAAAATGGGGAAACTGACAATAACACTGGATTCATTATACAGAGCCAGTAAACATATCAAATACAGCAATTACTGACACAACTTCAAACTACAAATGCTAATCCCAAACATAAAGAAAAAAATTCAAAGGAAACAGCTGAAAGCAGTGCTGCTGATCTTTCACAGCTACTGGAAAACCAGAAATTACCAGTTAAATATTGGAAACCCAACATCAACACAGTTTTCATAGATTACAATTACTATTTGCAGAGTTGAAGGGTAAATCCTTTGCATCACGAGCATCATATTGACAGAGACAGCTGGTTCAATTGGCCGCAGTCTGCTCCAGCTTTCCGGTGCCCCCTGCAGGTAACCAAGAGACCTCCATCCAGCCAATCAAGTCTCTCGGTTCAGCCTGCAGGGGCAGGGTAACCATCGATGGTGTGCTCCACCCATATCCCACCCTGTCCCCCCTACACCCCACCCCTGCCTCGCCCATGGCTGTCACTCAGTCGCACATGATTGGCTGCAGGGACACCAAGCCATTGCCCTGCGAGAAACAGACGGAGGGAGGGAGGGAGCAGCAGGAAAGCGTCACATCTTTCTGCCAAGAAAAGAGACGTCTCTCACCTCCAGGGCGCAAATCCCGAAAGAGTATATGTCGATGGCATAGTCGTCCTCACCAGCTGGAAAAACAAGGGAAATAAACAAAGGGTGAGAGAAAGACAAAAGGCTTGAGATGTAAAGAACCAACATAAAAAGAAGAGTGTGATTGCACAGGCAGAAATGCAGAGAGAAGACGCAGGGGGAAAAAATTTGCCAGTACGTCTGTACACGTTCCTACGATGGCCGACAACGCTGAACTTGTGAGAATAATTAAAATGGATTTCACACGTTAATCACCTGGCAGACATTTAAATGGCTTCTTTAAAAGCTACCAGATTGTCTTCTGAACAAGCAGAGGTGGAGGAGCATGTAGCTGCCAAGTCCAAAGGCAGCATCACCAGGCTCCTTAAGCACAACTGAGTGTCCCGACACGCAGCAGCTTTTCACTTTGGGAAGGAAACCGTTGTTTCAGAAGACAATACAACTGCCTGCCACAGAGTATTTTCCAGAGTGTATTTTCCAGACCACTGTTTCTCAACTGGTGGGTCGCGACACAAATGTTGGTTGTGGGACTATATCACTGGGTCGCAGAATGTCTGGTTGGAGAAAAAGTAGAAAATGTTTTCTAATATTGGACTTCCCAGTACATGAAGTATCGTGCTACTGTTATTGCTGTTTATTGTTCTATTTACTATTAATGTTACTGCACTATTTTTGGTAAATGTGGGTCAAAATGCCTAATAATTTGTTCCTAAGGTCAGTTGAGAACCAATGTTTCATATTATTATTATTATTATTATTATTATTATTATTATTATTATTATTATTATTATTATTATTATGCATCTTTCAACTCAGGCATGAGACAAAGTGGGATGTCAATCCATCACAGGGCAAACTCACACCTTACTGGCAATCTGGATTAGCCAATCAGCCTAAAGTGCATGTCATTGAACTGCAGGAGGAACCCGGAGCAAGATGGAGACTGTGTATAATTTTACATTTTGCTACTCGCTGTGACACTGTGCCGCCCTGATAGTCAAGTTAATTAAAAATTATATTATAATAGTCCAACCAAACCCTCATTCTCATCCCTACACACTAACTTGTTTGAAGGGAGGTTTAAAAACAGACAGACAGAAAGTGCAGAGGCCCTGCATGGTGGATTGGTCTAACCCTGCTCTGTGACATGGGGAACACAGTGAACCGCCGAGTCCCTTGCCGCTCTCTAGTGACACCTAGGGATGAAAACAGAAGGCAGAACTTCCCTCCCCTCTAAGCGTGGTGTGGCACGTCAGGCAGAAAAGCTGCAGAGCAAAGTGAGGGGGCCTACCCACTGAGACATGGGGTGCTCTAAAATTGGGGAAGGGGGCATAATTTATGCTAATAAACCAAACCATAGATACAGAGCAATGAGATCATGAGTTATTTTGCTTGAACTATACACAGTAATAAATGCATTTACTTGTGCAATTTATTTTGATAGGGAAGTGAATCACAATTAGATCTTGAAATTATTGGAAAAATAGGTTTATGCCAACTTGGTCAGTAGTGGGGGAATCATGAGACTCTCACAGCCATATTCCGGGGAGAA
This sequence comes from Brevimyrus niger, assembly GCA_015164015.2. Taxonomy (NCBI): domain Eukaryota; kingdom Metazoa; phylum Chordata; class Actinopteri; order Osteoglossiformes; family Mormyridae; genus Brevimyrus; species Brevimyrus niger. The sequence goes on from JAABNY020000001.1 coordinate 25,628,884, forward strand.
GAAGTGCAAGTTCCTCTGTTCGTCACGATGGTGGCGCACTTTGCCGTGAACGCTGGCCTCTGGGAACACTGGGAAAAGGGGGAGAATCAGTGGGGGTTAAAATCTGCATTACCGACATCTTCATCCAGACATCGCAATTTGTAAACTTCACTCGGCCCAAGACAAGACACAAAAACCCTATTTAATTCACTTAGGCCTTAAACTGAATTTTCCTATGGTGATCATTACTGCTAGCATGACAAAAACAAGCTCTATTGACTAAATTAAACACACTGTATTTATATAACCAACCAAAGGCTGTTGATGAAGGAGGTGGCAGGAGGTGCAGTTCAATAAGAAATACATGTCACAAAAATACAGAAATTACAGAGAAATTACACAGAAGTACACGCACACACACACACACACACTCACAGACCTGTATTCATATCCTTGTGGGGATCATCCACTGATCATTCATTTCTATGCCATTACCCTAATGCCAATAATGACGACCTTAACCCCTACCCAGCCCTTACCTTAGCTATAAGTAACCAAACAAAATACAAGTCTTTTGGAAGGTTTCGTTTTTTGATTGCATTCACATATTTTTATAAAATCGAATTTCCCTTTGTGGGGACCGAAAAAATGATCAAATAACAGGTCTTTATCACATTGTGGGGACATTTGGTCCACAGAAACGCACACACAGACAAGCACACAGATAACTGGGTATATGTTAGACATTATCTCTTCTGGTGTATGAGACCCAAGCACAATAACATCTATAGAATGTAAGTCTCCAGAGTGATAGTGGAATGATACACAGGAGAGGGATCTTACCATTGACAAAGAGTCTGTGCCACACTGTGGATGGACAGGGTGAAGGAGAGAAAGAGGAGAAAGAGTAAATGAGAATTAGTCACAGCGTCAGAAAGAAATAAGCGAACACACACACAACTATGCGTTTGTCAGTGAGGCCCAGAGCTGGTTGTGAAAGCTACTCTTCTCCAGGCAATAGGGGAGAATTACAGGTGATACGTTTTCAGTTAATCTCTCACAATGGAGTAAATTATCAGATTTAAAACACATTTATCTAATGCTGCTACTTAGTAACAATGACAACAGCAATAACCATTCTTTCTTGAAAACATGGATACAGAACTGAAGATAATGTTACATTCGATGATAATATTATTTTATTTTATTTGCCATTATTGCTTAGGAATTATGTAGTTTTAGCAAATCCCATTCTATTCCCCTACAAGATGCACGTATACAGGCGAGAGCAAAGCTTGCTGATTATTTTATCATGGCTTGCAGGAAACACCAGCAAAAGCACAGAAGAGACCAGCTCAGGGTTTGAAGTGATACATCTTTCAGATGAGTGGCTCTGTGCTGGAGTACCAACTTTCAACCAAAAATTAGCAGAAAGTTTCTGCTGTGCATCGGTCTTTGAGATCAAGGGCTTGTCAGCATGCTGTTCATTCCTGCTAATAACCACTATCCAGTGAGTCCCATTTCTGTCGGTAGGACAAGC
>JAABNY020000001.1:25630526-25670901 GCA_015164015.2 Brevimyrus niger
AAGGGCTTGTCAGCATGCTGTTCATTCCTGCTAATAACCACTATCCAGTGAGTCCCATTTCTGTCGGTAGGACAAGCAGTTAGCTTCGAAGAGTCTTGGCAGACTCACCAGCACAGTGTAACACACTGAGCTCGTACAGTGCATCTCACTGGAGCCAAACCTGCTGCCACATTCATTACCAGGACAGCCCTAATGGTGGCGCACCTGAGCCAATCTTGATCAGTCCATTGTGCTGGATAAAAATGGTATCGCAGGTCAGGTTTCCGTGGATGATGGGTGGGTCACAGGAATGCAGGTAACTAGGAGAGATAACAAGCACTAATTAGCACTTCTTCAAACGTCATGTTTGCATTTTTGGCTGCTTATGTCAAGTAGATGTTAAACTCTGCACATTCTTGTGATAGTGTGTCATACCCGTATTAAAACATAAGCACATCTTATTAATTTAGCAAATGTGTTTATCCAAAGCGATGCGCAGTTAAGAAAGCAGGGCACGCCGGTCCTTTGGGCGATTGTGGTTAAGCGCCTCGCTCAAGGGCGCAATGTGTAACCACTCTGCTGATGTAGGGATCTGAACCTGCAACCTTCGGGTCACAGACACAGGAACCTAACCCAGCGATCCACCTGCCCTCCCATCGTAAGGGATGTCTTAGAGAAGGGGTCTGCTATAAAGCAGTGCTTCTGTATAAAGCAGTGTTTCTGGTATAAAGCAGTGTTTCTCAAACCGAATAAATCAGAAAGAGAGTGCTTTTTAACTGTCAAATTACTGCAAACAAAATATTTAATTTCTAGTAATATTACCCCCAGGGACTGGCGTGTTGTCCATGGCAAACCCGTGGTTTGTGTCCTTTGCTGCTTGGGATAGTCTCCAGCCCCCCACCCCCGTCACCTTGACCAGATTAAGTGGTTAGAAGACGAATGAATGGATTAACTGTTGGTGTATAAGGATACAACAGTACCATTAAAAGTGTTTGTTCAGAAACATGTACTGCTATGTAAAATCCCAATAGGCCTGACTCACTTGGCTCCAAAGCATTATAAAAGAAGCTGGACGCAATACAAAATGTGATTTTATGAAGTGCAGATTCAAGGAAGCAAGCCATCCAGAGTTATAAGACCCCACTGTGAAGCGAACAGGCACCCCAAATGTCGCCCCCCCTGCTAAGAAGGATCAAGTGCTTTTTAACTGTCAGATTGGGGATAAGCAGTTCACTTACTGCCATAGGGACATAAATCCCAAAATTCTTATTTGCATTGATAGTCAGAGAAACAGCCATCATATTCACATCATGGTATAGATACCAGTAGATTTCCCATAATGGCCTCTCACACAACCATTCTCAGAACACAACTTTCTGGAGTAATTTCTTATATTACAATGCTGTGCATGTCATTTTAACCGCCCCTGTGCACCAGCATGGGGGATGCAGTATATTTCACTGCTAAGTGTGGAGATGCAGCAAATCTCACTGCAAAGGTAAGGGATGCAGCTGCTAAGATTGGGTTTTTGGGGAGCAAGGCATTCTTCAATTCTCATTGACAATGCATATATACATTTATAGACATTATATATACATTCCATATAAATCATATATACTACATATACAGTAGTACGCCAAAGGCAGGGAAAGCTATCTGGGTAGTAAGTGTATATTTGATCAAAGAAAAACCCAGTTTAACAGCAGAGCATAGGCAAAGTAAGAGTAATTCAACAAGAATGTTCTATGCTCTCCAAAATCACTGACATCTTGTTAGATGGCTACAAGAAACCTTCAGTTTCACTTCACTTCACTTCAGTTCCCAAACCTCTCATCAGGGGCACACCAGTCATTCCATGTATTTAATATATATACATACACAGTGTGTGTGTGTGTGTGTGTGTGTGTGTGTGTGGCGCAGCATTATCTCAGCTTGGGAAGGAAGGACTAAAACCAGGCCAGGAGACTGAAGACCCTAAAAGTTACAGCCTATGACATACAGTGTGCTCTTTCCATATAGTCAGCAATTCGTAACAGGTAAATTGCATATTGCTTTGTATACCTCCCAGTCAAACAAGCGCAAGTGAGACCAGCATCCTAGACGTCTGTGGTCCAAATTGTGTCCAGAAGTGTAAATGGTAAGCCCTGAACAAGCAGAAACAGGCCCCCATTGGAGGGATAAAGACATCTTTAATTTCATTTAAAATCTTCCCTACCCACATAAATAGCACAGAAACTCCATTAAGAGTTTTCTACTATCACACCAGTGAGAGGTACTTAAATGAAAATAATACGCTTGCTGAGATATCCATATTGATTTCAGGCTTAGGATGACTTTTATGAGGCTCAGTGGAATGAAAAACCCTGGTTGAGGTTTCACGTTACTAGGACCATCTGTTTTCAAGATACTGCATTTGGCTAAGTTCAGAGACTAATGGTCATACCACGTCACCCAATAATAGATGAACATAAAAAATGGCAAAGCTCTATGACTAAGTAGTGAATTTCTAAGCATATTTAAATAAGAAAAAAATCCAAATGGAACAAATTCAATAGTCTGCTGCCGTTGTAACTGGTCTGTACAATAATCCTAAGCAGAAACAACAGAATTACTGAGGATCTGATCAAAACAATACATGGCGACACAATGCATCTCTCGACCAAAATACAAACACACACAGTCTTTGTGTTCATCTAACATGTTATCCTATCTTTATCCTTCAAATCAGGGACATGTTAAATGCCGAAAAACGTGCATTTGGAGCGGGATGAGTTTTTCACCTCTCCAACCCACAAGAGAACATAGAATTCTCTTCAGTTTCAGAGAAACTGTTGTGCCATATTATTCATTAAGAAAAATATTGAAGGGGTAAGAAATCCTTTTTTTAATTGTTTTTCCATATTCATACTCCATAATCATTTATGAAACGTTGGGCCCCTGGAGCATTTCAACATATTCACAGACCCAATGGCAGCCAGCCATGGGAATTGAACCCAGCAACCTTCTGATCACAACCACAGAGTGGCAATCCACTGAGCCAGCCCCCCCCTCCCCCCCAAATGGCTGGGAAGGCTGCTGAAACCCAGGATCCAAGGAAGGAAAAGGTAGGGGACACCCTGGTAAGGATGCCCATCTGGGCACAGAGAACACACAAGAGCCAATTTAGCAACAAACACAGCTGGTGCAGAAACCGAGGATCTAGCACTTCCCACTGAGCCTCTGCACACCCCCTACAGCAGAGTCTCTCAATCCGGTCCCCGGGGACCCACAGCCAGTCCACGTTTTTGCTCCCTCCAAACTCCCTACCAGACAGTCCATATTTTTGAGGAGCTGGGAAGGAAGAAAAACATGGACTGTTTGTGGGTCCCTGAGGAACAGATCGGGAAACACTGCCCTACAGCAAAGCTCTAAGTGAATCACTGATGGCTTAACAGTCAGAAAATAAAAGATCTTGAGAACCTTGGAGATGAAGCTGCAGATTGAATGAGAAGTCTACCCTCAGTGTACAGGGGAGAGAAAACACTCCTGCGGACGTCTGTCTTACCTGAGTGCAGAGAGGATTTGAGTGCACCACCGTTTCCAAGCCTAGGAGAAAGAATACAGGGTTACACTGAGTTTATTACCCTTACTGAAGAAGGAGGTTTGCTGAAGGCCTGAAACTATGACAAATGAAAATAGGCCATTTGGAAATACGAGACAACAATGCAGATAGAAGAGAAGTAGGAAGTGGCTCCTGACCTGCCAAATGAGAAAATATAATCTATACAACATAAACCTCGCTGATCATGGAATTATCTTGGGACCAAAGCTTTTAAAGAAAAATTCAGTTTTTGGGTCAGTAAACAAAATACAATAACATACACAAAGAAACAGGCCAAACCACCAATTACAGTCCATTTGGTTTTTGTTGTATTTAACTTTATATCTGTCGACACACTTGTACTTCGTACATAACCTAGTAAGGTTCATCTATCCATTGTTGATAAATCAGTTATCTAGCTGCAATAATATAAACAATCCCAGGGCTGCATGGGGCCCATCACAGGGCACACAGAGGTTCAGTTATATGGGCGCACGGTCAACAGTTCACCTTAGCAGAGTGTGTTTCAACCCAGTCCTCGGGGGTCACCCAACAGTCCAGATTTTTGCTCCCTCCCAGATCGCAGCCAATCAAGAACATTGAACACCATGTACAGGTGTGTGGGGAGGTTGGAGGAAGCAAAGGTGTGGACTGTATGAGGATCCCCGATGACTGGGTTTCTGGACTGTCAGACGGAGAATGTGCAAACTCCACAAGAATGTCAGTGGAGTGGGACTGGAACCCATAAACCCTGGAGTTGTGCGGTGACAAGGCAACCTGCTAAACTCCCCTTCCAGAAACCTCTCTGCCTGTTGGCACATCCAAGGAAGCTTTTTCATATAATTTGTTCATCATACTATAAAAACCTGTATATTGCTATAAATTATTTTATTTTCAGTCAAGAACCTCCATTTTCTAACTGGACATCCTGGTCAGGGTCACTGGGAACCTGAAGCCTATGCCAGACAGTACAGGGCATAAGCTTAGGGTAAACCCTGGATGGGGTGCCAGTCCATTGCAGGGCACATACCTGAGCATACGCACCCAGAACTCCGCAGCGGATTGTATATTCAAACCCCTAACCCTGGGGTGAGTCAACAGTGCTGCCCACTGAGCCACTGTGCCACCCGCAGTTAGCTGTTACGGCAGCACTTTCCTTTGATGCTGCTGTAAGTCATGCAGAATGTGAGCATCAAGTAATCTAACAAGCCAATAAATACACCAAATTTTGCACAAGATAATGCAAAACACCAGGCAGCAATGGAGGTTTTATTGAGAGCATAAAGCGAGTTCGCCATGTGCCTGTTAGGGAGGGAAGGATCTGGAAGCTGGGCTCCGGCTCTCGTGAGTTTACAGTCTCGCTCACTTAAGTCCAGAGCCAAATGGTTGTTTTGTATGTTGCTCAGCTTTGCTCATGTAAAATATCCCAGGGGCGCTAATAAAAGTGCCGTCTTCCATCTTTCAGCACACGTATCCTGTTCTCAATCGCAAAGAACGAAGTTTCCCCACATAGAATGAACATCAGAATTAAACTACATAAAGGTAAACGAAAAGTGATTTCTGCAGAGCGACTTCAAAGTAGCGGTCATGGGTAATAAACTCGGTTATCCATTTAAACCCTGACGTCACGTCTTGTTAAGTAGCTGGATGAGGTCTAGTTCACTACTGGCCTGACTGAAGGAAAACTGCACTACTGCGCTTCCTGTGCATTTTTCCTAGAAACCAAATCCAATTCATTTAAGGTTGGATTCAGAGAAAGCCTTCTTGGCTGCGCTCAGCAACAATGAGTCACATTCAATACATCACAATTTTATTCAGCTACTTATGCTGCAGTACCTCCTATCACCAAATGATGGCGCTGCACTAAGTGAGCACTAAGATCATCTTCAAGTTGTACAGTGCAGTCCTGCTAAGTGCCCTCATTAAAAATGTATGCGCGACAGAACCTGGGGGGGGTTCTTTGCTTGAAGCTCAGACCAAGACATGCTGCTGAATGAATTATAAAATATTTAAATGCATACATTAAATACGCAAAATACATGTTTCACAAGTGCAGAACCACTCTGTACCGCCAAAACATCCCGAGGCCTGAAAATCAAACGCTACACTCACCTGCCAGAAATCTTTTTTAGAGCAAAGCTCTAAGTATCTACGAGAAGCTCCTACAAAACAGAACTCAAACCATCTCACAGAGGTCAACCATGATGCCACAATACAAAAAAGTTTATTGATAGCCCAAAAGTGTGCTCAATATTAGGATGGCTCATATTCTCACAGCTTCTTGTGCATTTTGGGACACTAGGCTAATTGAAGAGCAAATTTCCAAAACTCAGTCCACGGGATATGCTTTTCAAGAAATTTTTATGGACTTTTCTTTAAATTTTCTGGAAATGTTCTTACTTGGATTACATGAGGACTGAGTGAGTTTTGGTTTCCAATACTGTAACATATGATGAGCAAGCCTGACTTCAGGTGATTTATGGTCGTAAGTTGCGTAAATCTGCTCTTCAGTTGTGTCAGACAGGGTCGGTTCTGCCTTTTCAGGGGCCCTAGGCAAAGCTTGGCTTGGGAGGTCCCCCTACTAATACAAACGGGTGATCATTCACCTTCCTCCACAATGCTGGTGATTCAGGGGCCCTAGGTGACTATTATTTTGTCTATAGATAGAGCTAAGCCTGGTGTCAGAAGGTGGGTTGCAAGGAACTTTATCCTCTAAGTGAGACTTGCCTTCACATTCATAGTCTTGTGGTTCTTCTTGGTCTTCTTCAGAAACTGCTTCAGGCTCCCTGAAGACATGTACTCTGTGATGAACACCACCTGCAACATGGACCAAAAAGGATGACAAGAGGTCTAGTGAACCCGTACATTGGCGCTTCTGTGGGTGCTAGGGCTGTGCGGTCTGGAGCGGCCAGCGGTTTTCCGGCGACTGCTTACCCTTGCTTGATTCTCCCTCATGTCCAGCCAGTACTTGTGGAACTTGACAATGTTGGGGTGCTCAACCTGCATCAGATTCTCAAACATCTCCTTGATCTTATCCTGAAATGGGACAGCAGACACACACAGTGAGACGGTTGGGAATATGGTCACACAGGAAGCAGTAGAGAGGTCAGAGGGTAGCAGCAGCTGAGAAATAATCACACCAGTGGGACAGAAGGTTGTGCAGCTGGCAAACATTAGCAGGAGCTGAAGAATAAACACAACAAAGCATTTTCTGGGGTGTTTTTGTTGACAGATAAGTATTCATAGACATCACACACATTTGTGGGCATGTAATTCATATCCATTCTAAGTATAGGAAGGCAGTTACACCTACTGGTGTTTTGGAAGCATATTTAAGGGCCAAGTATATTTAGTAGAGCAAAGGCAAACACCCCAAACCTAAAAAACCCAAGCAGGACAACTTGAAGGAAAGTATGTGTTACATCTGCTGTACCTCCAGAGCTTTGAAGACCTTCCGGTCTGAAAAAAGCACTTCGTTCCACACCACCTCAACGCCCTCTTCCGTGTCCATGGCCAGTGACGCACTCTCCACGCCAGGCACATTGCCCTGACTGACCTGTGGAGTATACAGGAGAAAAGAGGCTAAATGCTAATCTCTGAACAGAGGAAAGACTGGAGTTGTTTACAGTTATTTACAACTGAAGAGCAAATTTACAAAACTCATTCAGTCCACAGGATACAGTTATGTGGACTTAGGGAGTTTTTGGAAATTAAACTGAAGTTCTTTGTTGAATTACACGATGACTAAGTGAGTTTTGGTTCCCAATACTGAAACTTATGATGAAGAATCTGACATTAGGTCACTGGCAGTCAGCAAAAATGGACTGAGTAAGTTTTAGAAATCTGGTCTTCAATTTACTGATTATTAGCAGTTTTTCATTGTAAATACAGACAGACTCATAATCATTATAAAAATGATGCATTTAATACAATCCCTGTCTAAAAATGTTCACAGACAGGAGAGAAAGACCTGGAAAGACCAGCTAAAATAGCTGTAAACACAGACATTCACACAAACTCAACGAGAGAAACTTAACTTGGCTTCAAAAATTATTATAATTCCGTTTAGGTACATGAGAATCCATCCCGAAAACTCCAGAGCTAAATAAAAGATTGGAAAATGAATCGGCCCAGCGCAACTGAAATTTACACATCCCACTGATGCTGTTATCCCAGCTGTTATCGAGCCATGGTAAGCCAGCCAGGGTAATAATTCATAGGGCGATGCCGACTCATAGTGTATAAAAGTACTACAAACAAGCAGCATGCCGCCCCCTCCTCCCATATATTTAAAAATCCTGCCTCTGCAAACAAAACTAAATCATGCCTTCAGTGTCAACCTAGTGGCAATGTGGGAAGCCTTTAACTGCACAGAGCCTATTTTTTGTATTTTTTGTACATGTTAGTACTGCAAAGATCTGTATGTGTGTTTGTGTCTATATATATATATATAGACACACACACATATACAGATCTTTGCTGTACTAACATGTACAAAAAATACATGCCACCTGAAGTATATATATATATATATATATATACATCTACAGTATATATAGAAAAGTGTTAGCTATGACATGTTTTCTGCCCTGGTATTGTTGTATTTGTCTAGTGTACCCTTATTGAAGTTCAGTGTATTCACATCAGAACTCAGTTTATAGGATGAAGAGAAAAACATCAACTGAGCTTACATTCTACATTACTACAGCTCAAGTGCAGTATTTTGGTGATGGTAATACTAATGATGCTCAGAACCAAGGAAGACCACCAACAAAACATGCTGTAAAATTCTGCACTTGCAGCGGCGTGTTGCCTGTGGGGGATCTGGGTATGTTGGGTCACAGCAGCAGTGCATGAATTGTGTGGGAGGTCTTGGTAGAGGGGCATCCGGTGGGCAGTTGTTAGCCCGGGGGGGGCGAGGGTGAAGCACTATAATTTATCACTATACTGCAGTGTTTTAAGAAGGATACACCACTGTCATTGAGGCAGAAGAAATTTCACACTCAACACCACCATCATCTGGAAGAGGTTTGCAGGGAGAGTACAGCATGTTTCCTGGCACGAGTCGTTGACAAAAGCAACCAACTGCTTGAATTCAATATACTACCTTCATCGTTTTGACTGTGGTATGTTGTAGATATACTGCCTACAATATCAAACTCAGAGGCTGTACTTTTTTCCTCCCCATGGAGAAATTCCTATACTGTCAGCTATGGTATCCGAACCCATGACCGTCTGGGCATGGTCACAGATGCCTAATCTCCTGAGCTACAAAGCACCCAACCTTTCACCTCTCCTTTTGACCTTCCCTTGGCCAAGAACCCAAACAATGGTCATGTGGTGTTGTGGCCAGGGTTCCATAGCACAGAAATAGGAAAGCGATGATTCCACTTCAACAGCAGCCAGCGGCCGCTATGTTTCATCAGCAGGGTCAAGGGCAGAACCAGCAGTCTCGGGGACCTTGACAACGGTCGCTGTGGCTTAGAATATTCTCAGGACAAGGGACAATGGACGTACAAGTTAACATTGAGAAGGTTGCATCAGACAAAATCCTGAATAGATTCTGTTGGATATGAATACTTTCACAATAAAAAAAATAAATAAATAAACAAATTGTTTGCTCATCTGGTAATTACACAGCCTCAGTGGGAAGCATCTTCTAATAATCTGCTTTGATGGCTCTTTACTTCAGGGGAAAAGTCCCCAGAGATGTAGCATCTCACAGCAAAGGAAGGGATTACAGTAGGAATGGAGAGCCCTGAGCCAAAAGACACATGTTATCCAGAGCGGAGTCGTGGGCATTGCTGCTTTACTGGGATTATACCTGCAGCTGTTTGCAGTTGCTTTCAAGCTGTCCTTCAAGGTCTAGCCTAATGTGAAGCTAAAAACATATGGAGCATTGCAAATCATTTAAAAGGCAATACTGTGCGTTGGTTATTTTAGTGTCCTCTGCAATTCTCTTATTCCATATCGGTGCCTTTCTGCTGAAGCAGTTCCCTTTCTTAATCGGCATTACTCACTGAGACCATATATAAACAACTCCTATTAATAAATGTTCCTGTTTTGTAGGAAATAAGAGGGAAAACACTTAATCTCACTAATCATGCCCATTTAACAAGCTGGAGATGCAGAAGAGTATTTTGTTGGGTTTTGTTTTGTTGGCTTAATTATAGAGCAATGAGACTGACCACACGGGTGAATAGCCAAGTAACTGCAAGGTCTAAGCATAAAGAATTTGCTTGAAGCTGCCTAAAGTGCTCTCCTACTGGAAAGTGCTAAACAGTCATATTTCTGAAATTTAACCAGCATCAGCACAACCGATACAGGAGAATGACAAGTGTAACCCTGAAAAGTTGAGCCCCGTAGGGAACCAATTAACCTGTTGTCTTGACTTCAGGAAGTGACACCATTATAGTAGCAAAGTTACAAATGTGCACCTAAACATCTTGTGTAATGTCCCCTCTCTGAATCAAGTGGGTAGCTTACCAACACCCTCAGTGGGGGAGATGTAAATGGGTGTCTATCTGAACAAGTGCCCTGTAACGCACTGCTGGTCCAGGTTAAATACACCCTTGGCTTGTCCCATTCACTTCCAGCCTTACCCTCCACACACAGCACTGCTAATTCCTGCTGACAGTGGCTGGCTGGATTTTACAGTATACATGAGATAATCAGGATGCAGTAGGGGCATGGAGATTCGGGTGGGGGGGCAGCACCTTACAGGGGCTCTTGAATACCTAAAATGATAAAATTATATAATGGAGGGGCCCAAGGTGCCAATTTGTCTGAGAGCCCAGATAATGAAACTCTTCTCTGTGTAGACAGTGTGGCAGAGCAGTATTAGCCTTAATAATGTTCACGCACAGGGAGAGCAAACAGATTTCAGGCATTTCCCTGCGGCGATGCAGAGGTACACACTAGGAATGGAACAGCCTCTCCAGCTCCCCAGCGAGTCATGGACTGCGACGTAAACGTCACACCGTGCTGCCGGCTGCCGGCTGCCCACGGTCACGGCTACCTGCTCCTCACTTTTTTAACATCTGTATAGGTGTTGCTCCATCACACTACTTTTTATGAGGCAGTTTGCTAAGAAAATTCACATGTATTACCAATCTGTGGCAGATGTGCTTTTCTGGACAACTGTAGAGCAAATAGCCAAAACTCTTTTTTTTGTTGTTTTTGAGACCAAACGGCCAAAGACAGTGTTCTAGTTACGAGGACTGCTTTGTCTTTTGTGAAATAAATTTGGTTGAAAATGTTTAAAAATGGGTCAAGACTTAATGGCCGATGAATATATGGGTCTTGAGGCTGAACCAACTGAGAATTACTGATCTAAACAGAGAGCTGGTCTATGCCCACTCCCCCCCCCCCACCCCCGACCCATTCCTAACCACACGATCAGTCCCTGCACAGAAAACAAACCCGGCCTCACACTGGCCTCCTGTTCCCTGATCAGTGTGCTGGTCCACACCACCCAGGTGTTCCTGCTGAGATGTTAATCAGATTACTGAAATTTTACCTGGGAAAGATGGCACCAGTACTGATGGAGGTCTCTCTACAGCACAGCATGGCCCCGCAACCTGTTCTGTGCTGTGGTTTAATTTGAGCCGCAATACAGGGGGGGGGGGGGGCTTAGAACAGAAGTTTAGTCCCTTCAACCGAAAATAAATACAGAGATTAAAAACTCCTTTAAAACGATTAGGCCTGGTCTTCTGAGGGCGTTTCAGAGTGGGAGGGAGGCTGTTGTTTAGGAGTATTTCTGTTATTAAAATTCTATGTATATATATTTTTTTCAGCCATACCTCAGCAGATGTGACATGCAATGGCTGGTGTAATGAATTGAAAACAGTCTATGACAGCCTAGTTGAAGGCTGTGTGCGGGTATTCATATTTTTTCTTTAGAAAAGGGATTTGCAGTAAGTATTGTACACAATGCATTTATATTTGCTTCAGCAGGGATTTGACCATGAGTAGACCTTGAATCATCCTCAACAAAGTCACATTTAAAGCCCATTGTGTTGTACTGTTGCCATGTGACCAAGATGGCTGCTTTCTGTATTAAACCAGTGCCAACAACCGGTTCCAGCTTACTTAGAAAGAGTAAAATCAACCAGAACCAATCAGAATCAAATAAACAATGCCTGCTTAAATATACCTCCTCAATTACCAGAAAGAACTGAAATGGAGAAACGTGAACAAGACTATTTATTTATTAATTCAAAAAAATTCAAAACAGGACAGTCAGAAATATATGAAGTCGAAGCTGTAAAACAGAGAAGATGAAAAATGAAACACAATGCATACATTCACATGTATTTGACAGATGCATTGATCCAGAGGAATGCAGAAGTAAGGTAGGTGAAAACATAACAAGCATACAGGTGTCAATGAGTAAACTTGAGCTCAGCCTAGCTGCACTTGTAATGCATGACTAGTAAAAAGTGCAAGAGGATTCTGGGAGAGCTTTATGAACACTGCATAACATGTCACATTAGAAGCTCTGTATGCACAAATTTCACCCAAGTGATACTACAGTAAGAAACTAAGTGCAATACATAAAACACAAAAGAGAAAATTAAGTCAACTTAAGCCTTTTACGCTATACTCAAAATTGTGCCCAGTTTTTATAGTCCATGGGATCTATAAAGCTGAACTGTTTCGAGGCAACAAAGCAAAAAAACTTGCTTATCACCCACAATACCTCAGGAGTAAGACGAGTGGGAGGCGTAGGCCAGGAGGAGGGCCTAGTGTGCAGTATAGAGATAACAAAAATAAGTGAGAACACCCCAGGCCTCACTGGAGAGGCTGTACACCACTGCTCATCTCGAACAGTGTCATTGCTGATACCGTGGAGGGTGGCGTTTGGCTCAGTGTGTTAGGCCCCTGTGCCAGTGATTGAAAGGTCTCCTGGGTTCAGCGTAAAGACCCTTAGCCCCTACCCCAAAAATACTTCCAGAGCCCTGGATAAATGGCCATTCTCGTGCACAAATACCAAGCTTAGTTCTCATCTGTGTTCATATGTTTGTATGTGAATGTCTGTAAGAATAGCACACTGGCACATACAAAAAACATTGCAGTGTACCTGTACTTGTATAAATACCAAATAAAACATCAATTCATTTTACATGTGCCTTTCGTACCTAACGGAGGAAGTCTCACCTTTTTCGCAAGCCTGTTAGATGTTAGACCTGCCATTCCTGATGCTGAAAGAATGAACATGCAAAGCTATATAAAATGAACGACTGACTAGTGAAATGACCAAAAAAACTAGGCAAACTTGTGATGTGAATGTTATTGTGTCATTTTGCCTGCCACCTGTATAAGGACAACGATAGAATGTACAAGGGTGTGGCTGAGAGATTATTTAATAATTAATACTTTGACAGACCCAACATAATTTAAATGCAAAGGTCTATTTCTTGGGGGGGACAAATGAAGCCAAATTCAATTTTGAGGGGGTACATTCCTATGTCTATGGGTAGTATATTACTAAAAAAAAATAAAGCAAAGGTATTTAAGACCCCATCCCTTTGACCTGGCCTTCAGCTTAATTCGGCTTAAATGTAGAACCAACACTGGAACAACAGAATCAAAAGCCTGCACCATGCTATCAAAGACACTAGGACACGATAAAATCACCAGCCTGTATGCCTGGTAATTGCTTTGGGCAAATTTTGCCAAACGCACTGAGAATAATCATCTGACTCCAAGTACTTTTGATGACTTTAGATCAAATTTGCATAAGAAAACTGAGTATGCCTAGCTAATTACCACTTAAATAGCTAATTACCTCAAAAAAAATCCAAATAAGGTTGTTTGCAGGTTTCGGACCTGACTGATGATAAAATGCAGAGTATTAATACAATGAAGGCAGGTTACCAGGTTAGTTTAATGAGTTATAAAAATATACATGAAAGTATTTCATTATTTTGCAAGTGCATAGGATATCTCAACAGCATACTAAGGGTTAAGATGACAAACAGGGGCGGGGCCACAGGGGCACTGGCCTCAGCTGAAAGTTGATTGGCCCCTGAAGTGCCCCTCCCCTGCCACACACTACTGCCCCACCAATTAAAAACAGATCACTTGTTAATGATAAATGTTGGTCCCTCTATGAATTATAGCCTCCTACTGTGCTCCCTCCCCTTTTTAAAAAAAAAAAAAACACTCCTGCAGAGCCTTAAAGTTCAAAGCAATCATTCAATAAAGCCTAGAGAGCAGCATAACATAAATGCATAATGAGAACATCTAAATGAAATTATCATTTTATGTGTTGACGATACTTTTACAATAATCAAATTTACTGATATCTGACTTTGAAGTCTACTTTGTTACTTAAGCGATGATGGTTGCTAACCAAGTATTTCTGTTCTGTTTTTAAATATCATTTGGTTTGAGTACACAGAGAATATACATTATTCATAACATGCAGCTGCAGTAACATTTGCTGTATAAGTAAATGAATATACCACTAACCGAACCATCTTTTTTGTAATTATGTTTGATTCAAACATTTAAATCCATAAAGATAATCCTCCAGAATACGCAAGAATTTACTAAATGTAAGGAAAAGCTAAGGCTGTCTGGATATATAAGGATGTTACCTATGGAGAAGAAAACTAGTAAAATAAACCAAAATACATTCTGAACATGTATGGGATCAGAGTCTTGAATTATACTTACAATTATTGTATATTTGGAGTGAGTTTCACAGCTATGTCTAATAATTAATATCCTTATAATTATATTGCATAGCTTGCAGTATTTATTCCTTTATTTTTAAAAATTTATTTCTACTTTTCTATCCTAATTTATGTTTTTGTTCTTCTCTGTTATTTCTGGATGTAAGCACAAATATTGGCAAAACAAATTCCTAGTACATGCAGTTGCACCTGACCAATAAAGTGAATTCTGATTCTGATTCTAAATAAACCTGTCCTCAGGTTCTAGCGCTTAGTTCTATGATATCGTCAAGTACTATTTGTACAAAGTGTTGCAGCTACAGCAGTTAAGTTCTTAGCATTCTCTTTAGCTGACAGTGTAACTTTTCAGTGACTGTATCTGAGCAACACTGTGAAGTTTATATCAATCCCTGGCTAAGAGTTTTTGGGCGGCCCTGAAGAGCAAAGTAGTGCAATCCTGAAATAGCTTCATCAAATATAGAGAATATAACCTCAGTTGACGCTAGTTTGCCAACTTTGTGTTTAACTCCTATGCACAATGGGTGAGCTGTGTCAGCTACAAAGGGTTCTCAATAGTTTATTAAGTTTCTAAATATTTCCAAATTCTGCAATCTCTGTCTGGAGCCGTGGCATGTCCAAGAGGCCAACCTGTGGTGGGTATTCAGATGGGCACCAATGTTCAAAATTTGGAGGTGGAGGGTAAAAGTTGTTGAACGGGTGTAGGGGAGATAATAATCTAGTATTTAAGCAATTCCATTAAAACAGTAATGATTGGTTTAGTCTTTCTCTGTTGGGTGGGCAGTGCCCACTCCCTACATACCTGCAGCCATACCCCAGGTATAGAGACTCCCTTCCCCAGGGAACAAGTCTCTTTCAGCCACCTTTTGTCTAACTGCATACACTCCGACCAAGTTATCAGCTAAAAGAAGATTTTGGCGACCAGGGATGGCAGCTTGCTGAAAACCAGGCGACTTTAAACTCTCAGCACAAAGAGCTACGAAAAGTAAATGTCCATATAAATTGCTCAATGCAAGAAGATAAGGTCATAAATGCATTTCATTTCATAATTGTACACAATGCCAGTCAACGCCCATGTGGTGCTGAATGCAAGCTTCACCGCTAGCTGTGAAAACAGCAAGATGGAGGGGGGGGGCAGTAAAAGTTGCCAATCACTGGGGGGGTGTGGTGGCAGTAAAAGTTGTTGACTGAGTGAGTCGCGCCAGTGGTTTGCTAAATCTGCGCCCCCTTAGAAGATGTCTCCCTGGGCAATTGCCCAACTAGTCCCTGATCATACAACTGAGGGTAAAATGATGTTTTATCTCTGTATGTTTAACCAGTAAATACATGTACAATGCCCAAGGGCATTAATAATTACATGTATAAAGTATAAACAAAACACTTCACAGAATTATACACCATAAAACACACATTGATGTGCTTAATCTCTTGTGCTCATGTATTCTAATGTCATTATTTCATATTATTATTGTCTTTTAGCTATGATTCATCATTACTGATGTTCATGAGGACACTGGAAACTCACTCCTGTGACTGTGTGCTGGATGGGTAGATGAATGTTGGGTGTTTAAGTTAAAATGGTTTGACTCTTGATAGTATAAATAGAATCATCTCCTTTGATTTTCCCCAACTGTCATTTTCTATCAAAATAACAGCTTTATGTGTAAAGTATGGACAGGTTATGCAAAATCCGGCTTCATCATTGTGCATAAGAACTCAGGTATCTACTTAGACACCGTGCTCACTTTGGACAGAAGTGTTAGATGTTATAGTTAGCTCATTAGCATTCATATCCTCCTTCCCATCACCATTAATGACATTTCAAAGCCAGTGTTATACTGAAAGATTTCCCAGAAAAAGAAAAGCAAGTGAGAGAGCGACAAGTAGATAATCCCTACTGATTTTGAAGACTAAAAGTTTGCATTGGTTTTACTGAACAATAGCTTGTTGTTTCAGCTCTGCTATCTATGACTGAAGTTCTGCACCAAAGGTATATAAGGATTGATGGCTGGACCACCTTCAACCCATCCCCCACAGCCCTCCAGGTTGTCCTGCTTTTCATTGTCATTTTCTTTCTTCCTGAAACAAGTACCATGTCTGAAACAAACATGCCAGCCCTGAGCCTTATAACACTGAACAAACTTAATGGCCTAACTGAATCTCTGCCAGCAATTTACATTTAGAAGATTCAGTGTTAGAGATTCAGAAGCAGGATCCAGTATTAATGTCAGACTGAAGCAATAGTGTGCAAGAATAAGCTAAACATCTGTCAGAGCTAGTTTTTGTATGGTACATGATAAGTTTGTGAAGCACTTTGTGGGAATGTCAAATTTTAATCAGAAACCCTTAAAAAGGCATATTTAGTAACATGTGTGTTTAAACTGATGCATGTAGCAGAATTAACACAGAAAAATAAGTCAGGGATCTTCAGGGAGTGCGGTTACAAATGCGTGATTTTAACCTGATGGTTGTGGGTTCAAGTCTTTGAAATAGGATGACAACCACAGAGCTGGAGTTACTAAAAATACCCAGCTACATGATAGTGTTTGGATGTTATTTATTGCAGATGAATGCTACTGTTTGAATTGTCAATGACAGCCTGAATTGATATTATATCGATATTTGGTTGGAATGGGGTGGAACCCAAGGAAGCAGTTTAAAACAACGTGAGTATTTCGGTTTGTTTAAAAATTGTTCTTGGTGTTCAGGGAAGAGGTACAAAGATACTCCACGTATCTCCATACTCTACAGATACAGAGGCACTAACAATCTTGCGGCCACAGCTCCGCACACCTGCTTCTGCAATGTAGTCACAGAATATCGCCCATTCAGGCTCAATGTTCCCTGAACCCCTCAGGACGCAGAAGTAGTTCTGCCAGCGGTGTATGCTGAAGATCTCCCAGACAGGGGCCTCCACCACATGCTGCCAGCACATTCTCACTATATGTATGGGTCCACCAGATCTATCCGGCATGGGATCCAACTCACCACCAGATGGTGATCATTTGACAGCTAAGCTCCTCTCCTTCACCCGAGTACTCACAATGTGCGGAAGCAGATCCTGCTTTGAATCGGGCAGACCATTCCTTCCACACCCCCAATAGGTTTCATCGTCGTTACCAAAGTCCCCTATCAAAGTCCCCCAGCAGATCAATAGAGTCCATTGGAATAAGACAGCTTCCAGTACCCCATCCAAGGTCTTCAAGAAGGCCAAGGCCAGATACTCTGAACTGGTGTTTGGTGCATACGCACAGACAACGGTCAGACCCAGTCCCCAGGCAAAGTTTTAAGGAGCAGACCCTCTTGTTCACTAGGGTAAACTCCAATGTTCTGGTGCTGAAGCAGGGGGCTATAAGTAGACCCACGCCTGCCCAGCGCATTTCACCATGGGAAACTGTAGACTGTAGAGTGTAGAGAGGACCACAGGGATTGTTTTTCAAATTCATAGTAGAACGTTCTTTAGTTAGATAAATACTTAATTGAAATTTACAAACTACACCCAAAAATGCTATTCCAGTCATCAAATGTTGAGTGATTCGGGAAAAAAAATGTGAATGGGCTGATCTAACTAGCTGTTTAATTAGACTGCATGCTTCATACGGTTAATTACAGTGTAGAACAGGCTGCATTAACATTTAGGGCTGTGGAGAATGAATTGGTAGGAAGTGAAAATCACAGAATGTTCAGACTAAAATCCAATCATCCATTTTCCAACTGCTCAATGAGTACAGGGTCAGTGTTCAGAGTACAAGAAAGGAGAATACCCTGGCAGCAGGGGGTGCAAAAAAGGGGGGGGGGAGGGGTGAGAAGGTAAGATGATTCCCAGGGTATCTGAATGACAGGGGCCCTAATAAATCTGGAACAAAACTGGCCCAAAATCTCTAGCGGCACCCATAACTGTGAGACTAACTTAAAGAAAATGCTTCGATTCAAAGTTGATGTAGAGCCTCAAACACTATCAGGTACAATGTGGTCCAAATAAAATGACAAAGTGCAGCATTAAGCAAATATATCAACCTTAAGAACTTCCCACCAGCCCACATTTCATACAGGGGGCCTTGTAACAGAACCGTCAACGGTTGCATTTTACTGCCAACACCAACTGTTGAGTGACATACTTTGTTCCAGTGAAGAAAAGCCACCACTCAGACAGTCCTGGCTGTGAGGATTTCGATGGTGTTCATGTCTTGGGGTGGCCTGTGGTCTCCTGGGCAATATACACTTCCAAAAGGCTGGACCTCAGGCCATGGTTGGCCTTCTGTAAAGCAAGGGGCTTGCTTATCCCAGTGCATTCTGGGAGTTGGAACAGTGCAATAGGAGTGCTGTATGCTTTTGGCACACACCCACACTCTCAGGAGGAGCCAAGATTGGTTTAAGGGGGTTCTCTTGGTGGAAGGTGGGTCTACAATTTATGTACTAATAGCTTAATAACTACACATTCTTATTTAAGGTTACTAGGTAGCTAGGTAGCTTACAGGATATGAACTGCCGATTTTATGCATATGACAAGCACAATGCTCACTGGTGTGCCAGTCTTTTCAAAGAAAATCACTAACATGAGGGTCCTGAGCCTTGTTTTAACAAGGATGAAAGCTGGCGTTGCATGATTTTCATGAGCTGTTCTGATTTAGAGGGAATATTATACATATTGGTTTGAACTGCTATCAACAAGAAGCAAGCACAGTGGTCGTTAAGGACACAGACTTATTACATGCTGACGTACCCAATAATACAGAATTGCTCCAATAAAACATCCAGATGTATGACTGCACACAATTGTAACTCACGGTAGATAAAAGCAGTAAATAAGCCACAAAATAAAAACAACGATTATAATGATGTGGCTTTTGCGCCAGCCGGAAAGTGAATTGGGCAAGCAGATGATGTGTCCACAATGAAGTGAAAAACATAAAGCAGACGGCAAATGAACAGTTGAGTGGAATTAGACCTACAGAGTAAAACAGCTCAGTCTACTTAAACATGTCCCAGGGCGTTCCAGCAAGATCTCTGCGATCAAGGAGATTCTCACCATCAGGAAGATCTTCCATGCTTAGTTCTTCTCATGTTTGGACATTTCATTGTCTGCACAATATCGGTAAATATGCACGACAGTAATCAGTTGCTTTTGTTTTTGCACTACTTCAGGTTAATGGCCTGCTC
The DNA here is from genome assembly GCA_015164015.2 of Brevimyrus niger. Taxonomy (NCBI): domain Eukaryota; kingdom Metazoa; phylum Chordata; class Actinopteri; order Osteoglossiformes; family Mormyridae; genus Brevimyrus; species Brevimyrus niger. Next base: position 25,649,946 of record JAABNY020000001.1, read on the forward strand.
TGCATCTGTGATATCTTACAGCTTCCTTTGCACTTTGCAGCCATTTGCACATGGTACTCTTATACTAATTTAAGAAGCCCTTACATCGTGTTTCCCTATAAATTTGTCATTTATATTGTTTTTGTGTTTATTACACTGGAAAGTGTTCCTTTTAAGTGTCTTGTAATTTTGTCCTGTATTTAATATAACTGCATAATATAACATCGTGATTATATTGCACATGTCCAATAATCACCAGGGCTTTAGATGACGGATGCCATTTTTTCAGTACTTTGTGAATGTTTACTTACACCCATAATTTGATAAGCAGATTAGTAGCATACATAAAATATTAGAGCCGCATTGCAGTGTCCAAAATCAAGTAACCTCTATAAATTTGGCGTATCCTTATGTTCATCCTTATGTGTCAGACTTTAAACTGCAAAAGTACCACCACGCCACCAACATCTGTTTACTTTGCTTATCCACAGTATCTCCTTTTTTACTGTAAATGTTGTTCTGGCTGCTGAGCTGTCCCTTTCTTCTCTGACATTTCATTTCTTATCGCTTCCATGGTATATCAAACCAGTAGTTTGCGGCATGGTCCGCTGACCGAATTGAATAAGCATAAGGATAGTTGAATTTATACAGATTATTAACTTTTGGGTGTCACACTACGTACTGCTAAAATGCTTAAGTAGTTTTTTTCATAAATTATTTTATTTCAGATTATAAAAATGGTTTCTTATAATCTTAGGGCAGTGGTGGCTTGATGGTTAGGGAAGTGCACTTGTAATTGAAAGATTGCAGGTTCAAATCCCCCACCAGCAAGTCACCACTGAGGCCCCCTTAGCAAGGTACAGTACCATCCATATTGGTATTTAAGTGCTCTGTTACTATTCAGGGGCTTGTGGGTTGAAGGTTTTTGGACAGTCCTCTCTAATTGAAAAGTGCTCTAACCAGGAGAGAGTGAACAGCACTGCATAGTACAGGGAGAGAATCATTAGGGACCGGATTTCCCTTTTCAGGGTTTATGGGGACTGGGCAGAAATGTGGCCATCAAAGACAGATGGGGGTAAATGCAACATTTCAGCATGAGAGAAAAAAACAACAAAAGGCAATTTGGGTTATTGGTGTCAAAGGTTACACAGAACTTAGGGATGGGTGCTGGATCCAGACAGGTTTCCTGGAACCAGTTTTATTATTGGTTTGATTTTTTAATTTAAATTTTTATATTATTTTAAATTTACCTTTGAAATCAAGTTTAGTGTGAATTAGTTTCTGTTTTGCTTTAATAGTTTTTCTTTTAAATATATGTTTATTTTTTCTATATATCAGTCTCTGTAGTATTAACAATTCTTCATTTCTAAAACCAGACTGAAAATTGTACAAAAATTTTAAGTGTCTGATTTTTAGAGTATCACACATGAATGCACAGGGCACATTATGTGATAATGTTCTCAAAATGGGAAAAACATGTTCCTTTTTATTTTGTGAGATTTTATTTTATTTTGGATAGCTTCTCAAGCACACTTTTTTCATTTTATTTCAGATTATAAAAATGTTTTCTTATAATCTTAGTTTAAATAACCTTGTCCAGAACCGAGAAGAAACTGGAAATGATACTTGATACATTCAGACATGAAGGAGGTAAAGATGGAGTGAATCAACACAGGCTACCCCAGTAACTCGACTCCTCCCAAGACAGCCCACACCCCCCTCACCATACATACACACTGTGGGAATGCCAAACACCGCAGAAACGCAGCAAAGGATTAATCAAGCTCTAACAAAAGAGGGCTGCTTCACCACTGGGGACCCTTAAAAATCCGCCTCACAGTTAATGTTTAATTGACACACCCTCTACCCGCCACAAACTGGAACAATCAATTGGCTGCTGCATTAGGCAGCGAGGCATCCCTCTGATCCCCATCCAGTGCTCACTAATCCAGTGGAGAGCACATGCTTTTAGCAGTATTAGCGCTCTTACTGGAAACGGTCGGATCTCATTCAAGAGTTGAATGGCCTCATACTCATGGTGGTGCTCTCAGTCCCCACGACTGAAACCCTGTTAACAAACAAACATTTTAAAAGCAAACAAAATCAAGTATATAGGTTTGCACTATACGTACCATAGGTATGCGCAAGAATTTCTCTCTAGGCTTAATGAAGTTTATCTTGCCCTGAAAATTACCCTTATTTTGGAAGGGACTCTAATAAGTCATAGTTAGGCATGGATTAAAGCATAGACTTAAACTTACTAAATCTGACCGATTGATCTACCAGTGTGATACCCTGATTGTCATCAGTACACCCCATCCCCCCCCCCCAGCACTTACCAGTGGCCTGCTGTTCAAAAAATGAGAAATACTGCTTTGGCTCATGCTGAATATTTTTGCTTATGGTGGATCGATCTAAAAACCCTAAGGACAAGGTTTCTCTTTCATGCGGAGGGATGGGGGTTGGACTATACTTCAGATAAAGAGGCTCCTTTTCATTGTGTTGACTCGGGTCCCGCTCTAAGGGAGCCATGCTGTGCCTTCAGCATTCCATTGGGATACATCCTAAAGGATTCACAGCTTACTTTGTTCCCAAACAACAGACTGGCGGGTGGGATGGAATCAAACCGGCCAATCAGCTCTGAGTTTTGTCTACTCTGAAGGGTATATGTTCTAATATAGGCCTCTATGTACACAGCATTCACCAAAAAGCAGTCCCACCTAAGACCAGCATTAAACGGCCTCGTGCCCGTTGCTTCCGGGATAGGCCCCCCGCGACCCAGTAGGATAAGCAGATTGGAAAATGGATGGATGGATGGATGAAATTAATTAAAAATTAAAGTTTTCCTCAGATGATTTTGATCTAGCTCCTTTCGTAGAGCCTTCAAAGCTTATCAGATTCTTTTGAGCTGTGGCTTTAATCTCCAGCATGGCTGACACCACAAGATCTCTTTATTTTAAGTATTTAACGCCAATGCAGCCCGACTTCCACTAAGCAGCGAGCATCCTGACAGCCCAGGGGGCCATCAGCTGTGAGAAGCTCAGGAGCTGCCGACTAAATCTGGAAAGGAACGGCAGAAACTCCAGCGAGTATCTTATATGAGCTGTCGCAGTCTGACAAGAAGCACTAGTAGGGGATAAAATGAAGAGGAGAATGTGAGGCCCCATGCAGAATCTTGATGTAAACGCTGCCCTTCCCAGGCGCTACCAAGCCTACTTGTCATCAAATAGCAATTTTCCACAGACCCAAATGAAACCTTATCATCACATGCAATCACCCCAGTGCCGCCTCATTCTCCACTCCTCACGAATAAACGGATAAATGGATCCCACCACAAGAGCCTCCAGGTCAGAAGCATTCTGTCTTGTACAATACAAAATCGGCACCCTGTGCTGTCAGGTTGATTCCTCTTTATAACAACACCAGGTGGGTCATTTTTATACTGTGATGAAAATATGTGTGCTTTTCCATGGGAGAAGCACGATCACTGACTCATGTGATCCTTAACCTCTCAGATGACAGACATGCAGAAAGGTGACCTCATTTCGACCAGCCACTTTTCCAGTACATCTGAATTGCCATCACTGATTGCAAAAAGAATATGTTCAAGTGGAGTTATTTTTCAATGCTCTTATAAATTCAGGAAATAATAAGTCATGAAAATGGTTAAACTGGGTCACCGAATCTAACATAATACCCACTACGTAGTTTTTATTTTAATGTGAAACATATGGAGATAATTTTACATTCAAGAAAACTTAGAAGTGACACATTTAATATGCACGTCTTCCTATGGCTGCATAATGTGAAATAATTAGTTATGTATTACACAACGGCATTGTTTAGTTCTTCATTCTGATTGGTCAGAAGGGTGTTGATTAGTTTTCTATAATTGCACACACAGTGCAAGTCAGGTTAATCACAGAAGTAAATCAATGCACTATTATTAAAAAATGAAAAATTTCAGATCAATAACTGGTTTATGGTCCTAGCAACAGACAATTTCTGAAATAACGATAGCTAGGTTGTATTTAAGCAAAATGTTTACTCATTGGTGAATAAATAAATGCATTTTTCATTTGTAAGCGTGAAAATAATGACTCCATGTACAACACCCTGGTGACCATGATATAAGAGGGTTAACACTCCAAGCCGGGTATCAAATAAATGCACTCTGTGGAAACAACAAAAATAAGTAAATTTTTTAGCTTTACCGGTGTTCTTTACTCAAAGCAAGCTACATGAAAACATTTCTAGCAAAGAGTAGCTTTTTTTATAATATCCAGACAAGGAGTACGCACATTCACTGTTAAAATGTTTGTCTGTTTGGCAGAGAAGTATAAAATAGCAGCACTGCTCCCTTGTCATGGTGCATTCATATAAAGCAAGAAATGGAGCAATTTTGCAGAATTATGTGAGCAGAAGTGATCATTATAGCATGTTTTTCCCAATTAACAGACTCCTTTTTATTACTTGATATGTTGGACATGTTACCACAGAAAGTCACGTACCAGGGCGTATCCAGGGGAGGAGACACTGAACCCAGCTCAAATCTGATTGGCCCCTCCCCTGTCCCTCAGCAACTCAGAACATAATCGGCTAATGATAAGGCTGGCTCCTCTTTATCAATTATGGCCATTCTTTTGACCTCCAACTTTAAAATTCTAGAATTCAAAGTTGACGAGGCAGGTCTGGACTACACAAAGGGTGCGAAACTTGCATATCGGGGGATGGTGGGGGAGAGACAATAATAACTTTAGAAAAGCAGTGGAAAGAGGGGTGAGGGAATGAGCTTCTCAGGAAACAAAGGGGCCTCCCCCCAAATCCCCTTCAGCCCCCTCTCCATCCATGCGACTTCCTTTCACAACGGGCATCATGTTTGGATGACAGATTTCTCTTAATCACAATTACAAGCTTATCTAATGGCCTAGATGCGTCAGGTATTTCTATTTTTCTGTGGGAGTTTAACATGAGCGTGGGACAACCAGGATGTCATAAGCAAAGCAACAAGGTCACTAAATCGTAACATTAACTCAAAAACTCCATCCATAACATTTTGCCTGCATTGAGCATTTTTGACACTCATTTTGCAGGCTGTTTGTGAGAAAAGATTCTGCATTTCCGTTTATGAATCAAACTTCAGACTTGCAGATATCTCTCTCTATTGCTTCCTCCCGTCTGCATTTACGACAAAGGTGCGCTTATCCTTCCTGGTGGCTTTTTGCTCATTCCCACATTTGCTGGCCAAACCAATGTCTTGGGTGCACAGATCCAGGATGGAAATAACTTTCTGCCTCTTGGGAGATGTCTACAGCTACATAACCATGCTTCAACAAAGAGATGGCATTACAACACCCAATCATCACCAACAGATCTTGTTAAATGCATTTTATGAATATAGGTGAGATGCTAATGCTGCACTTACAGGGAATGATCATTATATAATGAGGGCGTACCATGGTTCAGCTAAGGTAGACGAAAGCCAAAATAAAAAAGCAATACATTTTCACTTTTCACTATGTGATAATTGCCTTTGTTTTAATGTTTTGCCATAAGACCAAAATTGCAATTGCAAATTGAAGAACTTGGTAACACTTTACTTGAGGAGGCACAAGAACTTAATATCCCAGTTACTACTCAAGTGCAAATCATGAAGAAATGTACTAACTGCATGAAATACATGGAATACAGGCTATGATTGATTAATGATGAATCAACATGGGCTCAATACATAACTAACAGTTTTTGGTTAATTAATTCATTAAGCAAGAGAGTACTGCTACATTATTTGTGCCCCTCAAGTAAAGAAGTGGGCCCCAGCAACAGGGGCCCTAAAAAATCTGGAACATAATATAACTAGGTTGGGGCCCATTATGGTATGTTTAAAGGACTCAGTCTTAGCAAGAGCTTTACCGCAGTAACATTATGATCCCTACTAGCATGAAAATAGATGATCACCTACAAGTTTCTGCAAGGGTGACCTTGACAATAGCATGGCAAAAGAAAGAGGGACAGGAAGGAATCTGCATCTTAAGGATAAACAGGGATCACTGAGAAGGGGCCCAGGAATTAAACCAACCACACTAGAACAGTGTTTCCCAATCCAGTCCTCAGGGACTCACAGACAGTCCACATTTTTGCTTCTTCCTAGCTGACAAGGAACTTCTAGGGAGCAAAAATGTGGACTGGCTGTGAGTCCCCAAGGCCCGGACTGGGAAACACTGTACTGGAGCAAGCAGAAGGGTCCCAAACCCCATACCTCGGCATTCAGCAAAGAGACAGCGGTCCCATTATAACAAAACAAATAGCCCTAATAATCCAGTTCAATAACTCAAGAGTCTTCTGGAGAAAGGTTATACGTAAACAAGCAGAGGCTGCCTGCCAGCGCTATGCAAATGCGTCTATTCATCTACATGCCGGCCATGGAAGGCTCAGTGTCACAGTCAACCCAGAGGAGCAGCTGGCCAGAGAGTGGGCAGCACGGAAGGATCTGGAAAGGGAGTCAGGAGTCAGGCTTGTTTTTGAGTTCCACAGGCTGCGGACACTTGAGCTGAGGACAGGCAGACGTAGCTATAAGGGGATGGTGTGTGAGGCTCAGAGGGGTAGGATGCTGTTATCGGAAGATTGCTGGTCCAGATCTCATAGTCTGCAGGATAATTTCACAGTTGGGTCCTTGAGCAGGGCCCTTAACCCCTAATTGCACCAGGGACTGTCTGACCCTGTATTCTCAATTGTACACGACTTTGGATAAAAGCATCTGCTAAATAAATAAATGTAGGTTAAAGCCTGGAGGTGGCAACAGAATCGGCTTTATTTGAAGTTGAACTTGGTGCAGTCAGTCCAGTTCCGTGGCTGGTATTAAAGGCAGGTCGCAAGCTCCCCCCCCACCCCCCTCCCAGATGACATTCTCAGAGGATTGGGCTGGTCTCAGTGCTTGGGCTCTAATCGGTTTGCACAGTGGAGTGTGACACAGTGGGTCAGGCCTCTAGGCCTGCGAGAGAGCAGTCTTTAAAAGATGTCAGCCACGATCCAAATACTGAACCTGTGCATTTTGTCTAAAGTGATGTTTGGTCAATCAGAGGGAAAAAATAACAATACAATATTCTATGTACATGACTCTTCCAAACTCAATAATAACTTGCTTTCAACACAAAATGCGCCGATAATGCTCCTGTCTTTAAAAAGCCACACTGAGGTTTTAACCGGAAATCAGGTAGACATGTAGCCCTGGGCAATATGGACCAAAAATCATATCTTGATATACTTTTTTTTTTTAACTGAATAGCGATATATACAATGTATATCAACAATTTTCCCACTAAGTAATAACAAAAATGACACCACTTCACAATAAGGCTACCCATATAATTTTTGAATTATTTATAATCTGGTTATTAATTAGGTTGTAACACTTTGCAAATTATTAATTGACAATTTTAAGCAAGTTATAACAGTTTTCTTTTTGTTAATGAGCTACTACTACGTACAAGTGGCAAACGGGAGCCTTATTGTAAAGTGGTACCATAAAAAGTCAGTTTTAAGTCAGAGCCTAATGTCCCAATGTCACACAGACACTTTTAATAACAGACAGCTGTACATGTACGTCAAAAAAATGGCTCAAGAATAAACTACAGGCATAAATCATTTTACCAACCAGCTCCTCTTCGCTAGCTTATCTTGGGGTCTGTATCAGTCTCCATGTTATCGCTGCATGCAGGACTTGTGAGTGGGGGGGAGGGGTGGGTTGTGTTCAGAGATGGGGCAGGATGAAGTTGTGAGAGAGACATGGGGAGCAGAGAGAGGCAAACTGGCGGCTCAATGTATGTAATATTAAAGCAACATAAACTACATCAATATAAACAATATTGTCTCTTTCATATGAAAATGCACAGCTGTATCTGAAACACTATATACATTGCCCAGCCCTAGACAACTGTATTAAATATGCTGGCATCTATAATTAGTCCGTGCTGTAATGGAGGAAACATTCCATTACAGTGCCTGTGGTCAGAAGGTTGCTGGTTTGAACCCCAGAGGAGCCACATCCCTCTTAGGTCCTTGAGCATGGTCCTTAACCCCCAAAAAATGTTTCCCCGTGCTTCTCAGAGCATTTCAGTGCAATCTCTATGAATAGTAGAAAAAAAAATGAGACACTGTTCATGGTGGTCAGCTGGTGGCTGGAGCAGAGGCAGAAAGGTCCTACCAATACTTTTAATACCATGGTGTAACACACAAGCAGGTACAGCAGGGATGCATGCAACCAGGCCACATTTCAGCCCCATTCATACTAAGCACTAGTGTGATCTGCAAGCGGTCATCTCAGCAGGAAGTCAGGTGTCAGGAGGTTATTTGTGTTTATTAATTCCATCTGACCCACAGAACTAAATGTATAAATCGGTGTGCTATGTTCTTTCTTCCTCCAAACCGAGCCTGATGCCTTTTGCTAATCGGGTTGCAATTTTCATCCCCCCCCCATCTTTCTCTGTAACCATCTGTTATCCCATTCCTCCCAGAGCTCATTAAACCCACGAAATGGCAGAACCCCAGTTCTGTCACCCAGTTCTGCTCGTCATCCTAATTCTCACACCCCATTTTTAATACGTACAATCAATAGCATTTAAAAGGTTTAGCTACGTCAACCTTTAAAAGGTTTAGCTACGTCAAGCATTAAAAGGCACTAAAACGTGCCTTTTTATTACTATAACATGGTGTGTGGCTCTGTGGGTTAGGGTGCTGTGCCAAAGATCAGAAGGTTGCAGGTTCAAACCCCAGGGTTAGGGGAGTGATCCTCCTTTTGGGCCCATGAGTAAAGCCCTAAACCCCAGTTTCTCTAGGGACTGCCTGACTCTGCCTTCTCAATTGTGCACCACTTTGGATAAATGAGTCTGCTAAATAAGTAAAAATGTAACGTATCTTCATCCGGATGTCCGTTTACCGATGGTAATTTTACAAAGAAAACATGATTTGTTTTGATGCGTTTCCAAGATGACTCCTGTAAGAGTACACCACCACGTGTGCCCAATTCCCGGCTCAGCCATGACTGATTGATGAGAAGCTTTTACCCCCAAGACATCAGCAAGCCACACAGGCATCTGTCTCCTGAGTCGGACGGTAACCCCAAGCTCTGAGGATGCATCCTTCACGCTACTCCGGCCTGCAAACATTTTTTTTTCCCAAATCAAGTCCATTAGTCATTAAGCATAAGAATCCATGCTTGTGCAACATCGAAGGGCGTCCTCGACAGCGGCACCCGATCGATTCCACTAATTTCACGCTATGCTTGTAGGGTTAGGGTCAGCTGAGAACGAACAAACCAAAAGGCTGCTTCAAAATGTGGTAAAACTCCATGCCATAGTGCACATCTTACTGCTACACACAAAGCTGGCACAGAGATGGCTTCAGAAAGCAGATGTCCTAATTTAACCAGCCATGCACCAAGGAGACTGCATCCAAATTCCTCCCAATTGTTCTGGAGAGACACAAACACAAGTCTAGGTTCTAATACTGCTGTGCTTCAAACATGCCTTTAAAGATCTAAAATACCAGAGTGACAAGGGTGGTGTGTGGTTCAGTGCGTTAGGCTGCGGTACTGGCAATCAGAAGGAGGACAGTTCAAATCTCAGGTTCAGCAAAATGATATCACTGTGAGGCCTTTAACCTCCAATTCCAAGGACTGTCAGATGCTGCTCTCTCAAAAAATGTATGTTGCATTGAATGAAAGCATGAGCTAAATAAATGAACAAAATAGTGTTCCATATTTAAAGAGAACAGCTACACTTCTGCATTTTGAAAATGCATTTAAACTAATACTGCATAATTACACGTACAGCATTTCTAATGAACACATTGCTATTCACACGACTTTTCTGTTGCTACAAAACATTATTCTGCCATACATCCAGCTGTCAGTGATATCAATTAAAAAAAAAAAAAAACAACCCAACAAATTTCAACCTGGAAAATGACTTGGATTGGTTGAAACATGCACGGTAAATATTACCACCCAACTCAACAGCCCGTGGCCATAGTGGTGGGGGAAAAGAAACAGAAAAAAAAGAAAAAAACAAGAATTAAATTCAGTGAACCAACTACCAAACAGGTGTGGTGGGTAGCTCAGTGGGTTAGGATCCCATGCTTTTGATCAGAAGGTTTCCAGGTTGAATCCCAGGGTTGGCAGAGTGATGTCATTATAGAGGCCTGATCGAGGCCTTTGACCCCCGATTGATACAGGGACTGTCTGACCCTGTTTCTCAGAATGTATGTCGCTTGGATAAAAGTGGCTAGTAAATAAATAGAAATGTAAAAATAAACAATATGGACTGTCCGACTACAGGTTGCTCTGGAATTTGAATTCACCCGATTACAATGATCTGACATCACACCATTCTTTGACTGGATACAGACAGCATTTCTGCCTGGGGTTTGACCTGTTTCTTTTCCCCTGTTTAACAAAATCACCCCACAGGCACCACATTAACAAAACACAATGAAGACTTAAGTGAGTCAGTAATAATTTGTTTTCATAGACCTGCTGAAATTAGGGATTATCAATCTGGCACTTTCAGACAGACTTGTTACAAGATTGACGAAAGGCTTTTGTTGATTTTTTTCACCCCGGACCCAAAACCCGAAGCACGCTGGGATCCGACTGCCTTTCCCAGTCCTGTCTGACCAGCAAGCACTGGTGATGCCTCAGATGTACAAGTTGTGATAAAGGTGCCACAGATTCTCTCTGTGTTAATGAGCATCAGGACTGTGTTTCGCACTTTTAACACGGACAGACTTGTCAATTGTCAGGCAACACAGCACCAAAAACTCTGTGAAAGATAACAGCCTGAGCAGGACCGAAATAGAAATGTGATCATGGGTAAAGTCAGCAGCATTTCACATATTTAATAAATGAATTTATTATCCTAAACACATCCTGGAGCAGTATGGCTGCTCAGTATAGCTTCCTCACACCTCCAGGGTTGGGGGTTTGAATCCCACCTCTAATCTTTGTGGAATGTGTATGTGAATTCTGCAAGTTTATTCCTGCAGTGAAGGTGTCTAAAAACATGTGATGGACTGGCATCCCATGCAGGCTGCAACCTAACCTGGGGCGCTACGCTGCCTGAGGTTCTGCTCACCATGGCCCTGAGCAGGACAGGCAGTAGATGGATAGATGGAAGGCTGAATGGAGGGATGTACAGAAGACGTAAAACTGATGAACTTTTAACGCATACTAGGGACCAAAAACTCCTCAAAGAGTTTTAACTAGAGTTACACATGTACTCTGCCAAAATCCCCAGAGCCCAAGTTCTCATTACCTGATGTTCTCATTTACAAGAACATATCAGTCCCTCTCATCACAATGGAAAGTGAAAACACCTAAATAAAGGTTAGTAAAAAATATAACATACAGACATGGACAAATTTGTGGGTACTGTTACAGTTCATTGAATCAATGCTTCATTTCTCCTGAATACGGATTCAGCAATTGTCTAATGAATACCTGCATGCCTCTAGCATGTAATAAAATAAACCAATAAAATTGTGAAAAGAAATTATTTGTTGTTTATTTTACAAAGATATGCTAAAATAGTATGGACAGAGACTATTTTCCTTGCATTATAGTCATGTTTTACACTGAGTGTTTAAACACAATTAGCATCACAGGTGCCTTCAAGCTTTTCATGAGCCATTCAGCCTATTTAAAGGGAAAGAACATGCTACTGTGTTGTTTGGTATCATTGTGTGAATCACACTGAACGTGGACCAGAGACAGCAAAGGAGAGAGCTGTGTGAGGAGTTCAGAAAGAAGATTATAGATAACCATGTTAAAGGTAAAGGCTGTAAGACCATCTCCAAGCAGCTTCATGTTCCTGTGACCACAGTTGCAATATTATTAAAAAGTATAAGATTCATCGGATGGTAGGCAACCACCCAGGACGTTGGATGCCAGTGGATGTGGAGGATAGTGTGGATGGTAGAAAAAGAGCCAAGAAAACCATCCAAATTTAATTAAGCTGAGCTCCAAGGTCAAGGTACGTCACCTTCTGATCACACCATTCATCACATTTTTAACAATAATGGGCTCAATGGAAGAAGATCCAGGAGGACTCCACTATTGACAGAGAAACATAAAAAGCCAGAGTACAATTCACCAAAATGCAAGTTGTTTTGGGGCTGCTTTTTTGCATCTTTCACAGGGAATCTTGAGTCTGTACAGGGCACAATGAAGTCCCAAAACTACCAAGGCATCCTGAAGCAAAACATACTGCCGAGTGTCACAAAGCTCAGTCTTAGTCACAGGTCATGGGTCCTCCAACAGGATAATGACCCAAAACATACAGCTAAAAGCACTCAAGAATGGCTGAGAAAAAAAACATTGGACTATTCTTAAATCACCCTCCATGAGCCCAGATCTTAATCCCAATGAACATCTATTGAAAGATCTGAAAATTGCTGAGTGGAGACGCCACCCTTTGTTCAGGAAGAGTGGACCAAACTACCTGTCGGCAAATGCAGACGTTTCATTATGAAGTACAGAGATGGCTTGTTGGCAGTCATTGCTGCAAAAAGTGGTGCCACAAAATATTAAATTAAGGCTACCATTTTTTTGTCGATGCTATTTTCATCTTAATTTTCAGCTTAATTATATAAAATATTCAAATGAATCAATAATCAAAATAATCAAAATAAGGGATGCCATTAAACTTCAGAGATAGCTGTGGTTTTTTGATTTTCAAGGAAGGATATCGAAAAAAATCGTCCATGGTTGTTTAACGAAACGCAAATATAAGGTGTAGGTCACATACAATACCATAATAATCTTCCATAATAATACCAAAAAATAAAGAACCTTAATAAACCTTGGCGATATGGATACAAAATCAGAGACTAAAACTGCTAAGAAACCACAAGTAGTGATAGTTACATTACATATATCCATTACAGATCCATTACAGATACATGACCATGACCGAGACGGGCCTGGGCCTATTCCAGGCAGCACAGGGAGCATAGCAGGGGTACGCCCTAGAAGGGATGCCAGTCCATGCCACACACATACACAAGCCCTATGGGCAAGTCAGGGACTTCAGTTCTCCTACAAGCATATCGTCAGACTGCAGGAGGAAACACTGGGACAAGATCCAAACTCCACACGCTGGGCGTAGCTTGAACCCCCAACCCTGGAGGTGTGAGGTAACAGCGTTACCCACAGCATCACCCCCACCCATTTAAATACAACCAGCCCAGTAAAAAAAAATAAAAAATATCATCATCTTGGGTCTGCTGCTGTAATATCCAGACCCTTTTTGATCCTGCAACTACAAAGCAATAATCTAACCACCGCCAGGGCTTTCTTGCTGAAACAGTGGCATGACTCCATGTTAGTACACAAAAGGAACACTTGTATTTTGTTACAAGCCTGATTACAGGCAGACTCACTGTGCTCCACTGTGCAAATCCCACATCCATGTGGTTTACTCAGCACTCTATGTAAAGGCCAGGCTTCCACTCGAACCCTGAGCCGCGGTAGTGTCTGCCTCCCCCTCCTGTAAGCCTTCGCTGCGGTGTCCCTTTCCGGCGCTATCAGCCATATCTGAGAGGGCAGCTGGTCAGACTCTCTGCCCAGAGCGGGCAGACCCGGGCCTGGGATTCCAGACACGAGCCACAGATTAAAACTGCGGCTTGGAGGGAACGTGCTGTGTGGGAGCTTGGAGAGCTGGCTGTGAACACCCCCGGTCCACGTGCAACGACACACCAGCAGGCTACTGATCATCAGCACTCCTATAGCCAGAGAACAACCTACGAGCTAAAGACCTTCTGTTGATGGACCCGGGAGTATTATCATTATTATTATGACGATGAACGAATAAGAAAAATAGTATCGACAACAACAACAATAGTGATTAACAATGTCAAGTTGCTATTAATGAATAAATAAATAAATAAGAAGAAGATTGTTGAATTGTTAGTAAAATAATAATAATAATAATAATAATAATAATGATTACATATCAATATACCAAAATCAATTATAATCAATAATAATTATAATCAATCATCATCCTCACCATCATCATCATCATCATCAGTATGGTCATTATTATTATTTGGACTGCAGATCGCACACTTATGGCTCTACGGGATACAGTGTGTTCCACTTCCTGTCATAACTCAGCCATCCTCGCCCCCAGGCCTGCTGATACTCAGGACTTTACATCACGCCTAAGTTTAGCCTCACAGCTCACGCTTTCTCTTACTTTTCCCTTCATTCCATCACCCAAGGCACAATTTAAAATGTATCTTGGAACCAGTGAGAACATTCAGATGGAAGTTTTGAGTGAAGCTTGTCATCATAAATAAACATTGAATACAGCGCTTTTGGATTCCAATAACAGATATTTAATCATTATTTAAACCAGTGGATCATGTCAATGTAATTTGGACCCCAAGCCTCCATCTTAATAAACTAGTGACAAAAATTGCGCAAAATCGCAAGTTTACATGTATATTTTTCTCTGGTCTCGCAGGCAAAAGAATCAGATCTTTTACATGCCACATTCAAGCAGGATGAGTTATGGGTAGCCTTAGCCTGAAAGCAGATTACAGAACGGAAAACACAGTCAGCAACTGGGGCATTGCAGAATACCAACGACAATCAGGAATCTCCATCCCAGTATGACAGAGAGGTTACTGGGGAATACAGAGTTAAAGCAGAAACAAGCTCAGGACTAACATAGCTACAGAAAGGCCAAAAGTGTATTGGGATTAAGACGTATTTAAGGCATGCAGGATGAGACAATGAGCTAAGCACAGTGGCTGCCATTCAAAACATAAATGCTTGTTATATTTCACCCCCGGCAAACCTCATTCAGGTATTAATTATAGGCTTGAAGATTAGCTAATTAGTTTAATCAGACTGCCTGGTGGCTGAACATAACAAAACATGAGGAAGGCCTGGTGGAGCCCAAAGAGAGGATTGAGAAGGAGAGCAGCACACAGGATGTGGGAGCCATGTGAACGTACTGTATATGAAGGTCCTACCAGACGCCAGACTGTGACACAACTCTGGGCTCATTAGTTAGCGCTGTACGAGTCTCAGGGGGAAGCCGACATATTTTGACAAAGATTCTCTACATCGACATTATTAACTGTTGTTTCATGAATATTTAAATTTGCTCCCTACTGTCAGACTTTGAGTATAACATCCCACACAACAAAAATACAGGCTTACAATAAAACACACTACAAAAACCAGACAAATGAATTCAGAATATCAAGTTTCATTTAGATAAACCAAGTTTTACAATATGGCTATGCAATGTCCTTCCAAAATGAGTCAGCATTTCACTTTTTCCTCATACTACCATATGATAAAAAATAAACGTGTTAATCAAAGATGAATGTTTATTAATGATGTTTGAGTAGCAGATTCTCATGCATTTTATTTGCTTACCCAACCACAAGATGGATAAGCTTTTCTTAAAAACATTCTTGAGGAGTGGTAAATATCTGTCTGCCGCCAGGGGCTTTGCGCACACACACACACACACACACACACACACACACACACACACACACACACACACACACACACAGCTGAGGGAATCTGCTCTTGTATCCATTATGAGCCATGGGAACCGACTTTCCCAGTGCCTTTGGATCAGGCATGGATTGATGTAGAGCCTGACTAACCATGTATAATTATTAAAATGCTGAGATTTACATCCAAAAATAGAGAGCTGAAGCTCTACCGTAATCCACAGCATTTAAGGGGAACTACGTTTTAGATAAAATACAGAAACGCAGATGAAGGTGAAGGATTTACAAACTTTACCACCAAACATTTGCTACTGATCTCCCGTCTTACAAAAATATTCAGATATTAAGGGAAGCATCACTAACACAGATTAATAAACACAAGTACAAACTGCCAACCACAAGACAATCAACCACATACAACCTTACGAGGGGCTGCAGACTACAAAGTTAAATAATTAAAAGACAAAAGACACCAACACTGATTTTATACACCGCTGTCATCACTGACAGGCTTTACAGCCAAGTTCTGTTTGGTAAATCTTCTGTTAGAGGGTAAGACACCGCATACAGAAAAGCATCTCAGTTCACTGCTAAAGATGTGGAGTTCATATGTAAGAATTCAATCAGTCTGGCCCCGTCTTTTCAAGTTTAAATAATGATGCACTTGTCATCTTCCAGATCACTTCATCCCTGACCCCAGAGAACCTGCATCTTCTTCATCTGAATCCGGAGCAGGTTTTAGCTAAGGGATCAGTCATGCTCTCCTGTTAAATCTCCCCTTCCTCCTCTGCTGTGGCTTCCACGATGGCTGCCATCACCATACTCAGACATGCCGGAGGTATTGGCAGCCGGCCCTAGAAGACCCCAACCCCACCCAATAAGGGCTGTCCCTGCAAACCCATTGCCAAGCAGACATCCCACTATGGCATGTGAATGCCTCTGATCATACCTGCTCCACAACCCCTCCCATCATTGTCGTTGCTATGGTTTCAGCCATCAGACATCATGCACAGAGGAATTATATCTCAAATATAGTAAGCTCTACTGATATTAAGAGATACACATGATGCACAGAACAAATGGATACATATTAAAATACGCCTTGTTTAAGTCTCCATGACTTCAAACCAAGAAGAAAACAGACTTTTAACTAAAAAGAATAAAGAGAAAAGACTATTTCCTTCAGCAGTCTGGTCAGGCATCATCTGGCTCCTTTAATTTCCCAATGTGAGCAAACACAAACATTTCTGCCAAAAATACAAAGCCGGCACCAGCTTGACATCCAAATTCAGAGGGAGACTTTTACCACCCCTAAACTAGCAATTTCCAAAGATACTCTTTTTCTGTGCTTGTCATAGCATACTAACCGTGGACTTCCTGCATCTTCTTCACAGTCTGGAGGACAGATCTTTTTTCCATAGTTACCTACCATGCATAACCAGCTCACGCTGTGACGAGCACGTCTTATCACACATAACAAGCTTCATGTCTACTTTGGGGAGATTTTCAGAAAGGGAACTTGGGACAGCTTTTCTTGGCGGTGCACCAAACACAGGATTCCAGAATAGAATATTTATCAAAGTAATGTTAAACATTCATTTTGATGTAAACCTTGTACACTGCATACATTTTTAATTAAAAGTACCAGAGTATTTTGTAACCACCACATTACTCACTATCATTATGCCACAATAGTCACCCTACAACAAAAGACAATAATGTATCACTTACATTTAAGGTTAATTTAAACAATAATTAAAAGCATCTCACATACAATACAGTAATTGAGCACATCAACAGTATTATATATATGACACAGTATGGTTCCAATTGTTACATGGTAACCTCTTTTTAAACATAAATCTGTATTCTAAACATTCCATGAACACAACAGAAAGCTATAGGAACTCCCTCAACAATTCAGAGCAGACAGACAACAGCAAAAAACAAATTTCAATGTAACAACCTAGGCAATTCAGTAAGTGGCAGTGAGGAGATGACTGTGGTGCTGGGAGACTAAAGCTATCAAACTTGGCTTGAAACTGAATGAAACTAATTACTTGATGCTCATAATGTCACAGTGGGCTACTCCTTGGAATTATTCACTCTTCAAACTGTCTCAGTAATACAGAACCAAGCTGCAAAATGTCCATCTAAATGTCTTTTTGAATAAAGAACCATTTTAAACAGCTGAAAGGCATTGGTCAGCCCTGACGATGAAATTACATGCATTAATTGTAACTCTGCATAGGCCTCAAAGGGTGACAAACACTGGGAAATATGCCATAAACTGTAAATGCACCATAATTAGATCATTATATGTATTGCTCTTCATGGTACGCGTCAAAGATATACAGACCTAATGAGTGTCATTCTTTTTGTGTAGTAATTAAACATTTTCCATATTTCAATACACGGCACTTCAATAACAGCCTTCAGTCAATGGTTTTGTAGCAAACAGAGTTTCACATTATATTGTGGCGTACAGATTGGCCATGGCGTCGTATTGTGCGACAAGGCCGGAGGTAATATAAATCAGCCACAAGGTGTTTATTGCACCTGAACATTCACTCTAACACCTTACAACACACTGTTTAGTGCACAGTCACCCACGCACAGTGGGCCCACGTGTATCACTATTTACAACACTTAAAATTAAACTCTATACTTGCCATTACTTTCCAAGACAATGACAACACAATGGACTACACAAAGCTATTAACATTAATTACAGGTCTGGCACTGGTCAAATAGGTCTCGCTACCTGCTGGATCCCACCAGTGCTGCAATATGAATGTTACCATGCACAAACAAATAATTCAAAATGCATTCAACATTTTACTACCCCTCAACTCAGCCAATGCCAGTCTTACAAAACAAGAAGCTAAACACAGATCGACAGCTGACAACCTGCAGTAGAATAGTAGTTGTCAGCAATGAGATCATAAAAATACGGTCATTTAATACTTTAATAATTTCCGAATACATCATCCTTGTGTCTCCTTTCTAAGCTTGAGCAGTAGTTTGGTAATACGATATATCGCGGTATTTTAGGTATGCTGTGGCCATAGCAAGGAATTTTTATATCTTGGCAATAAAATCTGAGGGGGAAAGGCCATTCAGGCAATGTTAATGCTGAAAATACCATATACCACTGTTTGGACAATATGGAAAATTACATGCCCTGGCCTACTTCTAGCAATTTATGTAAGTGATTAATTGTCATTGTTGACACACTACAGCACAGAATGCACAACAACAAAACGTGTCCTCTGCATTTAACCCATGTGCGACATAGCAGCTAATTCAGCGCCCAGGGAGCAGTTCATCGGGGCAGTACCTTGCTCCAGGTACCTCAGGGGTACCTTGCTGGTCGGAGATTCGATCAACTTTTTGATCACAAGCGTGCTTCCCTAACCATTATGGAACCCACATAGGGTGATGGTAGGGGTTGGGTGAGTTTAATTTTTCCCGTGTACAAGGCTGGGGTACTAGCTGGATGGGATGCCAGTCCACTGCAGTCACACACTACAAACAATTCAGAAATGCCAATTATTCCAACTGCGTGTTTTTGGACTGCAGGCAGAAACCCACACAGCACGAGGGGAGAGTGGCAGTGTCGGTGATTTAATGCCGCTGGTGCTGTTGGGGAGCTAAACTATTAGGAGCAGGTGCTTTTAGCCCCCGCAGTAGATTTTGTTGACTGGGAGGAATGTCCCTTCATTTCATTTTGCCAGGTGGGGAGGTGTAACTGCTTGCAAATTCATGAACAGTTTCCTTCAGACTAACTTTTTGATTCTGAGAGTATATGATCAAACCTGTGTTCAAACCTGTAATTTCACTCACTCAAGATTTATATAAGTATAAGGCACAATTAGCCATGCAGGATAATAAAATACTAAATAAATAAAACTTCTAGCTTACATAGTCCCCGTGTATGTTTTGGTCAAAGGAGGATACTACATAACAGCAAACCTCAACCCCAAAGCCCAATTCATTTTGTCTTTCTCTCAGCAAGATAGCTAAAACTATATGTTTGTTAAGTATAGGTCTATCTCTAATTTAAAAATAAACTGTATTGCGAAGCAGAATTTGATTATCACGTAGGCAACATGTGGGCTTTTGTGCAAGAGTAAAAAAAGACTCAGATGGAAAAAGCAGTAGAAAATGGCATTTCCTCAAACCTACGCAGTGTAAATAAATTAACAGAAGCAGCATGAAAAATCATAGATGCTATAGTCATTTTAAATGACTTGAGCCTTGAGAACTCATGAGAATAATTCCGTTATCAGGAGAAAACGACATTCGCTTTCTCATGATATTGAGAAAATTATACCAGTATCACAAGAACACCATATAAAACATAATAATGATATTTAACAACATAAGAAATTTACAAACGAGAGGAGGGCATTTAGCCCATCAAGCTCGTCTGGGGAGAATTTAACAAATAGCTCAGAGTTGTTATAATCTTATCTAGCTCTGATTTAAAGGAACCCAGGGTTTTAGCTTCTGCTACACTAACAGGAAGACTATTCCATACCCTAACTACACGCTGTGTTTTCTCAAATTCAGTTTAAATGTTCTCCCGAACATTGCCATTCTCAGCTTAGGTAATATACAGATTTCAGTGACAGAAAAAATGTACTCTTTTTGGAGGGATGTTGTGGAGGAGCTGTGGTCACTGTAGGAGGGGCAAGAGCCCCTCCAAAGCTGTAAGAACAACACACTATCCCCGCACACAGGGCCAGATCTGAAGCACCAACCCTGGAGGTGTGAGGCCTCAGTACCAGCCGCTGAAGCGCCGCACCCCCCACCACATGTATCACAATATATTTTATTCTCTTAGTTCTCTGTTTACGCAGCGTATAAAGCATTTTAATTTGATGTCAGAAAGAACAAATATCTGCTAACATGCAGAGAAAACAGCTTTAACTGTCTTGCTGTCCTGTTCTGTGTCTGTGTGTGTGTGTGTGTGTGTGTGTGTGTGTGTGTTGGGGGGGAGCATTCCTTCAAGATCCATTTAAATTTGTCCAGCTGCAACAAATAATGTGCTGATGTCCTTGAAAACTGAAAAATAGAACACCCTGGTCTGAACAGACTTCATAAGACAATAGATAAGAGAGTCTGCTTCTCGCTCACCCCACACAAAGGAAGATTTTTTTTATTATCTGGCTTATGATCAGAACCACAATAACAGTGCAGCCTCTGCAGCTAACGGTGGACAATGTTACGGTGGGGGAGAGAACGCCAACTTCCAAGGTCTCCTGTTCTACGTGATAAACGATGCACCCCTATGCCAAAGCTGACACATGTCAGCGAAACACCTGCCTAGAGACCCGCTGGACACCGAAACGTGATCAGTCAAACACCTGCCTAGAGACCCGCTGGACACCGAAACGTGATCAGTCAAACACCTGCCTAGAGACCCGCTGGACACCGA
>JAABNY020000001.1:25674171-25684879 GCA_015164015.2 Brevimyrus niger
GTGTGCCCTGCAATAGGCTGGCCCCCTGTCCAGGGTTGTTCCCTGCCTCATGCCCGTTGCTTCCGGGATAGGCTCCGCACCCCCCGCAACCAAGTAGGATAAGCAGTTTGGAAAATGGATGGATGGATGGATGGACTTATGTGGATTACTGTCAGAGAACACAAACTTAAATAGTTTTTTTTTTTATCGTGTGTTCCATTCGCATGTGGTTAGTTTGGGCCTCGTCTCCCTGTTCACTATATTGCACAGACTTGGTAGTTTATAAACAGCTAGTACAAGTATTTGGAAATAAATCAGACCTTAATCATCTTAATCAACACCAGCACATTAGCCAATATAGTCTAGTGTTTAAATCCATCTGACATAACACGCAAGCAACAATGAAGCTGTTTCAGGTAAATTACATCATTGACAGTATTCCATCTATAGTAAAAAGATACAATCGTCATAGTGGACATCCCCACTTTTCATATGACAGAAATGACACATACAGCTGAGATCGAAGCTTGGGATCTGAGCACAGGGTCTGGCCATTTATACAGCACCCCTAGACAATTATTTCACATTGCACATTTCACAGAGCTAATCAGAGGTTATACATCTATCATACCACCTGTTAAAAGACACCATTAGTTGCATTGAAATTTGTCATTTTGAGCCAAGCTTGCAACATACATAAACATATGAATTATGAATGTATATGCTGATTTACTCTCCTTTCTTATAGAAGGGGTCCAAATAAATTCCTTAACCATGCAAGAATGTCTTGGAACAGTAGAACAGCAAAACTCAGCATATTGGCATACTTTGCTTAATATCTCCATTGCTCAACTAAGCTCAACAACGTGAAGGTCATGGGTTCAAATCCCATGGATCACACGTGAATTGTAACCCCTCTACTATAAGTTGCTGTGGATAAAAGCAGCAGACAAATGTAAATGAATATGTGAGAAAAGACCCTTGACTTTCTTTTGCACAAGGACCCCTAAACTTCACTAACACTCCAGGAAGCTGGTGACTACACTTCAGTGGAAACCAAACAAATGCACAGCCTCTTCATGAAGGAAAAACAATGAAGCAGCCAATGCCAGATCAGCCCGCAAACCCATCTCCCCCTGTAGGTACATTCCCCTAAAGGAGGATTCATGCCAGAACATGTACCAAGTTCGTGTTTTTCATCACAAAACAATTTCACATGTATCCAAGAGATATTTTAGTCCATCGCCCCTTGAACAGAGCCCTGGATTTTCCAAAACAAATCACAGCTGCTTACTTCATAAAGGAATTTTTATTAAAAGTGCATGAAGACAAGAGTTCCCTCTACAAATCATCAGCAATTTTCTGATCTCAATAATCCCAGCCTCATTGGCTCCTTGTCTGTCTCCCAGCGAGTGTAGCCAGCTTGTTAATACATCATTGGAAAAGAAAAAGAAGTACCCCCCCCCGCCACTGCCCAATGGATCTACACTGTCACAGGAAGATAAAAGCTATTTACTGAACGGAAAAATTCCTGAGGACTACAGAAGCAACCGGGATATCGGCTCTGAATTCCCATGGTCCGGAAACAACCGTGCGTAGGCTAATATTATTAGATTCCCTTCCCAAAGCACGACAGTCCAATAAATGCAGCTATTCATCACTTCAGTCCCCAAAGCAAAGGACACCAAGAAAAAAACCCAGCCGTCCACCAGCACTGTCACTTTATTGCAGTGCCCCAAAATAACTGCTATTGTTTTTACCCAATATTCATTATTGAGCTGACATTTATTTTTGTCTTTTTGTTTATTCACTCATTCATACTATTTATGTGTGACTCTGCTGCTCTCACCTTTGCCTAAATTCTAAACATTCCAATGTTGTTTTCATGTATATTGTGCGTTAGTCTTACCTTGATTATTTTTTTATTTGTACTTTTCCTGTTTACATCCGCACTTTATGTATATATGCACTGAATGTATTACTGCATATGGTTGGAGAGACAATTAATAAATTATATATAATATTAATAATAAAAGTCCCACTTGGCTTGACTTACCGTAAATATTTGCAAATGTGTTTCCTTCAAAAACCTGCCCACACCAGGTACATCATGACTAGTCAACCAGTGATCAGCACCTACCTTAGACCCATGTTTACGCTAAGCAGTACAGAAGCATTATTTGGTAATAGGAGGATTAAAAAGAATAGGGAAGGTGTAATTTATAATTGATGCCTAAGGATGAAGCTTTTAGAATGGTTGTTCCTGGAAATTTGGGATTTTGGCTGGACTTAACATTTCAGTAATGTCAGTCATCAAGGGCAAAACATTTAACCATTCCAACAAATCTATAAAAACAGGAGGAATGGAAGACAACATGAAGTACACAAACAGTCCTCCCTATCCAAATAAGCCATAAATTATGACTGTAGGCACATGATTGAGCCAAAAAATCATGAATAGGAGCACAGCAGTGATGAAAAAAATATATACAGACCTATATTCAAACCCAATGACCAGTCAAAGTCTATTTGGAAGTTTCTAGCATTGCTATGCCATCAAAAAGCCTAATGTAACCCAAAAAGTAGAGGGGTCTCCCACATTTCTTCCTCAACTGACGGACTGAAAATTATAGCACCACTTCGACACACCCTACAGGGAAACTCTAGGCCTAAATCTGACATTAAAACACAGAAGGTCTACTCAGCTTTTACAGAGGTGAAACATGCCCTGTGTTGGAGATCTAAACACTGACAGGCTCCGTATGTACACCTGATCTACTCTGGGTCATGAGCCAAACCACAGCGGCACAACAGCGTGGCCAGTGTCCACATCAAGAAAACAGTCCTGGCACCAGTGGATGTTAAAGGAGGCCCATGTCCAATTATTGGGGAGGAGGGAATAAGCGACCTGGTGATAAAAATGGCAAAACAGAACTTCCCTTGTAAATAAGGAGAACATTCAGTGCCTTGGAGAAAGTTAGCACATATGTTAGTGGGAGTTTACATGTGTGCCTCACAGAGATAAGGCTGAACATTCAAACTGAAGGTTATGTAATGATGGGAAGGGCTATCCGGACATCAGGATAAGCATGTGGCCACCAAAAATATTCATCAATTGATATACTAACCAGAATTCTAAAAAAAAAAAAAAGGTTTTAGTTGACAGAAGATTGAGTGAGGAACAATAAAGAAATCAGCGTTTTTCAGACATCTATGTGGTTGAAATATAACATGCAAGTAATTCGCTGTGAAAAAAAAGTCTCCTTGCAGTTCAAGGTACAGCATTGTTCACCACATGGGCTTTTAAGTTACCAGCTGACCAAATGCAACATAGCAACCCTATATGAACTGATATAGCCGGCAATAAAACCATACTTTAATATAACAGTACAGGCAGATCTAATCATAACACCACAAATGGTTATGGTTCCAGGCGTGGATGTCACCGCTGTCATTTTCCAGCAACTGGTCTCATGATTACGCCGGTGAAAAAAAAAGGTTCATGGAAAGACGGATAAAAGATGGAAACCCAAGACACACTGCGTGGATTGGACTTCATAGACCACGTACACCGGCTGACAAAACCTTGATGATCTGTGCTGTACGCAGGAATAAGTGACTGGTTGGCTATGTTGTCAAACAATTAATAACCCCGTGGCGCTGTCAAGGACTTCATTCATTGTATTTACTGATTTATGAAATTGTCCAACTTTTCCACCTACAAGGACGAAGCATACCGGCAGCTGGGTTCACAGCGGCCGTATGTTTAATTTGCCACGCCCCTTCACCATCCACTAAATACGTGCATAAGGAACATAGCCGAAAATAAACTGCGATGAAGAGGCATGAGCAAGCATGCAGGTAACTCGAACAGGGCAATTATTACAGTGGATCAGTGCATTTTAATTTGCAGAAAAGCATTTGCGCAATCATATACCCCTGAACAGACGCGACAGCATCCCTCCCCCCAACCTGCCCAATAATGCGCGCATGAAATATCGCAAATAAAGATCCCAAGGCGTTCTTCTATAAAACGTGCACCGACCTGCTCCTTTCGCTTCTGCCATCGACCACAGGGGCTCTCCTCCAGGATTTCGCTCTCATCTTCGCTCTCCTCCTCTTTTCCCCCAGACCCCGAGGTTCTCTCCGGGACGGACATAGTCATTTTTTCCTTCTTTGGATATTGATAGGTTTTATTCCTTCTTGTCCTGTTTTAAAACGTAACAAGGTTCTTGTCGCTCAAACACGTTGCGGTTATTTAAAATAAAAGGGGGCCGGGGGACTCCGGCTTTAGAAATAAGACGCCGACCGCATCAGACGGAGTCCAGCTGGTCGCCGACCGCACACGCAGCCTCCGACACCGCACAATGCAAGCGCCACCATCAACGCATGGAAAAAGCTCTCAAAGCATAAAAACCAGCGAAAAATCCCACATCATCAGGTTTTATATTTAATAACTGGATCCTCCAAACGTATTGTGCGGACCTACTTAAAAAAAACAATCAAAACAGGATTTCCTTAAACGGAAAACCGGCGCATTAAATATACTGTCGCCGGCGATCAATTATAATGTAAAACGGCGCATCCGAACGCAAGACTTTATTTCCTTGCCGCAGTTCTTACTTTCTACATGTATGTGCATAAATCCCATCGCTCAGCGTGTCACGCATCTTACAAAGATGTGTGTTGTTCAGCCTCCAGAGAATTTATTTCGCTCTCCAGGCTACCGTAATGCATGTAAAGCGAGTGCGCGAAAAATTCGAGGCGTGATCAAAAATCTTGTGCACAGCAAAATGATTCAGTAGTCTTGCAGATATAGGCGTCAGAATGATGGTTAATAAACACCCTCCTACGTCTAGTCTTAATGAATTAACTGAAATCTATCACGCTGTTAAGGTGGCAATTTTGTCTGTTTCCATTTACCTTAAATGGGGAATACCTCAGAATCCTCTTATGCTATTTTACCGCTGGATCAGGCGACGCTATAGTGTAAGTCACATGGTTGAGGTACAGGCAAAGGGTTAGGGCTGATTAATGTTAGCGGTCCTGCAGGGATTTAGGCAGGGTCAGCTTTAGGGGCGCGCTCCGATTATAGCCAATCACAGAGCAGCTCTGACCGCTGCGTAAGTAAAGACCGTGACAGCACCAGGGCAATGTGTGAAACACTATAACCGCAACATGCAAATGAAATGACCTCCCACAGAGCCATCCTATAGAAACTGAATTACACATTAGACCATAACTTCCCCATGCACTTCCCTCTACAAATGCAGCATCATTACATAAACACTAAAAATAACTTTTAACTGTAATCAAAAAATCCTACCAGTTATATGGGTGTGGCAGCATATCACTCACCTCACACCTCCAGGGCTGTGGGCTTTCATTACAATTTGTTGAAAAGAACTATGAGTACAGTATTTTGCTAACTTTACTGCTTAGGTGTAGAGAAATGATGATCTTGCAGAATGCAGTGAACACTACAGATTGCATGCATTGCAAGCAGATACATCCCATTGTTCATTTGCAAACTTATTTGGATAGATTTTTAAAAGATTTTCTAGGATTTCTAGCACCTATTACAGACTCAGGTTTTCATGTTGTCCCCCCCTCCTTATTGACTTGACACCAGACTCCACATCAGATGTCTGGAACATTTTGTGAAAAGGTCCATACATCGTAAAAGGTCCACACATCAGAGAAGGTCCACACATCAGAGAAGGTCCACACATCAAAGAAGGTCCACACATCAGAGAAGGTCCACACATCAGAGAAGGTGCATACATCACGGTGAGTCTTTGAGCGGAAATGACGTTGGGGGCTTGAATTGAACGCTTGTTACAGATAAACTCTTAGCTGTAAACTCTCAATTAGCATGATAAATGACCCAGAAAATCAGTAATATTTTATTTGGTGATTTATTGTTACTATAAGTACATATCTCTCCTTTCTAAAAAAAAATCATTTACAAGCAGTGTGAGCTATCATCAAGGTAGTTTATTTGTCAGATTTTTATCGATTGCAGAAGATTAATTGTCCATTTCATATGATACAATGTTGTGAAATATATCCAAAAGGATGCTGCGGATCATTTTCTGGCTGTACTGATGAAACATCTGCAGCAGAAGAAACTAGTCAGTGTGTGGCCCCTCAGAGCCAGAAAGTCTGTTTTACACATGGAGAAGCAGCACGGGGATGAGAGAGGAGAAGCTCCGATTACATATGTGCTGCTGTAACACCATCCTGCTAAATGCAACAATGAATAGCCTGTGAATGGAAACAAAGCAGCAGATATGTGTGTGGAAGCAATGCTTTTAGTGGTATCAGTCCAGTCTGTTAGCCTCTGTGTTGGCCATGTGCTTCTAGCAGAGAGGTATGTAGGTAGGTAAGGAGCAAGATCAGTGTAAGAGACTTCATATTACATTAAAGGTACTTTATCTATACCCAGGAGCGTACATTGGGGCGGAGGCACTCGCCCCAGCTAAAAGCTGATTGGTCCCTGGAGTACCCCATCCCGTCTTCTGGCAGCTGAAGCTTATCATGAAAATGGAGTAAACAGCTGAACAACTAATAAAATACAATTTGTTGCTTGGAAGTATAAAGGGTTTAGGGGACCATCGTCATCACCGTCATCATCATCGTCATCATTGTCATCATTGTCATAATTATCATCTTCATTCCGCTTATCCTGCTGAGGATCATGGTGGCAGCATGCCCAATAGACCTCGTATCAAACATCTCCTTCTAAGGCCCTGGTCTTCCCAAGCTTGTTGGAGGATATAATCCCTTCATTTCTGACACTCATTGCAAGCAAATGGTTCTGAAACTTCCACTCTACACAACCAAGAGATTGTTTTGTTAGAAGCATGATAAATGGGCAAAAAATAATAATAATAATAATTATACTCCTTTTTTTATCAGTCAGTCGATCTTCCACCCCCTTATCCTGAGGTGGGTTGCTTGGGCCTTGGATCTTATCCTATATTTCATTGTCAAGGATGTCAAGGATGGAGTTAGTCAAATATTTTCTTGCTTGTATTTTAAACATTCTGAGTTGATTAAAAGTGAATTAATACATACAAAGTATTTCATGACACAGAATGATTTGAAGATCTGTTATATTTTGAATTTTAGGTACCGCATTGCCCTCCAGAATGTGTCTGTTGTCTGCCCCCTGCAGGCCAGAGAAGCAGACCAGCTTTAGCAGCACACTGTGTGACAAGCAGGGCATCCATGAGCAGTTTTTTCTAAAGGACCCCCACAATATAATGAACTGCAGTGGGTTGGTCTTTGCTTTTATAAATGCTATAGTGAGAGAGTAAAGTAAGCCTTGTCAGTGAGCAACAAATGGACACACTTGATTAGAAGAATACTGTTGAGATGTTGATGGAATTTTCATACACTGACCAGTTTACACAATGTTAATAAAACAGCACTGAGAGTTATATAAATAATATATCAAACAAAAGTTGTTGATTTGTAGATTCAAGAAAAGTGAAATATGCAATTTTTCATCCAAAGTTTTTTGTTTGCATTTCTTGGTAAATGTGCGTGTTTTCATTAAAATAATTCCAGGTTTTGTTCTCCAGGGTTTTTGGACATGCGCCCTTCCTGTTTATATAACTTACAGAATGTTTTGCTTGTTGAAACAGATACTAGTGTCTTACTTTGTAGCCGGAACTGTGATTTGTGATGGTGTATGGAATGACGGCAAAGTGGCTTACCCTGTTTCCTTTCACCTGTGTGCTCCTGTATTTGGGTGCCGCCCTTGGCTCGCTCTGTTATGTACTGATGTCCTTAACTTGCTCATAGGGTCCGACTGTGCCTTGTGATATCATCATACCTATGGTGCCTTGCACTCTGTGCTTCCTGGAAATGGCTCCAAGCTACCACAGGAAAGCTGTACTGGGTGGTTGAGAAATATGGATGGATGGGATTTATTTAACAAGCAATAGCATGTCACCTCTCATCAAGGGATCGTCACCTTTGACGGTCTTCTAAATTCCATACAATAAGAAATATTTTAAAATAATTACTTGCAGGATTTAGGAAGCAATATGGGGTGCTGACATTGTGTTTTCAGTACAGAGCAGACGCACATTGTGATGATATGCACTGAAACCACATTGATGGATGTTCAGAAGTATTTTCATATTTTTGCTAATGTGTTCTGCAAAATGACAGAGTACATTAAATTAAATGTGATCGTGTTGGGGATGGCAGCATGACTTTCATCAAACAGACAAGCGTAGCAGGCGTGAGGTCATGCTAGTGCCCAGCTGGAGCTCCGGACATTACTCATGTCCCCTGGATGACACAGGGGACCACACCTTGTCATCGTCCCTCTCCACAGATACAGGTGACAAGTCCTGAAGGTGCCAGGTCCCTTGTTTTTAATCCGCTACATGACCCAAAAACAATTGGGGCCTATTATAACTCGGGGCCCATGACTTCAGCCAAAGTCATTCTGTGCATATAGGATTAGGTACAAATGATTGGATTTAAGGGCTGTTACTATGCTGATCTAGCTTAGAATCAAAGAACATTATGCTGTACCATATAAATGCTTTCTTTCGATCTAGAAATATTTTACATTTTGTTTATTTCATCAAACTTCGAACATGATTCTTGGTTGAAATAAGGAATCTTTCGATGCATACTTTGCATTCAAAATGTCATTCTTTGGTTCCCAGTACCATGATAGAAGTAATTTTGAAGTCTATTTACAAGGTAATAAAACTGTTACATACACGTAAATGCATGTGCAGACTTGTCTCAAATTCAAAATCTCACTCCAGCCAGCTAAGCATAGTTGTTATCCCTGCAGACTAATAAACGTAACATACAGGACTGTACTGTACCGCAGGGCCACGAACCGCTGAAGCTGCGTGATGTTTTCACGAGTGTCTCCAAGTAGTACGTACATTTATTATTATGAAGAACTGTATTTAACTAGAATTTCTAACATAATAGACTCTATGGTATTCAGCTTGTAAGTGCGAGCTGTCCGTAAGCTGGATGTCCTTAACCTGAGGACTGCCTCAGTTGTCCTCTTCTTTCATACGGTGGTGCACTATAATGCAGAAGATGACTAAAAAGGTCATCTTAAGATTCAAACCAGCAGTACACAGTATGCCGAAACATACCTCAACCCTGCTGGAGAAGAGATGTAATCATTTTAATAATCCTAATTCCTGTGTTTTCATTCCAATTGCGTCAAATAATATGATTTCATTTTCTGTTATTTAAACTCTTATTGTCCAGTTCCAGTAACTCTTTGTTGTTCTGTAATATTCAGCTATTATGAAATCTGCTAAATATCTATTAAATATTAACGGCTATGTGTCTGTGGAGAGCACGTTGTCCTGGCGTTTCTTCCAGGTTCTCCAGGTCCTCCCCCCAGTCCAAAAACATGAATTAAAATTGCCAAATTGGCCTTAGGTATGTATATGTGTGTGAATATGTGGGTGAATGATGTGCGAGTGTGCCCTTTGATGGGTTGCCTTGTGCCCATTGATTCTGGGTTAGACTCCAGACCCCTGGACCCTGAATAGGACAAATGGTATGGAAGATGAATGAATCCATTAAATCAAACACGGTACACTAACTCAGCTGAGCACTAGTGCTCGAATGCATTTCACAGTCCCAATTGAAGCGTAGACCTCATACTGACATCTGAAACAGCTTCAACACAATAACACTAATAACAATAGATGTTTGAAAGTTTGAACAATGCCTGTACTTCCATTACTTCCTACTTTATCTGTTGTCAGCTTCCTTACAGTCTGCTTTCTTTTCCTTTCTATACAATGTGCTGCAACAGAATAAAAGTGAATATTTATTATGAATGCCAAATAAAACAGGGAAAATTTAACATACCCACTGACAGTTCTGACAAACTGCCAACACATTCTTGGGGCAATATTTTTTTAACAAAATGAATGATTGGTAGTTAGTCAACATGTGGGCCAAGAATTTTATAGTTAATAATTAATTTTATTTAATAAATTATTCCCACCATTTATTATTTTGATCTTTGATGAAAAGCACAACTTTTTAAAGCTACGTCATTCTAAATTCTATCTTATTCTTTCAAGGTCCTGGAGAAAATGCGAAACTTACATTTATTAATTTACCCAGAGACCCTATTCAGAATAACCAGTTAGAAGTGCGACAGTGGATGGATTTATTTAGTTATAAGCAGATGCTTATGTCCAAAGTGATGGACAGCCGAGGCTGATCACCACAAGCATACAGCTGATAGCAAGACACTTTAGGTATAAGTGCTGCCAGGCTGAGCTTCCAGTAAACGGTTAATAAGAAGTGCCAAGTGAATCAACTTCGATGCATATCCAGGGAAGGTCAGTGGTCGAGGTCAGGTCAGGTGTTCCCAAATGAAACAGGTCTTCAGATATTATCAACTCCGTTTCTCCAGGCACTTTTGCTTGTCAACCTTGATCTTTTCAGTCTGAAGCTACCTCAGCCATAGCACAAGAATTCCTACCCAAACAGATTTATGAGTTTCAACTTTGATGTTCCATTTTATTGGGTTTGTGTGCAACAGAAAGACTACCATCTTAAATCTTGCTGTATCCATGTTTTTCTGGAGTCCTCATGGGAAGCATATACTGTAACATCCTGCTCCCAACAACCCTGATTGTGTGCCACACCCACCTCGTTACCTCTTGTTTTGCCCTAATTGGAGTCACCTGTTGCTTGTTAAGTCTAG
>JAABNY020000001.1:25684979-25698895 GCA_015164015.2 Brevimyrus niger
AGCTTGTGTTTTGTATTTAGTCAGTGTCTCTGTTAGTGTTCCCCAGATCGGTCATTGATGTTTCCATGTGTGAGTACACTGCCTGTTTTTTTGTCATTAAACCCCTTTGTTACCCTCAACTTGGGTTCCCCTGCCTCCGTTGTCCGCCCGTTACTCACCCGAGCGTTACACATACAGTCGTTTTAGGTTTTAACTATGTTTTATTTTGGGCTGGGCCTGAAATGTTTTCTGTTCCGTCTTCTTAGAAATAGCTAGTAAAGCCTGCAAGCCTGGCTGGCATTATGGAAAGTCTGATCAGGTGTACTCAAACAAATAAAAGATTAGAGTGGACTTTGCCCTGTGATGGGGCTGTTTCTTCTCTCCACTCCTGTTTATGATTTTTATGGACAGGATATCAAGGTGTAGCTCTAGCTGGAAGAACATGCAGTATGAGGAAGGTGGGTAAGGAGTGAAAACCCTTCCATTTGCAGACATAGACCTCCAGCAGGCTCGTGGTTGCCAGGTGTGAAGCAGCAGGGATGTGAATCATCCATCCATCCATCTTCTAATTCTATTCAGGGTCATGGGGGTCCGGAGCCTATCCTAGAGGCTATGGGCACAAGGCAGGGAACAACCCGGGATGGGATGCCAATGCATCACAGGGATGTGAATCAGCATCTCTAAATCCAAAGCTGAGAGAGTGTCCTGTGAGGTGCCAGTGGAGAGGCTGCTTTTGGTGAAGGAGTTTAGAAACCCTGGGAGGCTGTTCATGAGTAACAGTGAGAGGGAGCCTGATAATGACAGGTTGATCAATTTGGTGCTGGAACTCTTCAGGCAATGAACTGGTCCATGATGGAGAAGCGAGAACTATATCTTTACCATGCCTGGTGATCCTCAAGAACAGGGCTGGCTAATTCTAGTGCAGGAGGGCCAGTTTGAAATAGAGGTTGTAGATTTCCCTAATCAAACACACTTTACTCAGCTCAACAGCTAATTGCCAACTTTAGTAGGTGTACTCAGAAAGTATTGGATGGATCTTTATCTTTGCAGACATATGGATGGAGATCTTGAAATGACCAAATGTTGAGACTCTTGAGCTGAATCATTGATTGTGGAACAGGAAAAGAACTATACGTGGGCTCCGGCCCTCCATGACTGGAGTTCGACACCCCTGGTGTAGGGGTTTAGAGATGGTAGTGGTTGGGGTGTGTGGGAGGGGTAGGTATTAGATGGGGGATCATCCGGGGAACACATTATCACTCCTCTAGCATCTAGTTATGCACTTAGTATGTAACATAAATAAGCCATAACTATTTGCCTTATTATAGGCAAACATTGCTATATTATACCCCCATATTTAGAAATGAATTAATTGTGGTAGGGGAAACCTCTGGGTGCTCCGATGTTCCCCCACAGTCCAAAGACAGATTGGAGTTGCTAAATTGCCCATAGGTGTGCATGTGTGAGTGTGCCCTGCGATAGGATGGCCCCCTGTTCAGGGTTGTTCTCTGTTTCGTGCCCGTTGCTTCTGGGATAGGCTCCAGACCCTCTGCAACCCAGTAGGATAAGAGGATTGGAAAATAGATGGATGAATTGTGGTGCACTGTGGTTCCCTGGCCTAGCAGTTAGCATTGCAGCCTCAGACTTAAAGAGTTGGGACTGCTGCTTCCAGCCATTAATCTGTGCAATTTGTCCTCTCTGTGTTTGTGTAGGATGCTATTAATATGCTATTAAGCCAACTTGCGAGTGTAAATAGCCTGTAATTTGTGTGACCAGCAATGAAGGGTATCCCTCACGGCTTGGTCCTTAGGCATCCTGGTATGCCTGTGTTATGGTTATGGAAGATCAGCTGTTAAATTGTTATAACAGCTGTTAAATTGTTATAACACACAACCTATGGTTATTTTGAATTTTAGTGTTGTATTTCACCCATTTAATCAAAAGTCTTCCCTGCCCTTAAATGAGCTTGAAAGAATGAAACTGCTCTGGTTATGTGACTATTGACACTACTGACATTGCTAATATACCATCAAGAAAACCTCCACTTTCATTTATAATAAGCCTTTTGGGGATGCAGGCAACAACCGGTTACTTAAAGCTTAAAAATTATAAACAAATAGGTCACAATTGTGGGATTAAGATCAAGCTAGTCTATGATAATCTTACTTTAAGCTCCTGCTACCTCACTTCCTAATTATTATCTAACCCAAATATGCTGCTGATACCTTCCTGATTCTCTCTTTACATCATTTACACATACAAAGCACAAAAGGCTGCAAAAAAACTCTTTAGCTGAACATATTTTTTAAGATGAGTGACATCTGGATTGACCTGATCTGAACAACTGGCTGTATGTCCTTGACTTTACACCCAAAACAGCATTATATATTTATAGTTCAAGTACTAAATTAAACATGACCCTTCTGAGGGGAAATCATGCGGTGAAAACAGTTATCGCCGGTCACTCGTATAAAAGCTAGAATGGCTTAAATTACTTATGCATCATCAAAAGTGTACTAAATACTGCCAAAATATACTTTGAAATACCAACGAACATCACAAAATAATGAAAAGCAATCAGAGTAACTACAACTGGGCAAATACACAAATATGCACTGCAGAAGAAACATCGAAAGAGGCAGAATCTAATAATGTACACTTGGTGCAATTTTATAGCTGTGATATATAGTGGAAGCAATCAAACACGGACGAATGTTAGAAATATAGTAAACAGACGGAAAAAGCTTTCGGGGAAAAATCTGGGATCTTCCTTGTCTTCCAAGACATCAAAATCCCACAACGTTAGGAGATGTAACTGTCATTTATTTTGTCATTGTTTCAGTTTTGCTGCATGTGGGGAGGAAAGACTGACGCCTCCGGTCGCTACTGACGGGAGCAGGAAGGAGGGCGTAATCCCTTCATCCACTCATCCCCTTCCGGGTCATATCATCCGTCATCCGTCATAGGAAGTAAGCGTGTTTCAGCGAAATAAACAAGGAGATATGTCGCTCCTGCCATCCTGTTAAAGATAAAGGTGCATCAGGCCGGTATGGTAGAGAAGCAGGATCATGATGTGAGTATGCATTTCCAGACATATTAATTGACACTGCAGATTTGCAGTCAAACAGATGTGACTGTGTACATGGATTAAGATAAAGATGCGAGTTGCATCCGTGGGTCTTAAGCTCGTATGCAGTAAAGCATTTTAACTTCCCAGTGAACGTCATTCACTCTCACTGATTGTCCGAGGATGGTGCATTTATGATTATGCTTATTGCTGAGGAGTTTAGGTTGCCAGTGTGCACATTATCTACATCGGCGGTTGGGTAACAGTTGTCAGTGAGATTGCTATTTGTTATGATGTTTCGGGCTCCAGGCTTCGGTAAGGCAATGCGCCTGCAGAAAGCAACATAAACATCACGTGCATTGCTATGTATTGGCAATAGAACAAATATCTACCAAACGGAACGTGCACATGTCATTATTCATGCCATAATCTTAGCCGTATCAGCCCTGAGTGCTTTAAGTACGTTGAGATTTAATGCAGCCGGCAAGGAAGCCGGTTAAATATAAAACTGCAAGTAGAAAATGCATCGATCTATGAAGCTTTTAACTAATTGTGCATTTTCATTAAATACCGTGAAATGATACTGCGAAAAAATGCGTTGGAAAAATATTCTTCAGATATCTTTTCTTAATCCTAATTTCTAGAACTGTTAGCTGTGAACGTTTATAAGTCAAGTAGGTACCAAAATATGTAATTTATTCCATTAATTTAAACAGGTTTTTAAAACTACATGAGCGTTATTAGATGGTTGGGCTCCGGCACTTGGACCGGAATTGTGTGCTACTGCCAAAGATGCTAGGGCACAAACGACAGTGCAGAAAAGAGTGTAGTTTAGAATCATGAACTCATATACTGGGTCACTTTACCTAAAACGTGGTGGCATTCCCCAGGAGGCTCAAACTGGTTCCAGTAACACCACCCCAGCATATACACCCACACACAGATACACAAAAAGTGACTTGGAGATGGTTGATTTGCCATAAAACCACCTTTGTGTTTGTAACATGGCCATTCTGTGGGCTTAAATTTCTTTAAAACCCTATGGATTTGAATGTGTAGGTACATAAAACATCCATGTAAGAGGTTGTCATGCTATTTCTGCCAGTAGATCAAAATCAGTAGTATTAGAGGATTAATACATTTTTAATAATATATTAAGAAATAGACTTGTACGCCAAAGAATAGTGATTTAAAACAGTCTGTGCTCTGTACTTTTTTTTAAAATCCATGGAACACAGTAACTGTTATACAACAAGACAAACAGATGTTTGTAACCTGATGAAATCAGAAATTTGCAATGAATCGTAATAGAGTATCAGTTTACTTACTATAATATTAATGTTTTGTATTGATTTATATATAGAATTGACCTTTAAATTAATGCATTATGTTTGCTCTGTTTGATAATATAATGTCCTGTGAAAGACTGGCATTCCATCTTAATCTCCTGAGACTCACAGACAAAAGTGAGAGCTAATTTTGCAGTCACAGTGCAAGGTCAACCATTTATTTGGGACCTCTGGAGCATTTTATAGGTTAAAGGACTTGCTGAAGGGCCCAGCAGTAATATAATTCACTTTCCTGTTTAAGGGATTTGAACCAATGACCTTCTGACGATAGACACAGGGAGCCACACATGGCTATTAGTGTAATAAATGTATCGTTTAAAGATGTACGTACGGGGGAATGCTGGGAAATGAGCCGTTCCCTGTGCAGATGGAGGAGGCAGACCAGGTGTACCTGCTGATGAAGAAGGGCTACCGGATCTCCCGGAACGTGCGGCTGGCCTGGTTCCTCAGCAAGCTGAACCAGGCGGTGCGGCCGACACCCCTCAGGGAGCTGGTGGGTGCCTCCTCCACAGGGCTGCTCAGGGTAACCCGCCGAACATGTGGCCGTTCTCATGGGCCCGTCTCCGTCTGGCCGCAGTTTGACGTAGGCAGCGAGGTGGATGTGCTCAGCGTTCTCCCCAAGGGGTGTCAACCCGACTTCCCCCCCACCGCTCTGGCCTATCAGCTCGTCCCGTCCACCAGGGTGACATTCCTCTCTCACCGGTACCGGTTTGTCATCGAACTGGATCTCAGCCCTTCCACAGGAATTGTGGTCAGTGCTGTTCGTGAAGTTTGGGGAAATTCCTGATCTTAATAGTGTTAATGCAAGGATTGTTTGTGTGTGTGTTTGTGTGTGTGGGGATGTGGGGGGGTACAGTACTGTGCAAAAGTCTTAGGCAGCCATAGAATAAATGTTTAAATTCTGTTTGTGTTGATAAAGCTATGATTTTAAGTGTCATGTTTGTACCATGTTTGGTTAATACCTCACTTATTTAACTGATGAAGTTAATTCATTAATTGAGCTGGTGCCCCTAAAGAGAGATTTGGCAACTGAAGTGGCGTTTATCTTGCCATCCAATAAAATATCAGTAACTTTTTTGATAAAAAAGTATTCTCTCTGTATTTTTAACTTAAACGTGGTGAAGAAATGGATTTAATAGACCTTGTACAATTAAATTGATGGATTGCTTCTCCTGTGACTGCTTTCCTCATTTCAGGATGACAGTACTGGGGAGATGATGTTTGATGAGGTTTTCCATGCCCTGTCTCGGTGTCTGGCTGGCTTGACCAAACCCTTCAAAGTCCCAGGAACAGACCTTGTGTTTCAGCCTGAGATCTTCGTCACCATCCTTGCCTACTCCTCCATCATTGGGTTGAGATCACACCAGGTCATTTTTAAAGAGTTTCACCAGTGTCCTTTAATGCTATTAGTGAAATTTCCCCATGCAGTCTTGCTGTAAATGAGACATGCAGGTGAGAACAAGCTTGGGGGTCACAGCACAGGGTTGGCCAACATCCAGTACCCATGGAACAATCGGGATTAAGGGCTTTGGTCAAAGGCCCAATGGTGGCATCTGTTTGCCGGGCCTGGGACATGAACCAGTGATAATCTGATCGTGGGCAAAGTGTAGTTATGAGTAACCTTAGATAAACCTTAGATAAATGTCCCATCTTGATATATTTTTTTTTAGTTATGTGAGCATTTCTTCCCATCTAAGGATACTTTTCTTCACCTCAGGTTTTGGTCCAGGGATGCCAGCTGGATTGTATTGATCTGGAACGGTTTTTACACCAGATCTACCAGCAAGTCAGGGCAGTGGAAAACAGCATCGCTGAGGTCCTCCAGCAACAGCACCATCAAGCAAGAGGGCAGGTCAGACAGCGGTTATTAAGAGCACCGTTATTCAAGTCAGGATCTTAAACTCGAGCATCACGTAATGTGTAGAAATGCATCAACACTCAGGGCACATGGTGAATTGTGTTGGCAGTGCGATTCAGCTGTTATGTGCTCCGCGATCTCAAATGACTTGATGGATGCTCAGCCTGAAAGGAAGCTGGCGGTCTCCATGGTAACGGCTGATGTGGGTTTGGTCAGCATGATCAGGCAAGGAATCTTAGCTCTCCAGCTTCTGCCTCCCAACTCCAGTGCAGGTGGGTGACATTCTCTTCTCTTCTCTTCCTTTCGTTTGTATGTCCCCAATGTGATAATCAATCCCAGCTGCCTGCTTGGAGAACTGACTCTTTGATGGCTCCCGAGTGTCATCACAGCTCACACCTTGTTTGATTGTGTTCCATAATATTAGCCAATTGACATTGGAGTCTCAGAGGTTTTTTTTCTCCTGACGTGACAGTTTCTGGTTCCTCTCTTCCGACGCTCTTTGTTCCCTCTTCCCCTTTTTCCCCCTTATATGTACCATTCTGTCATAATTTATTGCCACACACTCTTGTCAAGTGACTTGGGGTGACTCTGTTGTGAAAGGTGCTATATAAAACAAATTCAAATAGAATCAAGTATTTGTTCCTACATCTGCGATTACCCATATATATTTTTTTTCCTCTGCCACATAAATGAAATGAAATAGAATTCCATTTAGTTTTTATCTTTCATATGACAGCTATGTTTATGAAGACATAAAATATATATATAAGCCTTTTGTCTTGTATTCATTCCTTAACGTGTATAATTATATCAAAGAAACTAGAACTGGTCACCAAAAGACATTTGTCTTCCGCTGTATGGAAATACTTCAGATTCCATAGAGACAATATTGAGCAAAAGCAATCGTTAATTTGTCAGTTTGGATGTGTGGCTCTTGGCACAACTCGCAGAAAAAACACAACTTGTTTGACAATCTCTGTTCGCAGACTATAATAAGTTCTTTGTGGCTGTAGTTTATTTTGGGTATGTTTGTAACTGTTTTATAAATATCACCATATTTATCACAAAAAAAATATTTCACAGTTTGCTATTAAGCTGGACAAGATAGTAGGAGATGTAGCAGGGAATTGCATTGGAGAAAATTCACTTGCCATGGTTGGCGGTTGTTTTATTTTAGCTGATGTTTATGCTTTTCATACACAGCTGGAAACTTTACTGGTACAGTCTGGGTCGACTCCAGCTATCAGCAGAATAGACAGTTGCTTAGGGCTCCTGAATTACCTGCATTGCAGAGGAAGTGAAACGATCATTGATTTTCTTGGTAGGGGGGCCTCCCAAGTATAGCTTTGTCAGGGGCCCCTGAAATGGCAGAGCACAGCAGTACAGCAGTGTGGTATCATACTTGAACTACTTCACTGAACAAAAATGTTTTTCAAATCGGGTTAACACCTGCTCTCAGTGTTCCATTTAGGAACCTCCTTAATGCTTCCTACTTTCTTATTTTTATAAAATGTGTTTCAAATAACCTTGGGCCATTTATCAAAAATGCAGTGGCTTTATTCAACAAGATTATTATTTTAGTAAATAGTCATAGGTGGTTAGGTTTTTAAAAAGATAAACAGTTTGTACTTTTTTTCCGTTTAGCAATGTCTGGTTTGTGAAACAAACATGTTTTTTCCCCCTGCAGGGATAATAATCATCACGGATGGAGTGACCAGCGTGCCTGACATTTCTATGTGTGAGACCATTCTGAACCAGCTCCGGAGTGGAACCATAGCCTGTTCTTTCATTCAGGTAGACCTCCATGTCCACTCGAGTAATATAATCCTGAAGATCCGTCACAGCACACCAAGATATTACTAAAGGCACTCAAAACGTCAATTCTACACTGATTTGGTGCTGACATTTGCTGTACTATGCTCATTAGGAGGGGAGAGATCTGCTTAATTCTTTCATGCTTGCTGTCCAGACTGATGAACAGTTGATTTAAGGCTATTGCAGGTAAATCTAAGTTGTTAGCAGCCACTGGATCCATGGAAACGCAAAGTCTAGGGTAGGCAGGTCTCACCTGTGCTCCCAAGAAAGGAGCCAGGTCAGTTCTGCCAAGGAAAGCCAATATGATGCAGAGGAATCTAAAAATTCTTTTTAACAACTCAGGTATGAAAGGCTAATGAGGATGCAGGTATAAGTGATATTTTAGAATGTATGTGAAAGAAATGGTATGTCTAGGTCCTCCTCGCTCATTGGTCAAATCAAAATTCCATAATGAAAGACGGTCACATAGATAAATGCCCACATTGGAAGAGGAGTGTGTCCCACTGTGACATCATAATGGTCAGACAAGCAGAGGAAGCATTTAGCATGATAATCTATACAGAAAGTGTGCAGGTGTTAGTTCAACGGGTGATTTAAAAAGAAATATATAATCATTGACCTTAAGAGTTGTTGAATCCAAAAACACCTGCATATCCATTTGCTTCATAATCAGAAGGCTTTGGACATGCCCATCAGTCAGGGTCAAAAGAGACTGGGATCTTAGTCAAATGGCTTATTGTTTCATTGATAATTTATGTTTTTATTTTGCTTTTTTTCTAAAGTCGTTGGGGGTTTACTGGTCTTATTTCAGTGTCATTTTTTAATGATTTACGGCAGAATGTACTGCATAATTTCTAAGGGCATCAATGAAATATTTAGTAAGAAAAGAATCTTGAAATAAATTCTATATGTCTTAATAAGGGTGGAGTTAAAAGGGGCAGTGATTTGGGGGGTGGGGGGGTTATAATGACCTTAATAACAGACGTCTCACTTCCCAGGTGGGTGGGGCATATTCCTACGACAGCAGCTTTGGCTACATCCCCAACGTGGAGCTGATGAAGTTCATCTCCATGGCCACCTTTGGGTCCTACCTGTCGATCTGCCCAGAGCTGGATGTGACCAATCAGGAGATGAACACCTATCATAAGGCATTCCTCACCTACTCCTTCCTGAAGACCAGCGAATCCATGAACCCAGACTACTACTGTGGTAGGATGGTGTTTACAGAGAATCTCCTTTGATTATTTTCTTCCTGGACTTTGGTTAGCCCTCATAGTGCAGACTTGCGGTCCAGGTGAAGAGGTGTGTTTGCCTGTCTGGTTCTGTGTGCTGCACATGTCCCCTGCTTAATGCCATGTGTCTCAGTGATATAGGCTAATGCTCCTTAACTGGTGGTGTCTCAAGACCCACATTATTCCTTGGTTATTAAGTCATGACCCAAATTTTGAGCCATATCTTTTTCCCCAAAAAATAGCACAGTAGTAAATAGAGCATAGTTCAGTAACATTAGCATAGTGCCTTCTTGCACCATCCAAAATAATGCATATTTTTTTAAACACAAACTGCACAACCCAATGGAAATGGTCCTCAGTTTTGGATCATAACCCACCAGTTAAGAAATAGTGATGCAGACTCTACATCAGGGGTGCCCAACTCCAGTCCTGGAGGGCTGGAGCCCTGCACATTTTTGGGTTTCCCCTCATTTATCACACCTGATTCAACTCCTTGTGCTAATTACCACACAGCTCTTGAGCTGAGTCATTTATGGTGGAACAGAGAAAGAAGTAAGCTACACGGGGCTCCGGCCCCCCAAGACTGGAGTTGGGCACCCCTGCTCTGCATTGATGTGACTGCAGAAGTAGATACTGAAAATGCATGGATAGATCCATGAAAAATGTAAGAACAGTTTACAGTTTGCACTCTATATTCATAAAATAAAGATGAATGATTATGTAGAAGCACAGCTGTTTATGTTTAGGGTTCTCATGCATGTCATGGTAACTCATACATGTCAACTCCTCAATGTTGAAAACGGTAAGATTAGTGATTCAAAAACACCCGTGAGGTTTGCTGGGAACAGCAAGCTATCAAAAAAGGTCTCCTTGAATGTAGTCGTGTACTGAAAACTGAAATATCTTGCTGACTTGGGGATAGAAGGTGACCGTGGCAGCTGCAATTTGCTGAATTGGGGGGTGGGGGTCTTCCTGACTAGAATAATTCTACTGTCATGTCTTCACAATAACATTTTGTCTTTGTTCAGTTTGGCCACATAGAAACCCTTGAGACCTGCATTTGCATTTTGGTTAGCAGCAGGGGCTGAAAGCCGTGGGTCTTATTGATAAAACGTGAGATTGACACCTCTGCTGACTGTGGGTCTATGACACCTTTCAGATTCCCAGCACAAGCTCTTCAATGAGCACCTGGTATCAGCCAGTGAGAACCCTGCCCTGGTCATGCGTAGGAAGAAGCACACTGAGAAGGAGGTACATGCCCACCTGCTGAGCGTGGTGTCTGTCAGGCTGAGGGAGGGGTACTCCATCCGTGAGATCAACGTCATCAAAGGTACGGAGCCCAACTGGAGCCAAGCCAACCCATGTCCATCTTTAGTGCTTATGCAGTGTGCGTTTAGTCAGACAGGGTAAGCTTTCTGTACAGGTCATTTTATGTTAATGCTATTGGCCGCCTGATTGTGGGTGGGGTCAATAGATAGTACTGGGGTTTCAGCTCCAAGGTTGGCGGTTCTGCCCTGGATCTGTCTGTGATGGAGTTTGCATGTTCTCCTTGTGTTCATGGCAGGGCCAGTACAATGATTTTATTTTGACATTAAGGGGCCAAAATTCATACAAAGGAGCCAATCTTGTCTTTAGCCAATGGTATATTTTGAATCAGTGAGTGACAGGGGAGGGGGCACTCAGGGAACACTCTGGGGGCCAATCAGCTTTCAGTTGGGGCCAGTGTCCCTGTGGCCCCGCCCCTGTATTTGCCCCTGGCCCATGTAAGATTCCAAATGATCCAATGGCGTGCTGATCCACAAAAACCGTGTCTCTAAATAGGCTGTTGCTCTTCTTTGGGCAAGTGGCTGCTCCCTGGACAGCTGGCCTGGATAAGAGGTTATGCAGAGATGGGGGGGCTGGGGCTGTAGCAGACTTCTAAAGCTCCTCCTCGTCATGTCTCAGGCGGGACACAGCTGGAGGTGAAGCTCGTCCTTCTGTGGAAGCACAACATGCGCATCGAGTACCTGGCGGTGGCGCCCTGGCCGCTGGATCCGGGAACCCGCACCACGTACGTGGATGTGACCATGGAGGGTAGCTATGACATCCTACATGACATTAGCTGCACCATGAGGAAGCCCATCACCAGCCCCTACCGCACCTCTGTCATCCGCCGCTTCTGGAACACTCTGCAGAGGTCAGTATGGTGGGCCTTGGTCATGTGGTTCTTCCAGGGGTTTAATGTAAGTAAGGTTGTATGCAGTTACGAGAAAAGGTTTCTGAACCCTTTGGAATTATCTGCTAAAATGGCTCCAGAAGTGTGACCTGGACTTCATTTGACTCAAAGTATTTTTTGACATTGCAGCATTTTACATTGTCGCATATTTATTGAACAAATGGTTTAAACTAGTGTTTCTCAGCCTAGTGCACATTTTTGCTCCCTTCCAGCTCCCAGCACACTTGTACCAGGTATTCGGTGCTGATTGGTTTGTTTTTGATCATTGAGTCCAGGTGTGCTAGGAGCTGTCCCCAGGTTATGAACGAGATCTGTTCCCTAAGTCTGTCTTTTAAGTCAATTTTGTTGGTAAGTTGGAACAAAAGTAATACATTACATAACATAATAACAGTAATAATAATACTATAGTAATATTGTGTGTGCCTCGTGTGTGCTCTATTGGAAGAAGGTAAGCTGGTGGGAGCAGTGTGACTCTATGAGC
This sequence comes from Brevimyrus niger, assembly GCA_015164015.2. NCBI lineage: Eukaryota > Metazoa > Chordata > Actinopteri > Osteoglossiformes > Mormyridae > Brevimyrus > Brevimyrus niger. The sequence goes on from JAABNY020000001.1 coordinate 25,696,976, forward strand.
AATAACCTGCTGAGAAATGTTGGGTCATGAAAAAGAGCTGAAGGTGTTGACTTCACCTTTAAATTCGAGATACCACAGGACACCTTCAGAGGTCTTGTGGAGTCCATGCCTCGATATGTCAGAGCTGTTATGGTGGTATGAGGGGGACCTGCACAATATTAGGCAGGTGGTTTTAATGGTATGGCTGATCGGTGTATATAAGACTTTTAGATAAAGATGATTATTGATACCATGACAGCAACAGCAGTTGCACCTCGGCTAATTAACTGAAGCTGACGTCTGATGTGATATTAAGTATTCTAGTGTTGTGTTGCTAACTGTTGCAGCCTGAAACACTTCAGGGTACACTAGTTGTGTTTTTGGAGAAGCCTTTCTGTACTCCACCAGTTTTTTTTGCACTTTTGATCTTCCTGTTGCTAAACTCTTAATGTTGTAGTGCGTGAAAATCTTAGACAGGTGACTGTTTCTGTGATTCTGCAATTCGGAATGTCAGGCACCAACAGTCATACATTATTCAGTATTGTTTTTGATCACAAGCCTTTCTAATGTTTTGTAATGCAAACTGTATATTCACATTTGCATATTTAGTAGATGCTTTTGTCCAAAGCGATGTACCAGTGATGCAAATAGCACATTGCAAACATTCATGTGGTCAAGGAGGTAACTAGGCACAAGTGCAGCTAGGCTGAGTTTACAGTCAATGGTCAGGTATGCAGTGTATGAAGTATTGGAAGAGGAGCTACCCAAGAGCTACACAACCATACATATAACAAAGGATAAACCAGTTAAGAAGCACTAGCCTATGTCAGTGAGACACAGGCTGCGATGTCCTTCAGGCATGCAAAGACCTGAACAGAGACCGTAGTGTCTTTAGGAAAGAAGGTCATGTAGATTTGGATGTCATCAGTATAATTGTGGTAGGAGAAGCCATCAGACCTAGAGAGGTAATGTAGACAGAAAAGAAGAGGACCAAGGACATAGCCTTGGGGAACATTGGTTGTTACTGTATATGATCTAGATACCTTAAGTAAACAGTAAGTGAACCTCTTGACCTTGTCTGTGTGCTGTGCGTATTCAGCTGCTGTCACATTATTGGTTGTTTAGAGGAGCAGACTGTATGCATTAGCAAGCAGGTGTAGCCAATAAAGTGGTTGTTGATTATATATTTTATACTTATAAACCCTATTTTTCTCTTCAGCATAAACCAAACGGATCAAATGCTGGTCCACTTGCAGTCTTTCAACTCCTTGCCAGAGCACTACACCATCCCAGAGAGTACAAAAAATGGAGTGCCTCTGTTTTACATCCCTCCTGGTTCCACCACGCCGGTCAGTCCCTGTGTGCTGCATATGAGAGCCTGAAAAATGCCTCTACAGATCACATAGATAGCAGATGAAATTAAATAATGCTCATTTTCATATATCCTTTAAGACATGCAAATGTACTGTATATAGAGTGAGGTATTGATTAGGTAGGTGGGGTATTGAGTAGGTGTGGTAGTGGTCATGTAAAAATATACATTTATATATTGGAAAGTGCTGGAATTACTGGAGTGACTTTAGTAGAGGTTTTGAAATGCTAAGCTGACACATGAACTTAATGTCATACAGTGGTGCCTCGGTTCTCGCACTCCAGATCGAATCCTAAAAAGTTCGATTTCTGATTGAATTTTTCCCATAAGAAATAATGGAAAACCAAGTAATTGATTTTTTTTTTGCATTTAAACACAGAATGAACAGGATAAAAGAGCATTATTTTCTTAATGGCTTCCAAGATAATAAAGATCTTATCCCAAAATTACCCCTGTTCTTCTATGTGCCACGCCCCCTCGTTAACCTTGTTGGGAATCCCCATGTGATCAGCTGTTTCTGGTTGTTGTCATTAGTCCTCTGTATTAAGTCCGCGTTTCAGTTTGTTTCC
>JAABNY020000001.1:25705078-25722600 GCA_015164015.2 Brevimyrus niger
GAGTAAGACAACATGCATAAAGAGGATGATGTGGACAAAATACTCATTTGCCTAATAATTCTGCACTCCCTGTATGTTACTGTTAGACAAGATGGTCATTCAAACTCTTCTCTCCAGACTTGTCCTCCTTTGTGGTACATAAAAATGTGTTTTTGGCATGTAAAAATTGCCAGGATTTCTTTTTAATGATGACATTTGCTTTCTACAGTCAAAATACTTTCTGTGTGCATATTTGTATTGTTTTGACTTCTCTCTTTACTTCCTGGCTAGTTGTGCTCTTTTATGAAAACTGTTAAAATGTTAGATTTTAATTGTATATAATTGAAGGCATCAGATGAAGGATTATTTTGTATTTAACCTCATCCCATGGTTGATGACAGAGAAATGCTGACGCTCAGCCTGCAGACTACGCGTCTCAGGCCCTGAGATGCTGTATCTTTGTCTGTATGCAGAAGATGTAACAGCATCCGACGAGTGCATTCAGACCATCCCCTTCCAGTTTGACCTGATCAAGCTCCTTCCCAAGTGCCAGCAGATTGAGATCGTCTTCCTTACTCTCAGCAGAGGTACACAGTACCCATTCTATAGGCCAGTGTTTCTCAGACCAGTCCTTGGGAACCACTCAGACAGTCCACATTTCTGCTCACTTCCAGCTTCCAACACACCTGTACCTTGTACTCGCTGTTTGATTCAGGTGTGTTGGGAGCGGGAGGGAAACAAAAAAGTGGACAGTCTGAGTGGTCCCCAAGGACTGGGTTCACAAACATTACTATCAGATGGTTTCTTTCACCCCTGTCCCTGCAAGCAATATATATATATTTTTTGTGCTACAGACGATATTGAAGAGGTGGCTCATGGTAGCCCATCATTGCCCAATGAGGTTCTGGTGAGCCTCTTCCACAGCTGCATGAAGCAGGACCTCAGCGACCGTGAGATTCCCCTGGAAGATGCTGAGCATTTGTCGTTCATGCAACACATCACGCTGAGGGAGCGCGAGGGCCACGTGCTGCCCTTCTCACTGCCTGTCAAGGAAGGTAACGGCAATATTTCATGCACATGCCAAGATGGAATTTTTGGGGTCGTATTCTTCAGGTAGTAAATGGAGTAGCTTGAAGAACCAAACAGGAATTTGGGAGAAAAAATGAATAATAATTGGGTCGTGGTACGTGGCTAAGTGGGTTTGGACATCGTGCCGTGATCAGAAGGCCACCGGTTAATATCCCAGGATCCTTAAGCTCTAATTTCTCCATAGACTGGCTGACCCTGCTTACTGAGAAAAATCTGTGTCTTTTTGTATTAAAGCATCTGCTAAATAAATAGATAAAAATGAAAAATTCTAGCTTTTATCTTAATCTGTTGGTGACGTAAATTTGATTTTGACTCCTGGTGACCATTTAGACAGTATCTTTCTCTATATTCTGTATGGCTTCCACGTGGCATGTTCATTGTTGCTCTAATGAACAAGGTGAACACTCAACTCCAGACCAAAATAGCTAACCTATATCGGGAAGCCTTCTGAATTATTAAGAGAACTCTTCCAAGCTGATTTACCTGCCTGTTAACACTTAACTCTGATGACATGGCTTTAATTTTCTCCAGAGACCTGTGAGAAGCTTGCGGGAAGCCTGGACATGACAGCAGCATTGCACACCATGGGGAGCAGCAAGGATGTGACGGGATCCTCCAGCACCCTACAGGTAATGTCTGTAGCCTGGAAGTCTGATGGCGATTGCGAATCACACCGTGTGTCTGACACTGAAGTACTGGCTGCCTCCCTTTGTTATGTTCTCGTTCGTGGGCTATAGAGTGTCAGCAACATGGGTCTGGCTGATGAGGGAGCCGCTGCAGAGAAGAACGAGACCCCGTCCCCACAGTGGAAGTGTTACGCCAAGTATGTCAACGCCCATCAGATCTTCCTCACCTTCCTTCCTGCCACCTTTGCAGGTAAAAAGCAATTCTTATAATTCTCCTTCCTCTTAGAATACAAAATATAGACATGCATTTTTTTTTCCTTTAGTGCATAGAAGAAGCTGTTTGGTAGCTTGCATATCTTCTGTAACTGTTTGTGCCGTAGTGGGTCTTGGTGACCCTGGAGCCTACTGTAGAAAGCACAGGACACGGACCATTTACAGCTGTTATAGAGGAGACTCAGAGACCGTATATGGGTGACATCACATGTTCTGCGAAGGTGTTCCTCAAAGCAACTCTAAATTTCTGGGTTCTCGGGGTTCCTTTTATAGCTTAGTTGCTGTCTTCTTTAGGGTCTGTGCAGTACACTAAAAACGTAGTTCATACTTCACTTTTCCAGGTATGCTTTCAGGCTATGCACGGTTGTGTGCGTGGAAGCTCGTGTTCATACTGTATTTGATCATGGACACAAATGGTTGCAGTCGATGCATGCAGCAGTGATATTCCACCAGACCAGGAGATGGCAGATGTATTGCAACAGACACAAATACTTGCAACGTAGTGAAACGGGTAAACTTTTTACGAAGGGACAAAGTTGTTAGGCTCGGGCGGTATTAAGGTAATACGGCGAACCATGGTATTTTGACAAAAGACAAATTTAACCGGGACTTCCTGTGCACGACGGATTTTATCGCCATGAGTGAAGAATCCCGGGATATCAAAATACCAAATATCAAACTATTATACATACAATAATTTCTGGACTGTAAAAAAAATTTGATATGCAACTATTCTTCCTCTCATTTTTCTTGATTGACTGCTGCTCTGTGAAAAGCAGTGCTGCCACCTACTGGAAACATCTTGCTAGTTTCCTTACACATATGCAGTTTACACGCACTGACACACATGATATCCACTGGGGGGAAAAAAACTGGACTACAACTGCACCACCCAGCACAAACCTCTAATGACAGTTTACATCACTCACCCTTGCGTGGATCGGAAGAACACACGGAATTGTGTCGTACGAAGTGGCCTTTACTCATTTCCACCACATATGCAGCTTTCCTCCCCCACAATAATTCTTTTACTGATTCTCATTTTACTTCACATATTTTTGTGACACACACTTATCTTGTGTAGTACAAGGCTAAGCCTCTGTCCAACATTCAAACAATATTTTCACTGGTCCAAGACTCAAAACTCCCTTAGCAACTGTTTTTCTTACTCTTGTCGAGATTCCATTATCATAACACACACACTCACGCTATGGGAAATCTTTACCAAACCATATGGTTTTGGATGGTCTCAAGAAACCCTGTGTAACACTTCATGTGTATACAACACACACACACAAACACACACACATTTGTATTCATTTCTTTGTGGAGACTCTTCATTTAATTCTATGGGAGTTTCCAATGTTTACAATGTGTATACTTGAATTTAATTTGCAAATTATGAATGAGTATGCTTACGAGTACATTTCAGCATATTTAATTTTTAAAAATATGATTATCAAATAAGAAAAATGTGAGATTATATTGAATGTAACATTGGCTTCTCTGAATACAGGACTCCCTTTTTAAACATGTTCTTTCAGATATTGAGATTCTGATGGAGTCTGGTCAGGATAGAGAGTCCCAGGACCAGTGTGGCCTGCAGGAGGACGAAGATACGCTCAGGGACAACAGCAGCAGCAACGAGCCGGAGGCGGGCGAGTCGAGTACGGATGCGGGGCAGAGCTCAGCCAGGAGCGATGCCGGCAGCCGGCCTCTCAGTCCGGACACGGTGTCTCAGTGCACCCTGCCAGAAATGTCCACCGGGGAGAGCAAGGACTGGGCCAACCTGGCAACCGAGCGGGATGGGGGGGGCTTCGAACAAGGTGAGGCCTTGGTGCTGATGTTTCTGCGTTGAGTACCATACCTGGCTCCGAGCTTTATGTTGTCCACTGAATGAATGGGATAATTGCTATGGGCCCAGGGGTATACACAGAGGTGGGGCTTCAGAGGTCCTGACCCCTACTGAAGGCAGATTGGCCTCTGGATTGCACCCCCCCCCCCTCCCCATGTTAATCACTGACTGGCTAATGATACGGCTAGCCTCTATACCTAAAGAAAATCCCAGCATTGCCTCTTTATGGATCACAGCTCTAGTTGCTTAATTTTGGTCAACCAAGGATGATCCACTTGTGGCCACTCGTCCCTTAAATCCCAGGTGTGGAGGAAAAGGACGGTGTCCAGTTTACGGAGCCTAACAAACGGGACCTCCACATCACCTTCAGCCGACAGGTCTCTCAGCAGAGTTCTGGGAATCTCGCCCGGCCGCGCTGCCCCATCTACATCTACAACTGCTCTCTGGAGTCCCTCAAGGAGCAGCTGGTGCATCCCAATGCCAACAGACAGCCTCGGGACATCTTCTTCAGGTACGCCTGCACCTTGGGAACATTTCATACCCGATATCTCATGTAGCCTTGGTCTCCTCAAGTTCTACTAACAAAAGTTAATGAGCGGTTGAGGCATCAGGCTAACTGTGACGTGACAGTGGTCCACCTTGAGATGTCATATAGTTTCCATGGAAACCCTGTATCCACCTACTACCCCCTCAAACTTCCATAAACAGTTGGTGTCCTGTTATTGGATATAGTGTCCTGGTATAGTGATAGACTGATACACTGTACTAATGTGTGTTCAGTTAATCAAAAATGTATTTATGAAGCACATTTAAAACAGGTTGATCGAAGTGCTGCACAAACTCAAACAAATCTTACTAATAGAAAGAGGAACAAAAACACAATAAATAATCTGCAAGATTAAGAAACTTTATTGATCCTAGGAGAAAATTTCAGAGGTAAGAGACAAGCCACGAGAAACAGACCTCAAGAAATTAGACAAAACGAAATGCTTGACAGACCCTCATGCTAATGTAAAGGCATGGAGATTAGATGCGTTTTCAGTCTGGATGTGAAAGTGCTCCGAGTGGGTGCAGTCCTGAAGTGAGGGGGTGATTCACTAATATGTGTTATTCTGATTGTTTTTCTGGTTGAGAATAGACCTCAAGATGCAGACTGCTGGGAGATGTATCAGCTTAGCAGGTAGCACGAGTGCCCGTATTCTGCTGCTCTTGGGTCACGGTACTGATCCTCTGTCACTGGGTGTCCTGGGACAGGACAGGTGTCTTCCCTGCTCCTCTGTATCGCTCTAGCTCTGGTGTCCACCTGGCTTCACCCCGTTATGGCTGCTATGTGAAGTTTACAAGCTTTTAATGCTGAGGCTTGCTACCGTTGCCTTGCCAGTGATGTCTTGGCTTCACACTTTCAGTCTGTTTGGGATTTTACTCTGACTTCTGGAGGGTATTTGGGACTGGATTGGTGGTGTCTACAGAGCGATTCTTTTATTGGTGTTTTCGGGCTTAATAAAACATTATTGTATTCCTCTGATGGGGAACATATATGGGTTTGCGACTGGTCCACTTTTTTGTTCCATGTTTTTGATGGAACATTTTCAAGCTTTGCAGGCACATTATATGAGCAAAGATCTGGAACTCAAGACAAATGGCACCAAAATTTAAAGGGGGGCACATAGTGGTAGCACATGAAAGGACAGCCACAAACACAGATCTGGTGTACCTAGTAGATTGTGCCAAGTCACACAATGTTGGGCTTTTAATTGTGATTTTTTTGGAGGGGTGGGGAGAATGTGTAGGGGGCAAGGGATTGTAGAGCATGGGGGCTGTGGGGGAAATAGGGACTAGATGTAGGCAGGGGTGACTGGGCTGCCTGGGGAATACATTGTTGTCGTTCCAGCAGCTTACGGTTAATATCTGTTTAAGTGTGTTCTCTTTACGCATATTTGATTCACAAACATTCATTATGGTGTGTTTTTATATTTTTGGTGACTCAGAAATACTTTTTTTTTTTACTTTTTAGCACAACACTTAAGTAAATTTATTTTAGTAATCCAGATTTTGTTCATGTCATCATTGCACTAATACAGGTATCTCTTGCGCTGGCGGCATTTCCCTGGTCGACAATTGATGTCACTGGTGCTCTTGTTGACTGGATATTTTCTACGCAAATGTTTGCAGTTGCTGTGCTTGAAAAAGCAATGTCTGCTCTTTCCAGCTTTGCAGCTTTGACTGCTGACACGATAAGCTTCCTTCTCGGGTCCTAGAAGGGTCCTACGGGTAGGCCTCAGCAGTGCCTGTTGAAAACTCCCACCCTGCTCAAACAGTGCCTGGAGATGGTTTGTGGGGGTCTCGTTTTTTCATTTCTTGCAGGGCTCCCTCTCAGGAACGCAGCAGTACCTCCTCCTGGACGGAGCTCATGGCTCACCCTCACAAGCACAAGGAGCTGGCTGGCTACTGCAGCCTGCTGCAGGAGCATTTTCATCAGTGCTACGTTAAAGGTTAGTCTCTGGCTTCATCCACCTGTCTGTCGCAGTGGCATCAAGGTGCCAGGCGCCAGGTAGGAATATAATGGGGACTGTGTCAAAATACGATGCCTTATTGATCCCAAAGGAAAATTCTTTAAGGATCTCACTATCCATCTCTCCATCTATCTCCCAGCTGTTTATATAACTGCTTGTACTTCTCCAAAAGAATGACACAGGTCGGCCGACTGCTCAGTGTAGCAGCAAATGGCTACAGAACTGGGCACAGTGAAGATAGTAACTAAAGTCACTGAAGTACAACATGAATTTACAGACACTGGGATGGGGATGTAGTGACCAAGCACAAGGGCATGGTCTAAATCAAGGGTTTCAACCTGAAATAACCTAGGAGATACTAGCTATATCATGTGTGTCAGTGTGTGTGAACTGCATATGTGTAAAGAAACTGGCTAGATGTTTCCAGTAGATGGCAGCACTGCTTTTCACAGAGCAGCGGTCAACCAAGAAAAATGAGAGGAACAGCAATAGGAGTTGTTCAGCTCAAGTGGGACACCACTTCAGGCCAGTCTTTGGGCCAGATTAAATAATGAGTTAAAAATTTGTCATGGGTCATATGAAACAGTCTTGCAGGCCAGTACATTGAGACCTTGGGTCTAACCAATAGTCAATACAAAACTCAATTGACTAAGCGTGTAGGCATATTTGATGACTGATGATTACACTGGAAAGGACTGACTGCTGTCTCAATGATGGTTTTGCGCCCCCTTCAGGCGTGTACCACAGCCTGCAGCAATCGCACCCCATCAGTTCCCATGACGTCCTCACGGCCATGGACTACTGCGAGGAATCCCTGCAGGAGATCGACATCACCTCCTTCCTGCAGACTCTCTGTGGGCACGTGCGGCTCTTCCGGGACCAGCATGACAAGGCAGCCCGGGCAGGGGTCCTGGGCCTCACCCGAACCTCAGCCACGTTCACCATCGGGGACGCAGAGGACGAGGGGGGCTCTGACAGGCCGCCGCTGGCGTCCTCCTCCAGGCACGAGTCAGCCGGTCCCCCACAAATATTATTTGTCCGTTTGTGTTTTACTCTCGTGTCACCATTTATTTTAATGCAGATGAGATGGTTAAGGTGTGTGGGGGGCATAAGAGAGGCTATAATTCATACAGAGGCACTTACCCCATTAGCTAATGATATGTTTTGAATTGGTGAGTGAGGGGGGAAGTAGCTCTCCAGGGGCCAATCAGCTTTCAGCTGGGACGAGTAACCCTGTGCCCCCACCCCTGTTTTAATGCCAGTATACGTGATAAAATAAGTCGACATTTAAATGAATTTGGTGATGATTTTAAATATTCCTCATCTGGTATTTCACACAGTGAAATTCACACACAAGTCAGCACTGTGATCTCAATCTTGCATTATATCTCACTTTCTTACAGTTAAGTATTTTCAAATGCGGAGTATTCAATGATCCTACCCAGTCTGACATTGTTTAAGCTCCCTGTCTCCCCAGCTTGAGTTTGCATATAGCTCAGCTGATGGTCCAGTATCGTTCTTTTTCACACTTAACCCACTGGTCTTTATTGGGTCCCAAATGAGGCTTTTTGCCCCATAAAACTTAACCTAACTGCTAGCTGCCTTCAGCCTGGTAATAAAACAGCTGAATTCCAGATTATATTCCCCATGTTTCTATGTGAAATTTCCAAGCATTTACATATTAAGCAAACTACACATTTATTTGTTTGGCAGACACTTATCCATAGTGACATATAACTGAATAAGCCGGATCAGCCAGTCCCTAGAACAGTTGGGGTTTAAGATCCACAGGATTCAAACCAACCTAATGTCCTCACCCGCTGAGCCATACGGTTTGTCCTCAAACCCCGTCATTCCTTATGCTCCCTCATGGTCTTTTTAAATGTGCAGGTTTTCTGGTCTTTGCTCAGACTTGCGCCACATGGTTTTTGCATAACGGAGTGAAGACTTTCCGGCCACGCAGATCTATGCTGACCTGCTGTCCCTTGTTCTCGCAGCGTGGACACAGAAGACGTCAGCGAGGCCGAGTCGAGGGGGAAGCCCTCAGCTCCTACATCGCCCCTGGCAACTGAAGCGCCCAAAATCTACAGGATCTACCCAGAATTCCCTCTGTCTCTGTTACAGGCACAGCAGAACTGTGAGATGTATCCCAACCTGCACAAAATTATACAGGTAACATCACAAGGTTAACACAGAATTTTATTGATCTTTTGTGGTGGGAAATTTCTTTGTCAAGGGACACAAAGAGGACACGAAACAAAAGATAAAACAAATAAACATAGAAGGATAACACAAGTAAGAAATGCATAAAGGATGGACATTAAAAAAACATAAAAGTAATAAATTTATAGAATAAATAAGACGTGTGCAAAAAACGTACCTCTGTGGTAAATACAGTGCAAAATGTCTGTCGTGGACATGGCATGTGTACTGAAATATCCACTTAGCATTGCAGTGCTGGTAACAGAAGCAGCATTGCATGTTCGCTATGGCAGTATGGAATGAGGAGGGGGTAAGGAGAGGTTTCAGGCAGTTTAGGTTTTATATACTTTTGCATGGGACAAACCATCTTAGAGGCATTTGCAAATTGTTACATTTACTTTTGGCTTTTGGGGTGACAATACAGTGTCTTGTGTCATTGATTGACAGGACAAATTTCTGGAAATCGGTGCTCGCTACTTCAAGATGGTTCCTTCAAACCCCCATTACTTTTTTTACTGCTCACCTTCAGCAAAGAGAGAGGTAAGTGTGGCTCTTTATTGTACATAGCAGGCGTTTCCCACCTTAAACTTGGAAAATTGACTGACTGACTGACTCTCCCTCCCTCCCTTCCTCCCTCCCTCTCTCTCTATAAGGATATTTGTATTCACAGTCTGTTCCAATGCAAACACAAGCATGTTAAAGGCCTATAACATGTCAAGCATGTTAGGCATAGATACATGAGCTCAAAAAGAAGACAGAGCAGTGCTTGGGACCCCCACCCCCTAAAATGTAATGACATAAGCCCTTTGTGAAAGTCAGATGACATTCTTTTACTAGATGGATGGATAGTAGGGCTTTGAATTAAAAAAAATCACAGATTAATTTCACCTAATATAAAAACTTACAATCATAAATATTTATATGTTAAATTCAATATATAAACAGGAATTCATGTGCAGTTAATACAAAGGGGAGCATATGGGTCATTCTCATAAATCATTGCTGTAACTCAGCAGTTTTTCTGATTTTTAAAAATCAAAAATTAGTTGAAATTAGTTGGATGGGAATATTATACAACTTTATGGTTTAAACAATTGATTTTGCCTCTGGGGTAGTTAATCAGTTTTGTTATATTACATGTTATTTCTATAATGAGCAAAAGTATTTAATCAAATCTGGGGCAAAAGTTAAATACTGTATGAAAATTGAGAGCTTTTTCCACCACTGGTTTCTATATATTTCTGCATGTTTCTGCGGACATCCTAACATGCTGACCGGACCTGGAGGCTGAATTTTCCTGTGGTGATGACTTTTTCAGGAGGGCTCAGACCAAGAGGAGGAGAGGAGGCCCAGTGAGGAAGTCGAGGTCTCGGAGGCTGAACTTGCGACTGAGGATGGTGAGAGACTTACCCGATGCCGGCAGCGTCTAAACCAGGGCTACTCGCTTATTTTACCCTGAGGCCTTATCATCAGCCACAGTTGCGCGGTTAGGCCTCGTCCAGATGTGAATTGGATTCCAACATTTGAGTGCCCCTGGTCATGCAATGAAATTTTTCCACATGCTACAAAAAACGAAAATTAAACTAAAAATAATAGGACAGCAGACAAGCATATAAAACGTATATCTACCATAGATAAAAATATTAAAGGAAAAAATAGTAAAGAAAAAATAAATGTAGCTGACAATGTTAAATGTATTTGCATTTGAAATGCATTTGAATATCGGTCAGGAATGTGCAGCATAAAGTGGCTGGTGCTTATCAGTCCAGTATAAAACGTATGTAAAAATGTGTCTCGTAGAAGTGCGTTTTTCTTGGAGTGCGTGGTGATCAGCATGCCTTGCCTTCCTACTGTGTCGTCCTGTCTGGCAGAGAACGTGTCTGGATGCTGCATCGTCACCGAGAGCGACACCGACATGGAAGTGGAGTACCAGGACCAGGCCGACCGGCGTTTCCCGGACAACGACTCCGTCTCGGACTCGAACACGGTGAACCAGGAGGACGACTCCTTCAGCATCCTGGACGGGGACTCCCTGCTGGAGGCGGAGGGGCCGCAGCCGGAGTTGCCCCCACTCTTCATCCACCTCACCTGTTCCATCAACCTGAAGAGCTGCCATGGCTCCATGCCCATAGAGACGCTGCCCATCTGTCTGGGTGAGATGCTGCTTCCCTGGCATGACGGCGCTGAGCTTGGTTCACAACACAACATGGTTCATAATGCTACTAGTGGCCAGATGAACTTGCATTTGTGTTAATGCATTCATTTATCTGACATTTATCTGTCATTTATGTGACATTTTTGCCATCATTATTAAATGCTCTATTGATTGTTTTCCAATGTAACAGCATTCCACTAATGAGTAATCTGTAAAAATTGTTGGCACTAAGATCAGAGAATTTTACTGCTACCTCCAATTGACAAATTTCATTGCTTCTTAAAAAAAAAACAAAACAAAAGACAGATGAAACACCAAATATAAACGGGATTGTGTATCAGATGCCACGCAATATAAAACCATACATTGTATTTACATATTTAGCTTCCGTCCAAAGCAATATACGCGAGAAGCAAATAACCCGTTGCAAGCATTCATGCTGACAAGTAGGCATAAGTGCAACTAGGCTGAGCTTACAATGAATGTCCAGGTAAACATGCCAAGTGTGAGCAGTTACACTGATCTGCCTGTGGATGTGTGTGTAAACACTGGCATGTTTTCATGTTTTCATGTTGCAGGTGAGCTCATTTCCTGCCTGGAGAACGCCGAGTCGCTCCAGTCAGTGGATCTGAACGACTTATCGGTCACATTGGACGTCTTTGTTCTGACCCTGCCCCTGGACCTCGAGGTCATGTCATCCGAGTTTCACCATAATAGGTAAATATGCAGAAACTGGCTGTTGTTGATGCTGTATTTTTAATTGAACATTTATGGTATTTCCTGCATGGGTAATGCATATGGTTTTGGGACTAGTCCGCTACTGCAGACATGATTCTGTTACCAAAACTCAAAAAGTATTTTTTAACCTTTGCAGACACATTGTAACGGTTAAGATATGGAACTCATTCAAATTTGAGACATATTGTACCAAAACTAAAGCAGTGCTGCATAGAGATAGAAAGAATGACAGCTTCAGAGACTTGAGCAGCATAACTCAAAAATATATTTTTTTTTTGAGATCAAATGTTTGTTAAAGAAAAATCACAGGAATGGAACAGAAACTTAGCATAGTGTACAACAACAAACACCACCCCCTACCAGTACTGACTCCCAACATTCAAATATTATTTAATGGATCTTAATAAAATTTTAAAAACAATGTACAGGGGACTACTTTATTGTCGTTACAACAGCATGTAGTTATACTTACACTGTGAGTATGGCGGTCATAAACAAGAATAATTTATAGCACTAAAAAAAATAATAAGGAACAAATGCATCTAGACAGATGTAATGATTTGCTGTGGAGCTGCGGCTGAGTTCATGTGCGTTTGCAGGTACGCCTCGGAGAGCAGCGTCTCCCTGAACCGCTCCCCTGCCCAGCCCTCCTCCTACCACTCCGACGAAGAACTGATGAGAACTCTGGATGGTCTTAATGGGGTTGGAATGGATGGGTTAGTTTCAGCCTTAATCACATTAAGGGTTGAGGAATCACTGCCATGTCTAGAACAGATGAGTGAATCAGAGTGAATCATGTTGATGAATTTTCAGTATGCTGCAGTAGGCAAAACATTGTAACTGCATATTTTATCTAAACTGAGTTCAGGCTGAAATTGGCTGTGCTCAGTATGATAATTATTCCTACATGATCATTTACCTACCTAATACTCATATGGGTGAGTCAAAAAGCTCACTTTTAAACTGCTGAGTTTCAGTGTCAGTGTAGGTACTGTGTTTTGCCATCGGAGGGCAGCATACAGCGTGTGTGATGAACCTTGTTTCTTCGCAGGGTTTCTGGGGATCCTTTGGCCAAACTTCCGGTTCCCCACAAGATGGCCGTTTTGGCCACCATGGACGAGGTGAATTGGGATTTTCGCATGCAGTATGTTCAAGATGCAGCAGTTGATGTGCTTGGAGTGAATGCCAAAGGGAGCTGAGGATCAAGTCAATAACCTAAGCATACATAAATAAAACATTTATTTTAGCTAGTGAGTGAGATTAACCATCCAGCAAGCTTGTCCTCCACTATCACATGATACTTTAACAGCATATATGTCCAGCAGCACCACTGCTGATCACTCGTTAACCAAATCCACCAGACTGTCACAAATGAAACCCATACCAAGCCAGATTCAGTGTCAGTGACCATATTAGCAAGCTATATGCATTTCTATTCATAAAGATGTATGATCCAACCCGTGTTTGTTGGATCTTTGAGGTGGAAATTCCAGCCTCGATTTCCGTCACTTGGTTCCCCTTCTCCTGCGTAGATCCGTTGGCTCTTGGAGGACGAGATCGTTTCTGCCTTGCGCCACGCGGGGGCCATCACCACGGCAGTTCTACAGAAGGTGGCGGAACACATATGTCGCTCAGATGACCGACCCCAGTGCCACTCCCAGGAGGTCCCCCTGCAGTTCGTCTTTGGCCCTGAGCAGTCCCTCGAGAACTTCAAGGAGGTAGGCAAAGCTTGACAAGAGTCCTCGCCAAGTCATTTTTATTCATTTTTTGTCCTGGAGATCAGCCTTAGCATGGGAAAAAAACAGTTGTATGCTCAGGGAGAGAGAGGTGAGGTGAGGAGCACATGCTGATACAGTGTGGTGCCACGCCCACCACTCGACAAGCCACCTCAGGGATGAGAGCCTGAGTGCAGCCATGTGGTGGGTGACACCTCAGCACCACACCAGTCTGAATGGAATGGACCAGTGTGATGTTTTTACCAGTGTCTGGAGTGTCAATCCTGCCACCAGCCCCCAAATTTTGCCTATAAGTTGGAGGAACTGCAAGCAGGGCTGGATGTAGATTAACGTCACATGCAGGGATTGCAGGTTAAGAGCCTTTCTCAAGGCCCTAAGAAAGTAAAGTCACTCCTGGCTTTCAAGGGATTCAAACTGGCAGCCTTCTGACTGCCAGCACAGATCCCTACCTTCAGAGGCACCACTCTGCACTATTTTTAAAATGTGTCTTATTTCTATATGTCATATTTCATAGTTTTATTCTTAATTTCAATATACAAATTACCCATGCATGTATGTGGTTTCCATAATCTGTGAAGGACTGGTCGCATCCATAGTGTAAAAATGTGACATCCAAAAACAAATAAATATTCAAATATGTACCATTTTGTGTTCATTCAAATATTGCACGTATTATACTTTCAGCAGTTGCCTTTAAAATTCAGTCTGTAGAAAATCTGTAGTCTCCTATAAAAGTCTGTCCAATGCCACATCCATAACGCTGACAAAATGCTATTTATTTCTAATATGTAAATTACTACATTTAATTTTGAGGATTTGTCTATACAAATTGACTGATACTAAGCTAATCGGATTTTGTTTGTCAATATAAGTATATGTCACATCTGTAATGCCCAGTAGTATTAACTAGAATGTGCTCACAACCCGTTTTGATGGGTTCTATCTTCTGGCTAGGAATTCCGGAGGATGTCCCTCACAGGCTACCTTCTAAACGAGAATCTGGATAACTTTTACTATGTGTCGGTGAGCCGCCTCCACTCCCAGACACTGAAAGCCACGAACAGCGCGCCCAAGTGTGTCCCTGACACTCAGGAAGTGGCCGACAAGGCCCCAGAGCATGCCGGCCACTGTGGAGACCCGGAAGACTCTACCAGGGAGCTTTCCAGTCATCCTCCAGCTGCCAAGAGCCTCGATAAGCAAGCAGAGATGGAGAAAATGGAGCCCAACACTGTGGTTAGCTTCATCTGCTTCTGTCTCGTTTGCAAAGTGGAGGATGATGTGTGGCTCAGTGGGTATTTCTGACTGGAGTTTCGGTGGTTCAGACCCTAGGATTGACAGAGTGATTCCAAGGAGGTTAACCCCCAAGGCTGACCCTGTTCTCTCTCAAAACTGTGTGCAGCTTTGTATAATGGTGTCTGCAAAAATAATAGTAATACAATGACTGTCTTCCGCGGGTGGTCGTTATGTTATGTTTTTATTTAATAAGAATAAAATAACAAGTGCTCGCTCTGTCCTCCATTTTGTTTAGGATGCCGTAGGCCCTGTGATTGAAGCGGAATGCGTGTCGGGTTCAGAGATGACAAGCTCCACTCTGGATGGAGACGAGGCCAAAGCGCAGAGTTCCGCCACTGGTGGTAGTAGTGGTGCTGGAGACAGACCACTGACTGCCGCAGTGCAGCTGCAGACCAGCGGCAGTGTGGAGGGCTCCTCGGAGCACGTCTCACCCCCCAAGACCCCCTCTGCCGTCAGCCTAACGGAGTCCATGCAGTCTGCCACCCACAGTGAGTTCCCAGCATTTCAGGATGTCACACCATTGTTGTGGGTGTCATGTGACGGCTTGTTTTCGGTGTGTGAGTGGAGTCTGTTTGGACACGAGTCTGTGCAGCATGATCACGGTCTTCTGATGGAAAGCTAAGTTACCGTTCTCTCGCACGTTTTCACTTTACATGTGAGGATTCCCCTGTATGCTCCACGTGTCAAAGGCCTTTGTCACTTAATCACATTTTAATGTGTTGTCTTTCAATTCTATTAGGCAAATGTATCTTACAGTTAATTTTTTTTTTAACAGTCAGTGTAAAGTACCGTTATTTAACTGTCAGCTGATGTCTGCTTTACTACAGTGTGTTTTAACTTCTCAGATGAACTATAGATCTGTACATTTTAACCTTTAAGATTAAGATTGATACATATATATTTTTTTAGGTAGCTGCAAGCTGAGACCAAGTCGGGTGCAGAGTGTTGTGTCCAGTCAAGGCAGCCTGGATTCTGACATGCTGGGTATGGATCACATCTTTTTTAGTTTACCTGAAGCTATTGATCTGATGAACCGATTTGACTTGAATTTCACTAGTCAGGAACTCGGTGTGTCAAAATGCATTGTCTCGCATGTCAAATCCCAATTTGTGAAAGTTATATATTTTTTTGTTTTCTCTCATCTCTGAGTTCTGTCTTACCTGCCCTGCAGCTTGTTTTTTAATTGTTATTAAGTCTGACCTCCTGATTTTTTTTCCTGGAGAAAATAAAAAAAAAAACTGTGTAATCACATTCTACAAATCGGTAGCAGTAAAATTTGTCAGCATCAAGCTCTGTAAGTGGTCGCTTGTGCTAGCTAATGGCTTCCACGTCATTCGAGTTCCAGATCCCCGATTCAGACTGAGCTCAGCACGACTCCTTTGTAACGTGACCCTATAGCCAACCCTGTCCTCCAGGCTATGACGGGGGTAGCAGTGATTCTGAATGCGAAGGTCCCACCATGGACGAGCAGGAGCCCCAGTGTCCCATCATGCCTGACTTCTGGCTGATAGTCAAGATCTGCCAGGACAAAGTGGTGGTGTACTCCCACTCCAGGTACGTCCACACAGCCTGAGCGTGCAGCTCTGCACGGCAAACGGTCATTCATTGGTTGTTCAAGGAGGTCGGCACAGTGACTTACACCTTTGAAAAGCTTGGTTACCCCCCTCCCAGCTCTATTTCTGTGGAGTTTGCATGTTCTGCCTTTGTCAGTGTTGGATTTCCTCTGCTTCCACCCCATCTTCCAAAAATATGCCGTTGTTAAATTGAGTTTCCACAATCTGTCCATAGGTGCCCAATTAATTCCCCACCTTGCATCCATTGTTTCTGGCAGAGTTTCTGGACCCCTGTGATCCTATGTAGGAGAAGCAGCATAGAAGATTAATGTATTTTTTCGCTTTGGTTCTACCTTGTTCTTGTAGAAGTTTAAATGGCAACAATGAGGAAATGACTGGAGATTCAGAGAATGATGAGACCAAATTGCCCGAGTATCTAAAACTGCACCAGGCGCTTGTGCGGAAGGTTGGGGAGATCTGTCGCCTTGTCAACCAGGTACGTCTGCACTTCCAATTTCTCCCAACCGCCACTTCCTGTAATCCCTCTCCTTTCGTCCAGCCAATCAGACTGTCCCCTGCTTCCTTCAGCGTCTCCTGCTGCAGGACCTTCATGACAGCCATTCGTGCAACTCGCTGCTGGTGGCCGAGAGCGAGGAGGACATCTGGAAGAATGAATCCATGTACAGGCAGAGGACGGCCAATCCTGACGGTCAGCCCCTGAAATTAGATGAACTTTATATGCAATTCAAGGTGTTTTATCTGCTACAGTGAAATCTAGCGGTATAAATGAATTGATATAAGCTATTTCAGAAACATATGAGCAATCAAATATCTTCACATCTATGATGCTTAGGTCATATCATAAGCAGTTTTTTTGTCTGAGCTCATTTTTTTTATTTAATTGAGCCCCTCTGGTAAAATTAACCTTGGTGTCCTGAATTTATTCAGTGGGCTGATCCCCCCTAAGGATCAAATCCTAGCACCGCCCTTGGGTAATGCACTGAGGTGAAATACTGTTCTCTCTGGTCATAGTGCAAATGAAACGTAATAAAAAATATATATAATATAATATTCAGCCATATAAATCTATTATATATTTTATTAATATTTTTTTATTTGCAGTATGATGAGTTACCTTGGATAAATAGATTGATTAATTGATCTGTTAGCTTCCTGAAACACTAAACGTCTCAGTATTGCGAGGCGTTTGATGTCGTGTTGACGGGGCACCCTCTGTCTCGGTGTCGTGTTGACGGGGCACCCTCTGTCTCGATGTCGTGTTGACGACTGACGGGGCACCCTCTGTCTCGGTGTCGTGTTGACGGCTGACGGGGCACCCTCTGTCTCGGTGTCGTGTTGACGGCTGACGGGGCACCCTCTGTCTCGGTGTCGTGTTGACGGGGCACCCTCTGTCTCGGTGTCGTGTTGACGGCTGACGGGGCACCCTCTGTCTCGATGTCGTGTTGACGACTGACGGGGCACCCTCTGTCTCGGTGTCGTGTTGACGGCT
>JAABNY020000001.1:25722700-25747172 GCA_015164015.2 Brevimyrus niger
ACACTGAACCCCAAATTGCTCCCAGTGAGCTGGTAGGCACCTTGCATGGCAGCCTCCGCCACCGGTGTGTGAATGTGTATGTATGAATGGGTGAATGTGAGGCATAATTGTAAAGCACTTTGGTTAAAAGTGCTATATAAATGCAGTCCATTTACCATTTACCATCTCGGTGTTGACGGGTCACCTTCTATCTCGCAGATTACTCCGCCGAAGAGACCTACCAGCCCAGGAATTACCTGGCCGCAACCATGCAGTTCATCCCCGGGCACTTCGCCTGTGACGTGGTGTGGAGCACCGTCATCCTCATCCACCCCCGGCTCAAGATGGGGCCCAACATGGGCGTTTCCAGGGGTGAGGGCATTATTGACCAGTGCATGTTTTATGAGCTGGATTTCCAGGAACATGTCTGTAGGTCTGACATGTTCCCGTTCTGTTTCGGTTTACTCCCTCTGGCCAAAAACATGCCATTCGTTGTCTTTGACTTTACTGGAGTGTGTGTGTGTGTGTGTGTGTGTGTGTGTGTGTTCCTTAGTAAGGTTCGATGATGCGCTCCTGCTGTCTCGGCTCTCTTCAGCAGGCTTCTCCTCCCTCTTTTTCAGCGATCCAAGCCCTTCGCTCGGTGCTCAATGCCTTCTCTGTGGTCAACAGGAAGAACATGTTTGTCTACCAGGAACGCTCCACCAAGTCAGTCTTCTACCTTCGGTAAGGCCTCCGGCTCCTGTCACCTTCTGTATGGCTTAGCGTTATTGATCCGAGCTAAGCCCTGGTCCCCTTCCATGCATCCAGACTCTCTGAGACTCCGCAGAGTGGAAAGTTCTCCGACTTGGAGGCCAATCCCCTGCACGTGTCCCGTTCTGTGGGACTCGCCCGCAGCCAGGAACCCATCTGCTCAGAAGAACTCGCGGTAACACATTTTTATATTTAAACATGAGTATAGAAAACATTGTTTTGGGAAATATAGATCTTTTTCAGTGGATATGAAGGCTTACTGGTCAATCAGTTTCTAGTCATTAGCATGACCTTTCAGTGC
Source organism: Brevimyrus niger (assembly GCA_015164015.2). NCBI lineage: Eukaryota > Metazoa > Chordata > Actinopteri > Osteoglossiformes > Mormyridae > Brevimyrus > Brevimyrus niger. The sequence goes on from JAABNY020000001.1 coordinate 25,723,731, forward strand.
AATAATTAGGCTGCCCTGGGGAGCCACAGTTATTGGCTGACTGAGAGGTCATTCCAAAAACCCACACCTACACTGGCCCTCCAAGGATCGGGTTTCCTACACCTAATTTAATAGCATTGTCTAAATCAGTTTGCATACATGATGGTGATTTCTACTTGAATACTGAGGTTTTTTTTTCTCTATCCTTCAGGGCTCCCATTCCTCTCTGGAAGGTTCTCGCCCCGTGGGCCAAGTGGACAAGCACATCCTGCTGCTGGTTCATGGTGTTGGCCTGGCTGGTAAGATCCCTAAATCGCAGCTTCTCTTGAGTGAACCTCAAGCTCAAGTACATTGGTACCTCAGTTCTCTAACTCATTAGAACTTGAATTTCTTAAAAGTCGAAATTAAAAATGACCTGGAACTCGATCTGAATCTCAGAAGTCAAACCGTGAACACCGACCTAAGATAAGTTGTACGTGCGGGGAAATGAGTCACGTGGCACATCTCTCAGTGGAGTCAAAGGGTAATGCTTCAGTCTTAGCCTCGCATTAGCTGTGATAGCATCTTGTATGTTTACACTAGCTAAATATATATATTTAGACAGTAAAAATACATTTAGACAATGATACACAGTAGCAGTAATTATAATTTAATAAAATACATTTAAAATTAAAGATTTTTATTATTTTAATATTAATAATAAACCGTTAATGTATTTAATTATCATAATATCATCGTGCCAAGCAGGGACGGAAAGGAGACTAAAGCGCAGACATCAGGATATCAGGGAATACAAGGTTTAATTACAGATAAGGCAGGCAAAACACAGACGGACAGTACAATGACCTGACTGGGGAAACAAACTGAAACATGGACTAAATACAGAGGGCTAATGACAACAACCAGAAACAGCTTTCGTTGTGGACACATATTGTTTGGATACATTTTTTTTCTTACTTTACAAATGACTGTTTTGATAAATGTGCTTAGATGTGTTTATGCATACAGTATATACTCTTCTTGTTTTATCCGGTTCATTTTGTTTCTAAATGCTAAAAAAACTTGGCCCAGAACCAATTAATTGGTTTTCCCAATTTTCATTGGGAAAATTTGATCAGAACTCGAACTTTTTAGGATTCAATCTGGAGTTCAATAATCAATATTAACATTAACAACTAAGGAAATTCACTAGATTTTTTAAACTCTATTATATTGTTTTTTGTTTATGCACTAAAAACAAAGTAAGACGGTTACCCTGGGGTAATGAGATGTTTTACATCAGTTAGAGAAATCATGATGTTCTCCTTCCTTACCCTTAGGTCCAGAGATCACAGATGAGTTAGTCAAAGTGTTACGCAAGCGACTTGATGAAGCTACACTGGATATCATCACTGTCATGCTCGTCCGCAACTGCAAGCTAACCCCAGATGACGTTGAGGTGCTTTGTCAATATTTTTAACTAAATGTTATACTCTAAATATGTACATAATTTTATAATATTGTCTGTGATTGTTATGCATGACACTCGAAAGTAAATTCCTTGTATGCATGAAGTAAACAATTTTGATTCTGAAGATGATTCTTTATATTTCAGTTTAATTGCTTATCTGAAACGTGCTTTATTTAGCTTTAATTTATGGGTCTGGGTGAATTGGGTAATGCGGACCCCCCAGACTGAATTTAAGCTTGGCTGTGTTGTGTAACGTGCTGTGAATTGAGAGGGTGTCTCAGAGGGGTCCCGGCTGACCCGTCTGGCTCGTTTCTCTCGCAGTTCATCCAGCCTCCCGGGTCTCCGGCCACGGAAGTGATGGAGTTCACACTGCCACCGTACACCCTGTGCTGGATCCAGGCGGCGGCTCACTACCTGCGGCAGAACCTGCTCATCTTCCTGCACATCCCCAAGTACACTGACAGCAATATGGAGCACCACTTCAAGGTAGTTCTTGGTGCCATTTTATAAGATTTCCCAAAGGTTAAAATGATATTTCTCATTATTGGCATGGAACGTGTTACGGCAACTTTTTAAGCTCCTGAAAGCCTATCAATGTATTAGTAAGGGGCTTTGCAAGTCAGTGTTAAACCCTGTTATGTTAAAGCAGTTTTAGCTTTATTTTGTTAGGTTAATTCCAGTTATTGATCAGATTTCAGATTTGTCCTAGCTACTTTAGCTACCATAGTATCTACACGGCTATAGTTTCTCTTTGTCTGTATTTCCCAGCACTACTTTAATTTGAGCAGCGGATTGCCCGACTCCGATATCTACCTCTATAACAAGCCTGGGGGCCAGGGTACGGGTGGAAAAGGTAATAAACTCACTTTTATGAAATAATATGGGGAAAAATCAGGTTCCTTTCCTGTTTTCTTCATCAGAACATGGCAATTTGAATAGAAACTGGTTGGGCATGCATCGATACCAGTGCTAATACTACAGAGAGTATTACAGCAACTGTCACGGTTAGCGGCATGATTAATGGTTATACATACCTATATCATTCACACAATACCTGTGTGTGTATTGGATGGGGGGGATATTGATATTATCATTTATCCCGATATTTTTGAATGATTTTTTATTTTATATTTTTTATTCTCGCCTAGACCTACTTGATATCACTATCGAGACTCATACTTGGTTTGAGAAAAAAACTTTGTTGATACATCCTTATTATTAATCTTTTAAATCCATTGCTATGTCTTGCATCCTTATAAACTGCCTTGAGAATCTCTCCAGGCCAGAAAAATTGACAAAATGTATCGTACTGGGCCTGAGGGACATTTAGCAATATTTATATTGCCCAAGCAATGCTATATCATTTTCTATCATGGCTGTCTGGATAGTGTAGGCTAAACCACAAAGTGGCATCACTCGTGAAAAAATGGTTTCTAGTTCTCTTAGAGCCATTTGACTTTCAGTTTAAATTTTTTGTTTGTTATTTTCCCCTATCTGGTGGACTTTCCACCACTGAGGCCACATGCAGTGTTGGGTTAGCAGATGGTTAAATTAGGAATTATTTAACTTCAGACGTTCACGGTAGCATGTTTCTTTCCTCTTTTTCTGTGAATAAAATTCGATTTTTTGATTGATTGGATTGAAATGACCTAATAAAACAACCTTTTTTTATTTGCTTTGTGCTTTGCAGGAATTGCCTGTATTGCCTTATCTTTTGTGGATGCTCAGGGCTGCCCCCTGCAGGTGCCTGCCCAGAATGGCTGTGAACCTGCACAACAGGACATCTCTACAATCACACTTGACCCTGATATATTTGAGACCCTCACTACGGTTGTTAAAATAGATTCCCAAAGTGAAGAAACAGGTAGGGCCATGTAAAATTTTATGTAATGTTAAATTCATAGGCTTTTCTATTAGGCAAAAGTAAGTATTCTTGAGCAGAATTACTGAGGTAAATTCTGAAAGTACAGATAAGATATTCTTAATTTTCTTTTCTGAACATTTGTTTTTAATTTTCCTCAAGTGCACAGAAAATACAATTAGTTTTATAACAGTTAACTAAGTCTAGTTTAATCCCAGCTAAGTCTCAGAGAAAAAAATGCCATACACGAGTTTAGACTTGTTAAAATTTTGTCCAGTTTTGTTCAAAATCTCCCAGAATCACTGTACTTGAGATCCATTACTAAATGTTTTTAATTTTTCTGGATTGTATTTGACAGTTTGAGTTTGATCAGTGTCTTTCTAGGTTTACCAGGGAGAGTGATCATTATCTATGTACACGATTAGGCTGGTATTAAGCACAGATGTATCTCTCTTTCACAGAACCACAGATTCGCGTTCGCTTTGACATATGGGAGCAAGGGAACATCAGCTCCCTCCAGTTGGCTGACAAACTGCAGGGAGCTCTCCGCCATGCCCTCTGTGATGTCATAATGGAGCTGAGGGTGTTGCCTAATCCCCTTTGTGTGGAGGCGTGTTCTTTCACCTTGACGGTGTCACAGAGTCCCATTGAAAGCACTGCTAGTAAGAACCTAGAAACCTGCTGACTTCTGAGTTTGACAGAAAGCTGAACCTTATTTTATTATCTCAGATTATTTTGATTAATTACTAAGCACCAATATGGTCGTCCTCTTCTTAACAGTATAAAGAATATTTCTTAAACTCGAAAACTATCCAATTTTGTGATCTCTCTGGCTTTCTCCGTTGTAGCCCTTCTGAATTCTCAGTCTGGCAGTAAAGAAAAGAAGGACCTTCCTCAGCAGCTTGATTGCCAGGTTATTAAAAATAGCCCCGCACCAATTACTCTGACCCCGGCCCCTGGAACCACCCCAAGTACTGGCACTAGTACCCCAGAATCCACCACACCCACCAGTAAAACTACACGCAGAAGCTTTTGGGAAATATTGGTGAGTGTCGTAGTGATCAGTGTACGTTATGCTCAGCATGACATTCAGCCATCCAGATCCTTTTTATTTTTCCTTATAAAGACACGATATGGAATAGTGTTGCATTCTATGAAGTACATGTTTAATTGTCTTTATTTTTTTGGGATAATGGAGTCATAACATTTACATATACCAAATTTCATGGAATAATTCTTAGATTAGGTTTCTGTATCATCATTGTTTGATGGAAAAACATACATCCAATTAACAACAAATCCATTAAACATGACTTTTCTCAAACTACTTTCCAAAATAAAACAAAAAATATTACATTGTTTTAGAGACACCCTTAGCACCTCTAATAGAAACTTAACTTTACATACCAGTCATTGAACAGTTTTATGTTTTAAATGGACTTGACTGGATTGTTGACTGGTAATATGTCAGTGTCAACAAGATACAGACTAATCTCACTTTAGTCACAATTCGTGGTAACAATGTTACTAAGCCTGCTATCTAAGTATCATTGTTAAAATTGCCGATATAAAGTAATAAACACAAAATGATAATCATTAAAACAAATGTTCATAAAACATCTTTTTATTGGTCAATTAGATGTCAAACGGTGTCAGTAGAGGAGAATGACTGTATTCCATCTATAGTAAAAAATCATAATTGTTAAAAAGTCATCATCAGACAGTGATGATATATCTTTAATAAAAGCCGTATGATTAAAATAAATACCAATGCTGGGATATTAAATGTTATTTATAAAATAATATCTGTGCTACACAATTTGGAGCGGTTGCCTGGAATGTTCTGTTTATGATGATCTGGTGCAATGTTCAAAAACAAGCGTAGAGAAGATTTCAGGGTTGACCAGCTGTGCCCCTACTCTGCCACAGAGCAAGCCAGACCCAGCAGAACTAGGCAGCCCCAAGACCACGGATGACATTGTGCAAGAGCGGGGGGAGGACAGCCGAGCTGCCAGGCGTAGACACAAAACTGAGACTGTCAAGCAGCAGTGGAGCCAGGAGAAGATAGTGGCTGCTGACATGGAGCATGCCCAGAGGTTTGGCGCCCCCTAGAGTCTGGATGACTGAATCACTTATGACAAGCAAATCTGAATAAAGTAGTACAGTGGAAAAATTTGGTTGTTTTTGATTAACTTCTTTCTTGCCATAATAAAAAAGAAATACTGCTAACTACTGCTAATCAGCTGAAAAACTGGTCAATGGTAACACAACCTTTTATGTGTTGGTGCCATTTTGATGCACTGAGAGCAGGGCTTTGGGTTGAGGACTGTGGGGGGAGTACAGAGAGGAGGGGTTTGGGTTAGGGACTGCGCGGGGGAGTACAGAGAGGAAGGGTTTGGGTTAGGGACTGCGCGGCAGAGTACAGAGAGGAGGGGTTTGGGTTAGGGACTGCGCGGGGGCGTACAGAGAGGAGGGGTTTGGGTTAGGGACTGCGTGGGGGCGTACAGAGAGGAGGGGTTTGGGGTAGGGACAACGTAGGGCGTACAGAGAGGAGGGGTTTGTGTTAGGGACTGCGTGGGGGCGTACAGAGAAGAGGGGTTTGGGGTAGGGACTGCGTAGGGTGTACAGAGAGGAGGAGTTTGGGGTAGGGACTGCATAGGGTGTACAGAGAGGAGGGGTTTGGGGTAGGGACTGCGTGGGGGCATAGAGAGAGCAGGGGTTTGGGGTAGGGACTGCGTAGGGTGTACAGAGAGGAGGGGTTTGGGGTAGGGACTGCGTAGGGTGTACAGAGAGGAGGGGTTTGGGGTAGGGACTGCGTGGGGTGTACAGAGAGGAGGGGTTCGGGGGAGGGACTACGTGGGGCATACTGACATGTCTATTCCTGCAGGAGGCACACAAGCCAGCTGGAGGAGGGGGAGACAGGGGTGCTGCACCCTGTCTACCTGAGCACCTACCAGCCCTGGGTTACCTTCATGGCCCGGCTGGGTGAGTGACTTCCTCCTAGGAGGAAGAAGTGGTATTTAGAAGGTTACATTTACATTTTGCATTTATCAGATGCTTTGACACAAAACACCATGCATTTGAGAAAGCAGGATCAGTCAGTCCCTGGAGCAGATGGGTGATTCTGACAAACTTGAGTTTTTTTTTGGACTAGTTTTGACTAACATCAACTTTTAGGTAACTTATTAATTGCTTTATTGCTTTATTGCTGTCATTTAATGATTTTTTTAACCTGTTTTCCCCCAAATAGGGCACCAAAACCAAAAATTATCATAACTATTTTGAGATCAAATAACACAGAACCAGAAACAATGTTTTTAAACCTTTCAACTACAATGTATATTTTTTGCAAATAGTTTTTTTTTTATTGTTAGTTTTGTCAATTTTTTTCTCATCTCTATTGCTATTGCTCTGGATTTGATTGAACACTTTTGTTTATTATAGATTTAAATGATATTACAATAAAACTAGTTAACTACTAACCCTAACCTTAACCCTAACCCTAAAATTGACATTTTAGACAATGACGTGTATAATTTGAGTTTGCCTTGAAACTTATTTAAATTTTTTTTTAAAAAAAGAGGAAACTGATATCTTATGGTGACGAGAGCCTAATGGTGACATAATTCTGCCACTGCGATCGTGGACACGCCCTTCTCACCACCGTGACCATTTCCTATTGGCTGGCTCTTGTATACAGGGTGCCCCTCCATCCAGCAGTGTGCAGCTGAGATCGCCTCCTGCTTCCTGCTGCCGTCTCTCCTGGTGGAGATCGTCAACCTCGTCAGCTCGCTGGCCAGCGACACTGTGGTCAAGGTCTTCGAGAGCCCAGGGTGAGGCCCATCACATTCCTGCTGAGAAAGAACAAAGCGTCTGGCTGTTTTTATGTAATTCATTTTGCAAACAAATTGAATTCTTATATTGTCTTATATTATATTGTCTTATTGTCTTATAAAGTTAACACCCCACTATTTTAATATTAAAAAAGATAACTAATAAATATTTGACAAAAGTTACTGCCTGTAGAAGGTATTGGTTTACAGAATGATTTGTTTTGTTTCTAGACATGTTTTATAAGTAATACTCTAAATAACACATTTTTTTTCTGCAAGTCCACACAGTGAGGCGTTTGTGCCCGTTACCCATCACCCCGGTAAGCCCCCATCCAACTCCAAGCATTTTATTCTCATTGGACGGAACTTCCACCAATGGCGATGCAGCACAGAGCAAGGTATGCTGACACATCCCTTCAGCCACTTGATGTCAAATAATCATTGAGGTTGTAGTCTACTTGATTTTACATTAAACTGATATTGTCAGATATTATGGCATAAGTCACTTTGTCATGAATACACAGCTTTTGCTGTATATCAGCACTTGCTCTTCATTTCAAATGCGGGCATCTCTGATCTCTCCTTGATTCCTTTGTCTGGTTCCTGAAGCCCACAAGGGTCTCCAGCGCTTTGAGGCCTTGGAGCAGAGCGACTGGTTCTGCGCTGGGCAAGCCTGCAAGGGGGTGGCACCAAGACAGAGGTTCCTAATTGTCTACATCTCAGACAAGAAGGTGAGGGGGAGAGTTTCAACCTGGGGGGTTATGGTGTTATCCAAGACTGCTGTGTTGGGTTACCTGGATTGTGCAGAGTCTAAAAAATGGAGTGGATATTGAATGGAAAATAGAAAACTATGGGTGCATTGAGTTTTCTTTTCTCCTTGTGTTATGTGAGTTTCCTTCCGTCCAGTGATGCACTTTGGTAAGTTGGTGTCTCAGAAGATAAGAACATGAGATACCTTATTGATCCCAGGGGGAATATATATATATATTTTTAAGAATATACATTTATATATAGTACTTTGCAAAAAATCTTATGCAGTCAGAGAAAATAATGTTTAAATGATCTTCATGTTGGTGTGAAATTTCGGCATTATGTCTGACAAAGTCGGTCAGCTTAGCCATTTGAAAACTTCTGGCAAAATCACCCCATGATTTCCTGCAACCATACAATACTTCTGTGTAATTTTTGACTCGACCACTAGCACACCTCGTATTACTAATCAATACCTCATTGACTTTTTAAACAAAACAAGTGAGTTGGTGATAAATCGTATCTAATACATGGAATGGCTGAAGTTCCTATGAGGAAGGTTTGGGAACTGAAGCGGTATTCATCTAGCCATCCATATAGTTTTATTTTCTGAGCAGATAAATAGCTTTAAACAATTTTCTTGACTGCCCAAGATATTTACACAGTACTGTATCTCATCTTAAATAGTATATAATTTATACTAAAGTACTTTTTTATTTGTGTTGCCAGTGTCCCAGAGTAAGTCTGAAATCAACGGTACATTGAATAAACACTCTTCTGATATCTGTGACATGCTGCCTGTTCTAACTGCCCCACCCCCGGTCTCCCCCCCGATCAGGTCACCCTGTACACGTACAACTGGTCGGTGGACCTGGGCACCTCTCTGAGTCGTGAGCTGATGCGGCTGGTGCAGTGGCAGAACGCGCGATCGCACGTGCTGCACTGCCTGCTCAGCCAGAAAATGGGCTTGTTCCACCACTACTGCCTGTCGGACCCTCCGGCGCACGAGGACCTCAAGCAGGTGAGCTTTGGTTTGGCCTCAAAGGACGCATCACGGCAGCAAAAAACGGGCACAAGAAGTACAGTCGGCTCCCGTCAGTCGTTTATATTTCCACTGGAACCCACTGGCATGATTAGAGACAATGGTTAACATACAGCCCAATCCCAGAACTGTTTCCAACATGCAAATTCAAGACGCTCAGTTGGCCAAAGCAGTGCTGTTTGGGACCAACCATGTTCGAATTTGCCACACCCACTGGCAAAACTGGCAGTCAAACTCCCATCAATAGTCTGACACTGTTTTACAGTTAAAAATCAGCTTGGCGTGCTTCAAGCTAACTTTCACAAGGTGACAGATTGGAGTCCTGTCCAGGGTGTAGCCCAGCCCTATGCCCTGTGACAGACTGTAACCCTTTCCAGGGTGAACCTCAGCCTTGTGGTCTGTGCTGCCTAGGACAGGCTCTGTGCTTTTGTGATCTCTGACCTGGATAAGTTTTTGGAGGGAGGATGGGTGGATGGATGGATGGATGGATTGATTCATAAGTACTGCATTATTTGCGCCTCGAATAAAATGTTACCGAATGTTCTTTATCCCCACAGTCCCTAGTACAGGCTTAGCCCCCCCCCCCCTTTTTCAGTATTCTCAAGTGACATTCATGGATGATGGATGAATGTTGCCAGTTTTTTCCCCCACACATCCAGTATCAGTATAAATTTTCTTAAGGCTTAGTCCAGCTGATTTTTACTGGTATTCCTGGCTGCACTGCTGGCTGTCTCGCTCACTTGTGATGGACTGCTCTGTTTTCGTCCCTTTTCAGGAAAACAACCCCTTCCTGAACTCCACCCTGGAGGCAGACGCTCTGCTCCGCAGCCCCGTCCCCCCAGCGCCCAGCAAGGACCCAGGGCGCCTGAGTGGCTGCACCCGCACTCTGCCTCTCATGCACTTCCACCCAGAGCTGGTGCCGTTCGACGAGGCCCTGCGAGACGTCTGCATCGAGCGGCCCATGTCCAGCGGGCCAGACGGAGCCGATGCGGTGGCCCAGCACGGAGCCCAGCTGCTGGAGATCAAGGCCGCTGAGCGCAGGGGTCAGAATCAGCTCATCCAGCATAAACAGTTCATGCCATCACTGCTCGTTTAATATTATGTGTCATTTTCCATTAATGCCTAGTTTTACAGTCATAGGAGAAAGAAAGTAAATCTTTCATCAGTTCCGTAGTTTTTATTTATCAGGGCCAGAATACCAATTGTGTGATCCTCACCAACTTCTATAGACAAGTTTAACCTTGAGTGACTAAAAATTAAATAAAAAAAATACAACATAGACAAATAATTTTTTTTCTTTTTGTTTAAGTCATCCAACCTTCAGAAACCACGTGGGGGGAAATAAGTACACATTATAATTCGCCAAATTGTAGAACCACCTTTAGCAACAATCTCTAAGTTAAAGTTTTCTGTATGAGTTTATTGGTGTCTTACATTGTTTTTAGAGAAATCGAGTCATGATAGCTGTGTTTAGGGTCTTGTATTTATTTACATGAAAGTTACAGTAATAAGGAGAACCAAAAAACATCCTAAATCTGTGATTGGAATGATGAGTGACACTTATGAATGTCTTGTTGCCTATAGTTATGTATTTTTTAACAATTTGTGTGAAAAGCTGTGCTTTGCTTTTTCTGGGAGGCCAGAAATGGAGAAGCAGATGAAGATCGAAAACCTGTTTGTAACGTGGCAGCAGAGGTCTGCACAGTCCAACATGCCCATCACGGTGAGTGGGATGCTACCAAAGTGTTCACCTGGCACCTTTAGGGTTGGGGGTTCGAATCCCACCAGCAGTTTGTGTGTGTGGAGTTTGCATTGTCTTTCTATGTTGCTTGGATTTCCTCTGGGTCCTCCTGCAGTCCAAATACATACAGTTAGAGAAGTTGCCATTCTTTAATTTGCTTGTATTGCAATGGTCACCAACATGTGAAGCTACTTTTAGCCTACAGGAATTAAATTAGTAGCTTACATAATATTTTAGAAATAGAATCCATTATGTTAATTTATATATTTTCAGAATTTTATTTTACATAAACATGTCTGTAAAACATCCTCATCCTATTTTCCTTGCTTTACTCTTTATCTTCTTCAAAATGTCTAGCAGATGGCTATTCCACAAAGCAGGATTTTCCAGTTAGCCGGATATCTTAAGCCAAACATGGAAACTGCCCAATAGGAAGAAAGAAGTTGCATTCCAGTTGGACAGTCTTTACATTTGGCTTAAGTTTCCTAGATAATGAAAAAAACCCTGCTTTATGGAATGCACCCAGGTGTTTGATTGATGGTCATTTGTTTTTGTTTGTTTTCTATATCATTACTTGATATATTGGTCCATGTTTGACTATTCCTGATATATCCTGAAAACATGGACTGTAGGGCAAAGCTGTGTTATCCCAATACTTTAAACCAATATGGAGAAATAACGTAAAAGTTATTTTCAAATGTACATGTTTTTTTTTTAACCCCCCAGATGGTCGTTTCTGAGGTTATTTCTGAACTTGTTGGGTCCCACAGGTGACAGACCTTGAAACTCTGAAGCAGTCCTCCCGCCTGGTCCACTACTGTGCCACCCCTTTGCTGTTCGATCCTGTCTTCCGCAAACAGATCCAGGAAGGGCAAATATTCCACCCCCAGCCTAAGGTGATGTCCAGTTCTCTAAATAATAACTAATTGCATGATCTACCAACCTTTTCTCAACCTTTTTTAAACCTTTTCAGGTTTTCTAGAAATTGCTGTATTAAATTAAAAGCAGTTTATTGTGTATTTAATAACATAATTTTTGTTGTTGAATTTACCATATATTAAGAAATTGATGTGTCATACATGTCTAATTTATTTATATTTATATATTCTTAAAAAATCACTAAAAATATATTATCTATCTATGACGGGTTAATAAAACCATTTTTGATGTTTATATCAAGTGTTTTGTTGTGTGTAAAATGCTGTATGTAACTGAGTTACAAGAATTTATTCACATGTTATTTTTATTTGTATTATACATATTTAAGTTTGTACGTATTTATTTTGATTATTTTCAGTTTGTTGACGGAAAGTTAAAATTGTGAAAAAATTACATCGTAACTGCCAATATAATTGTTACATTATAACTGGCAGTATAATCTAGTGATTAGTGTTCTAGTTTAAGCATTCTAGCATTCAATTATAATGTAATATTTTCACATTTTTAACTTTTTGTCGACAAACTAAAAATAAGCAAAATAAATACATGCAAACTAAAATGGCTTAATGGTTAGGGAAGCAGACTTGTAATTGAAAGCTTGCTGGTTGGAATCCCCGACCTGCACTGCACGGCATCGCCCCCAAGCACTGCTCCCCCGTCGCTGAATTAGCTGCCCCCTGTTATGTCACAAATGGGTTAAATGCAGAGGACACGTTTCGTTGTTGTGTGATGTGGTGTGTTAACAATGACCACTGATCTCCAAGTTACATTTTTGCTGTAATGGGGACACTTGTTCACTGTAACATTTGTTAGTTTAAATTTAGTTTTCTCGCCATGTAATTTCTGCAGAAGCGACACCGATCAAACGAGTCCACCCTGTCAGGCCGCAGCCGCAGTTACAGCACGGACTCGGCCGACGCCCCTCCTGGCCGGCCGCCGCAGGAGGCCTGGCTGCAGGACATCTCCAGCACCTTCCTGCAGCAGTATGTGCAGTACCTGCAGAGCATTGGCTTCATCCTGGTGCAGGTCCGGCCGCAGTCGCCAGCTCGAAGGTGACTGCCCCCGGGGACGTGACATGGCCCGTTCTCCAGGGCCGGCCTCCTCCTGCTTTTAGACACTTGCCCCGCTCTATTTAACCTTTTTCATCCTGCTCCCCATAGCATCGCTCGAGCCCGAGCAGCTGCCTTCAGCTCAATGTCCGGCGAGGGGCGAGCGTCATTCTCCTATAACAAGCAGAAGAGCGAAGACAGCCCAAAGGTGAGCTAGAGAGATGGGCTCATGTCATTGTGAAGACTGGGGGATGGTATTTGGCCCTGGGATTTGAACTAGCAACCTTCTAAGCCACTGAGCCAGACAGATTTTTCCATTGTGCCCATTTAACCCCAAATACTCCAAAATTGCTTAGTAATGGTAAATGTCCCTTTGGATTAAAGGGTCTGCCCCCCTTGAAAATAGCCCCCTCCAAACGGTAAAATATACTGAGAGCCCCTTCCCAGTTGGTGAAATATACTGAGGGGGACCCCCCATATTCCCCACCCCAAAAATGTATTTCTGGTTATGGACATGGTCCATGTGACATGTGGATGAGACGGAGAGCCAAGGACTTGACGGGAGTGGTGAGCCTGCTGGTTCATCTTGGGATTGGTGGGAAAGAAATATCAGGAATTAACAGCAGTCAAGTAGTGCAAGAGCTAATCTGGATCATGAATTGGGGTTTGGTTATTTATACTTGGGGCTAGAGAGAACTCAAGTTTAGTAAATAAGAGCCACCTGAATGAGATGGCTCGTCACCTGATTCCACCCTGCCCAGCAAATAATGGCTTATTATCTTTTTTTTTTTTTTTATATATATACCCGAACCTGAATAAATGTGTGTATATATATCTTCTTTAGCGATGCAGTGGACTGGGAACTAGCACCTATCACCTGCAGAGGGCGCTGCCGGGGGGGATTGTACTAATGGAGCTGGCCTTCCAGGTAATACAAGGGGAAAATTCTCACATAATTGGACTCCTAAAATTGATTATGCTCTTAAACCAAACAATGTAATTATTATTATTATTTTATTTTATTTTTTTAATTTCCATGGAATTTGGCGTCTACCTCACTTTTTTACATTTGTTATTTGGGTGGTTAATCTCTGAAACCACAAGTGAGATGTATTTTATATTATGGAGTTACAGAACTGTTATAGTATGCCTGTACAATCTCTAGAATTGCTGCAAAGTGAAAATGGACATGCACCATTTTATGGCTGGGTTTTGTGCTTCAAAAGGTTTTAATTTTATTTTGGTGTCTTTGATTTGGTCTTAGAGTAAGACTACTAGAGCCACTGAATGCCTCTTATTTTGGATGTGACTCTGACAGTTACTTATTATTATAAACCCGCTTCTGCCTCAACAGGGCAGTTACTTCTGCGTGACTCAGTACGCTCTGGAGTGCTCCCGCATCCCCATGGGCCAAACGGTCAACTCCCAGGTAAAGATTTCCTTCCGGCTGATTTATTCGAGAGGTCGGGCAGTAGCTAAATGAGTCTGTCTGCCTGTTGATCTCTGAAGATCTGGGCACAAGGGAAATAGTATGGATACTGTAAACATGGAAGATGTCGGGCCTAAAAGGCTTTATCCAATTTAGCATGTGATTAAATACACATGCAATGTGACGATATTTAAGTCGAATGGATTCTTCATTTCTCAGAGATGAAAAAGCACTTAATTTTTCCTGTGCTGAATTTTTTTTTTTTTCAGGGTCAGTCTAATTTTTAAATGTTTTTCAGAAAAATTCAGTCATTGCGACCAAAACTATGATGCTTGTTTTGGCAACTTAAAATACAAATCAATGCCAGTTTACAAAGCTATTAATATAAATAATAAATTACAAAGTATTTAATAATGAATAAGTGCTGCTGGAATAACTGGCCATGCACCTCTTGCCCATATTGGCTACTAATGAGAAAAATTAAGTCGAAAAATAAAATACATATTTTAATTGAATTTGCTTTGTCCGTCTATGCTGTTCTGAGCTTGCTTTCTGACTGGATGAATCGATGGTTCCAATGGTTCCAAAACCCATCGAAAGGTCTCTCATCACAAGACGAATTTCCCCCTTCATTTAAAAGTCCACCTCAATCAGCATGCCGTAGTATGAGCAGATAGGCTTCATGTAACTTGTGATGTACCCATTGATCCGTCCATTACTTGCTCATCCAAACAGAGCCAGTGCCAGCCGAGGAATAAGACCCCAGAGAGCATACAAGTCCGGTTATTCCCAACATGGGAGGCCAGTCTGTCCCACATCACAGCTGTGTTCTTAGGTGACATGCCATAGGGTTACCTGTGCTGCATGTGTTTGGAAGTCGGGACTGAGCTAAGGCCCCTGGCGCTGTAGGGATCACTGTCTGTTGAAAGGATGGCATGGATGGTACGGAGTAGTGAAAGCCAAGCGTTAGCCCCATCTTGTGGTTTGGGGGTAGCACTACGTACAAAAAAAACTTTTTCAGCAGTGCGGAAGTAGTATCGTATGATGTGCATCGGGGTATGTGCTCTACATCCTCTTCCCTGTGTCGATGCCCGTAGTTGGCGATAATGGATTTTTTAGGGTTTAAATGGGAGTGGGAAGTGTTTTTCTCAGCCAACCGGCTGCTCATCTGTAGAACTACAGTGTTTGATTACTCAGGTATCCTATTTGATTCTGCTACGGTGTGATTGGTCCCTGGAATGTCCCCTCCACTGTTGCTCACTGATTCAAAACATTTTATAGGCTAATGATAAGGTTGGCCCCTCTCTATAAATTATGGACCCTCTTATGCCCCCATCTCATTTTAAAATATCCTAAAATTCTACTTGTGGCCTGCTCGGTCTAAGTTGAGAATGAGAAAGAATGGACTTCATCGTTAGAGAATGGCTGTAGGTGAACAAATGACTCATCATCTAACTCATCATCCGACTTCTTCTTCACCCCTGGACATCCACTCCTTCCCCCTCTTGTGTAGTCTGACTTCAGTTTCCACAAACTTTTCTTTGTGCTTTGTTTTACCAAGGTAAAATTGTTATATGATATATAATATATAAGCTAAAGAGTAAACAGTATTGTTAAGCTAGCTAACAAACACTATTTGCTCAGCTGTAGCTACTAACATAAAAATAACATTATGGCTAGTTTCCTGGTAAGCAACACATTTTAGGAAGTAATTTAGGACCAAATACCATAGCATATATGCTTTTCAGTTACTAAAATCTCATTGCTTCCGACTTGAGTGTCTATCTAATGGGGTAACTTTAACTGTGTGATATTTCAATTATTTTTTAAGGAATAATAAGAATCCTTGCACCACCAGCATGAACTACAAATAATAAAATGTATGAATTTATGCTTCCTCACCACTCACTTGTGTGTTCACTTTTGTTTGTCTCTAATGTGTTTGTGTCTGTCTGTGCACATTGTGTTCAACTGGCGTCAGCCCCCTCCCCCCGCGTGCTCATACCGCAATGTCTTTCTCTGCCATATCCCATCTCATCTGCTCTCTCCATCAGGCCTCTCTCCTCACCAAACCTCGTAGCAAGTCGTACACCGAGACCTCTTCAGTCTCTGACTCTGCGGTATGTCCCAGCACTGCCAGTGTGGGGTAATCTCCTTTTCATTGGCTCTGCCCACACCATCATTTTTCCTGCTTCCCTGTCAACATCCTTTCCCTTTCTGTCATCGGGTCCAAATCTGCTTGGAGATCCTGATTGACTTGATTGGCTTAAATGAATTGGTGTTTCATAAACATGGGGCCAAGATCACATTTCCAAGCCTCAGAGACCCTTGACTGGGAAGTATACTGCTCCTGTTGATTCTCTTGTTCAAACCCACAGATTGGAAGTTTTTTGTTCTCGGTTTATTTTCTCTATCAGATTTTCTGCACCCGTAGATTCATGCATTACGTATGGCTACATAATATTATGCATGGTCATTTTTTTGTTAAAAATCCCAGCATGCTTTTAATTCTAACCTTTTCAGTTATTGGATTTATTTTAGATACAAATAAAAAGACTGTGAAATGTCTAATCCTAAATGATTTTTGAATTGCATGACTGAAAAACAGTTTAAATAAAAAAACTGACTTGTTAAAGAGCATAAAATAAGTAAAAAGGGGATTGCAGAAATTGCAGGTAGCCTAATTTTCATACATCATTTTGTGTATAGTTACTTTATTGGCCTAATTTTTCATGTTGGGCTTCTAAGTAATTTATTTACTTAAGAATATTTGTTATCAACATAACCAAAATATTTCTATTTGCAACCAGCACTTTTGTGTGAAACAGGGTTATTTGTGTCTTTCTGTGTTGAGAAGCAGTTACTCTGGTCTATCAGTTAAATGCTTGCGTATAACTAGCCTCCGAAAATAAACAAATAAATCTGTATAAATTGGTTAACCTTAATTAGTAATTTTGAGAAGGGTAATAAAAATATTTCTACTAAACAAATGTGTAAAATACAGAATATAAAATATGATTAACATAAAAATAACATGCAAACAATATTCTCAGAACCCTGATGTTTCAGCACATAATCACAAAACCATACATATGTGGTTATTGATAAACAGTCATCTTGATTACAGATGTACTGTCCGTGTTTGTAGCAAGTGCGGGCCCCTGGTATCTCCTCCAATAGTACTGGTCAATGTGCCGTTCAGTCAAAAGAGTTTTGTGCTCTGGGTCCAGAGGATGAACACGGTGATGGTTAGAAGGTGCTGCTGACAGGCTGGAGATGCTTCTGTTTTGGTTCAGTTTGTTTCATGTTTTTTTATCACATCTTTTCTGAGAAACACAGTGAAATTCGTATGCCACACTTGCAGTGAAGGGGACAAGTGGAGGCGGGACCCAGAGCCCAGGCTGGATCTTAAATGAGCTGTATTCAAAGTGTTTAATATATATTGACTGCTGGTGATCTTAAAAATTCCCCGTTCAGCATTATGTGGTGGAAACTTCGGGTTCTTCAAGAATCCAGTTACTCCTTGTCATGCTGGATGGTCATTTACTGCTCTTCCGTGACAGTGTCACCTTTAGCGGTCAGCTCAGTGACAGGTGACAGAACCTTTACCGATGTGTCCCGTTTCCACATCTGTTCACTCTGAATCTACAGTCTCTGTGAGAAGTTGCAGGACCATTGAGTTGGGGACAGCCGGCAGCAAACTGGTCATTCCCCAGTAACCCTATAATCACTCTGTATCAGTAGAGTTTACACACTTGGGAAAACATGTATTCTGTTTTTTTTAAATAAGTCATGAAAATGGCAAGTTATATATTTCACATGAGGTTCCTTTAAGCATGAAGAAGCACTTGCTGTTTGAGCCAGAAGTTTAAAGTTGTTGGGTAGAATCTGCTAGTTGCATTCAATTAACAGGTCTGTCTATAGTGTACAGATAACATTGACTTTCCCCATTACAGTAGATTCATCATGGTTTGGGATTTTCATAAGAGTGTATAACAATGTTGTATAATACCAGCACATTATGTAATAACATGACAGAGTCAATGAAGACATACATTTTGGTTTTTTATTAAATAATGCACAGTATTGCATTTTCATCAACTTGCCCCAGCAGACAGGTACAACATCTCCAGTGGACCCTCTGCCAAAAGCAGATGCATTAATCGCATCCAGCAATAGAATATATTCTTTGCTCTGAATGCTTTCAGCTACTAAAATGGTATTAAACTTGATTTAATATGACACTGATAACAAACTTCTTATGGGAATGCAATGTGCTGTGATTGAGTGAAATCTGTGCAACACTTCACTGTAGGGAAATGGGGAGTTTTCGGAGCAAGTGCAGACCATTTTGTCAAGTACAATTCAGCTTGATTAGTGCAACCCAGAGTGTGTAAGCAGAGCAGGAGCGGGAGCAAGTGTGTAGCTGGAGTGGAAGGATTTTGGCTGGAGCGAGAGCAGGAGTGGGAGCAGGACTGGGAGCTGGAGCTGGAGCAGGAGTGGGAGCAGGACTGGGAGCTGGAGCGAGAGCAGGAGTGGGAGCAGGACTGGGAGCTGGAGCTGGAGCGGGAGCAGGACTGGGAGCTGGAGCGAGAGCAGGAGTGGGAGCAGGACTGGGAGCTGGAGCTGGAGCGAGAGCAGGACTGGGAGCTGGAGCTGGAGCAGGAGTGGCAAATTTGGAATAAAAAAAAACAAACTTGCGCGTCTTATGCTCACGTCTTGAAATTAATCATTTCTGCTTGAATGTAGATTTGCTTGCTCAGTTAGCCAGGCTACAATTTAAGTTACAATTAAAATACAATACAGATTTGTTTTCTTTTTTTGGAACTGACCGGAGCAACTGTGAGCAGGGGAGCGTACTGCTCCATGAGTGATGAGCTGAAATTCTCATTGCTCCGCTCTCCTCGCATGCTCTGGTGCAGTGTTTTGTTGTATAGCCGTGCTTTCTGGTACTGAGGTTTAAGTGAAAGCCTTACCAAAAAGGTAAGGGAGTAAGACCAAGAGGTAAATGGTTACTAGGTAAAAAATTTGGGTAGATCCGTGCAATACAATCCAAGAGGTATAGGCTGTGGTTATAGACTGAGGGACCCTTGAATGTTGACTCTACCTTTGTCTGTCTTGCAGCTCTCCATGCTCTTCACAGAGGAGTGCGATAAGGTGCGGGACTTGATGCATGTGCACTCTTTTAGCTATGACTTCCACCTGCGGGTGGTGCACCAGTATTTGGTAGGCTGTCACATGACCTTGCGGCAAGGCTATCAGCTCAGTAGTTTCCTGGAGGACTTCATGGCCCACCATCCTGACATTCCCAAATTTGGTCGAAATCACGTCTTCCAAGGTCAGTATTCCCAATACATCTGCACATAAATCTACGCTCTGCTCTTGCAGCAAGTTCGCAGTTGGTTCACTGACTGTGGACCTGTGGCTGAAACTGCTAATATGACACAGTAGATGCTAAGTTGTTGTGGACTGTCAATCCAACAGGAAGCTTCTCGATCTCCACGGGCATGATAACGGCTCACCAGCTCTACAACTACATTACCGACCATGCCGGCACCTACGATATGAAGCCATTACGTATGTCAAAGACTGCAATAACTGCAGACAGTAAAAAGGGGACACCAAATGCTGATTTGCATGAGTACGCACTCGTGGCACTATGGAACAGGTATGGCACAGGAACAGTGGCTGTTTTTGCGCTCATTACGCTGTTTTTGAGGAGTGTTGTTTTTAGTTTTCTGTTGTCAGGGCTTTTTTTTTTGATACTTTTCAGCTCTGGTTCTTACAAGGATTCAGAAGGCTTGCGTCACCATGATGAATTTGATGTAACTCTTCTGGTGTGTCATAATGCTGCACCATTTGAAGAACAGTCAGAGGGGGAGAGACATTGTCTAAGGTACCACCACAGACTGAGAGGCATATTTTATATGTAGATCACACTACTACATGACCCTAATTTGGCTACCTCTTTGTTTCCCTGTTATAAGTATAGACCACCCTACTACATCATCGTGAATAGCCTCCTCCCTCTCGTTCCATGTTGTCTGTGTAGACCGCCCTGCCATATGATTATTACCAGCTGTCCCTCTGTTTTCATGTTGTATGTGTAGACTGCGCTACTACGTGATCATGACCAGCCAGCGTGAGCTCTTCCCTCGCCTGACGGCCGACATGCAGCGCTTCAAGAAGCTCCCGCAGATCCACCGGGAGCTTGGCGACCTGGGGGGGAAGGTAACACAGGAGCAGTTGGAGATGGGCAGGACTGAGGACGACAAACTGGACCTATGGGAGGAGGCTGCCACCAGCGAAGGTGGAAGATGCTACCTGTCCAGGCCCCAAGGCGGTGGGGCGACCCCGGTGCTTTTCTGCTCCTCTCCAGTCTTTCCGCTGCTGAACTCAGAGGTGAACTTTGCCCGACGGCAGATCCAGACTTGTGTGCAGCAGGCCATGGGGCACTGCCGGAGAGACAATCTTTGGAGGCGTCTCTTCCATGGGGAGCACCTTGCCTTAGATAAGCTCAAGCTGAGCAAACTGACGTTCCATGAACTGGAAGAACTGCTCAATGCCGTGCACAGTCGCTCCATAGGGGACATCGACCCGCAGCTGGTAGGTCTTGATGAAATAGAGAAACCCAGCGCAATACTGACTTTACATCTGATAAATACAGCTTTTGCCATGGGTAACAGGCCTGACACTGAGGCCTGACTCTGCACTAAAACCTCCTTAGTGACCATTATTATAGAAGCACATTCTGAGCTAACTGAATTCCACTTTTGTACTTGTTGAGTAGAATATTCTGTAGTAGTGATTCTCAAACTTTTTTGGATCAAGTACTACTTTGGATCAAACCGAAGTGGCCAAGTATAAAATCAGTTACCTGAATCACAATAGCAGATCATCATGATCTTCTCGAGTACCAACTAGCGGCATTCAGAGTGCCACTGATGGTAGACATACCACAGTTTGACTACCCATCTTCTGTAGAATTTTTCTCCCTTAAATGGCTCATGTGCCTGGTGTTCTGTGTGCCTGGATCCAAAAGCCCATAAATAGGCTCATGTCCATCAAGTAATAAACCGCTGTTCTTCAACCATTATTACTCTGGTGCAGCTTTGATGATACCTTGTTAGTTTGGCTCTAGTGTTTTACTGTATGAACGGTGTTCTGGTAACGCTCACACGTGTCTTATCCCAGGATTGCTTCCTGACCATGAGCCCAGCCTGGTATCAAAGCCTAATCAAGGTGCTGCTATCACGGTTCCCACAGAGCTGCCGGCACTTTGTGGATGACAGTGGGATCCATTACCTGGTAGGAAGACCTGTTAAGGCACTTAACAGCCACCCTTCCCTGCAGGGAATGGTTTCTCTGTACTGGTCTTAATGGTCTACTGTGAATGCTGGATGTAATCCCAAGTGACCTATTGATTTTGCCCTGAAATCAAGCCACCAGTTTTTAGGTTTTTATTTTTTAATATATTTAATATATTAAGTATATTTACTCAAAAACAATATTTAAAGAAAATTGTATATTTTTACATATATTTATACTCATTTATTATTTATCTTTTATATTGTTTATAGAAGTAGAAGTGATTGAAAGATGGAGGTTTAGGTGGATGTTAGTTTACAGTGTACAATGCATGTATGACTACATAAGCAGGAACTGAAAGTACAATCTTTTAAAAAATATTTTTTAAAACAATATCAAGAAGCGTAACTTAATTATGGGCTATAATAAAAATGTTTTATTGAATGGATGCCTTATCGGTCTAGTTAACTTGCTTTTTTTGGCTTACTTCAGTGTCTGATGTGTGTTTTGTCTCATAAATTTGTCTGGGGGTATTTGTTTGCTCACTACCCTTTTTTCTCCCTAAGGCTGTTCTCAATCAAAAATTCACGGACTGCTTTGTTCTCGTCTTTCTTGACACTCAAGCAGGAAAAACAGTGAGTATTTAATTAGCACTAACATCCCGTCACACTATGAAAATCTCACTGGTTTAAGAAGATGGTTTTCTGCCCCCCCCCCCCCTTCCCAATTTTGCCTTCTGGTATGTTTTTCCTCTTTCCTTTCATTTAATTTTTTGTGTACATGATGTAATGGTTTGCCACATATTCTTGACAAGTGCCTTCAATTGAATGGAATACTGTGCCCACTGATTCAGGGACAGACCCTGGACCCCTCCAAGCCTGCATAAGATAAGCGGTATCAAAGGTGAATGGATGAATTGAAATTCTCACAATCACTGACAGACCATTTTACTGCTCTTTTCCAGAGTCTCAAAGTGGTTTTCAGAGAACCGTTACCTTCCCACCAACAGGGCGGCAGCAGTAGCCCTCCACCCCAGCTTGTCTCCATGTACCATCACTTGGAGTCGGTCATTAACACAGCCTGCTTCAACCTCTGGACTGGCCTACTTTAGCCCTAAGCTTTATAACCCCCTTTCCCCATCACAAGTCTTGCAGTGTTACGAACTCACATTTCCAGCATACTCATCTGTAGAGCATGCTGTACAGCCCTGATCCTACATGAAGGATTACTTGATGACGCCATTCTGGTCAATCAGAGTGCCGGTCATGAATGCAAGTTTGCACTTATGCCTAGAACTGCTTCCACATGTGGCTTGGAGCAAAGAGACCCCAAGTTTAGACACATTAATTTGCAGTAATTTCATTTACATCAAACAGACTGCATTTGTATACTAGTGTGTCTTCATCCAAAAAGTGCCTGCACTGTTTTATAATTTAATGAGAGATGTGTAATATTGAACTTGAATGAATGAATTAATTATAGAAAAGACAATTAAAATGACAGTTTAAAGAATTAGGATCTGTACTTTTTTTTACTAAATGAAATGTGCTGGATAGGTTTAAAATTGCAAAAATCGCTATTTAGGATATACATTACACAGCTCGTCGGACCCAGGGTTTAAAACAAATTCATGCCGTGCTCCCTATGTAACAGTCATTCTCACCAATCACAAGTTCCGTGCTTCTCGCATGCCAGTCATGCTCACCAATCAGAAGTGGCCCAAGAAGGCATATAGGCCCACAAACGGTAAACACGTGAAAACCAAGAAAGACGTTACATTCGCGGTACAGAGAAATACTTATTCCGTTACTGAGCTACAAGTGATTCTTGAGATCAGGGACAAAAGAGGTTTTGATTTTCTAAAAAAAAAAAAAAAAACTTCATTATTTTAAAAACCAGTGTACACATATATGTTAAATGAGGGTTTGGCTATGTAACCATGTTTTGGAACAATCTCCCAGTTTAATTTTTTTATATAAATTAAAGGTTTGCGGGATCAGCCCTGGATTTTTGTCAACACCATCAGACACATAGAAATGTCTATTAAATTATTTTTAATTA
>JAABNY020000001.1:25763450-25774938 GCA_015164015.2 Brevimyrus niger
CTTATACAGACGATAGGTAACAAAAACGGTGCCAATTCAGCCTAAACGCCAGCTATGTTATGCTTACTTGGCTTTTTTCTTTGCACTGTGCAAAAACAGAATCCACCCGCAATTAATTAAAATGTATTTTTTTATTACCTGACCCACCCAACCCGTGGATATTCCGCAGCGCCCGCGAATTTAACCGCCATCCGCGCATCTCTACTCACTGTATTTCTGAATACTGCTTTTATGAGCTACCTTTGAATGGTCCTCCTCTTACTGGTGTTAGTATAAAGTTGACTGTTTGCTGTGTTTTGTCCAATGTCAGGTCCAAGACTCGCAAAGCACGGTGGTCAGACACAGAGTCGTGCAGCTTTTAGGCCACTTGGGAGGGCAGTTAAACAGAAGCTTAGTAACAGGTGAGACTTTGTGTTGAGTACAGAGGAATCTCATATTAATCCTGTGTTTTAAATATATTGGCAAATAGATTTTTCCTTATTTCCACCCAACATAAAAAATTTTTAATCTTAAATGTCAGTTGAATGCATAGTTGTTGTAATTGAATTAGATAAATTGCTAATATTTCACTGATCCGGTTGGGGAAAACAAAAACACTGTAAAAGCTGTTGTTTAAATTTCAAATATGGAATGAAACTGAAAATATTTGACATTCTAGATCATTTTTACCTTTTTTATGATGCAGCCACGTCAGCTGAAGAAATGATGAAGAAGTGTGTGGCTTGGGACTCTGAGAAGAGACTGAACTTTGCGGTACCTTTTGCTGACATGAAGCCGGTGATCTTTCTGGACACCTTTCTTCCCCGTATCACAGAGCTCGCTCTCTCATCGAGTGACAGGCAGACCAAAGTACACCTTCCGACTTCCTTACGCCAGCTTCTTACCTCCGATGTGTTGGCTTTGGTGTACGAATACTGTTTGTTGTGTTGGTTTAGGTGGTGGCTTGTGAATTGCTCCACAGCATTGTCGTCTACATGCTGGGGAAGAGCTCCCAGATTCCCGAGCAGGATAAATGCAACCCACCCATGTACAACCTGCACAAGCGAATATTTCCTGTGCTGCTTCTTTTGGCTTGTGATGTGGACCAGGTACAGCAAGTCAGCCCAGAATCAGCTGCCCGTTCATTAATTCATTGACTTATTCAAATATTCTGTGCACATTTCGATATGTTTGCTGTTTTCTTTTGAATGTAGTCTTTTTAAAATGAACTTGATGGTAATGTGAGAATGGTGTCTTTGTTCAGGTGACAAGGCAGCTATATGAACCTCTGGTGATGCAGCTTATTCACTGGTTCACTAGCAACAAGAAATTTGAAAGTCAAGACACCGTTGCTGTTTTGGAGGCGATTCTGGTAGGATTTTTTGCTGAGCAATCAGTATTTGACGCTACAGTGCATGTGCATATTTATATCAATTTATTATCTCACTGACTGCAAGTTCATGTTCAGTATTGTTTTCTGACACACACACACACACACACACACACACACACACACGTTTGTAATTATATCTTTGTGGGGACTCTCCATTAATTTCTATGGGGAAAACTCTAATCCCAACATGATTACCCCTACCCAGCACTAACCTTAAACATAAATCACCAAACAAAATAATAGACATTTTTAGTTTTTTGATTGCATTCACAGATCTTTGTGGGGACCTGGAAAATGGTCCACACAGCATCAAAATATCAAGTTTTTATTACATTGTGGCCAACATTTAGTTCCCACAATATAATATAAACATAACACACACACGCGCGCGCACACACACACACACCCCAGAAAGTTCAAATCTTAGTTAAGGGCTTACAGAAAATTGCTTTTCACTCATTTTGAATGTCTGTTGCCCAGATTAACTAAATGAGGTTTCTTTTCAATTAAGGAATGTAGAAATTCTTCAATAGCATGTTGATACTGTTAATAGGAAAGAAAATGCAGTCTTCAAGTATAGAAAAGAAAAGCCCTTACAAGCCAAGATGAATGGGAAAAAAAAGAGTTTTGAAAAGACTACTTGGTCTGTCGTCTCTTTGTGTTTATGTCGATTCTGTTTACGTATTTGCAGGACGGTCTGGTGAATCCAGAGGACTGCAAACTCCGGGACTTCTGTGCTCAGTGCATTCACGAGTTTTTCAAGTGGTCCATCAAGCAAACGACACCGAAACAGCAGAAGGACAGTCACGTCAACATCAAGTCTCTGTTCAAACGAATTTACAGCCTGGCCCTGCATCCCAATGTTTTCAAAAGACTAGGGGCTGCCTTGGCCTTCAACAGTATCTACAAACAGTTTAGGTTGGTGAAGTTGTTGATCTAGTGTTTTTTTTTTTTTTTTTTTTTGCTAAAGAGCTGTGTGGTTCTAGTGGCTGGAGATTGCTCAAGGACTCTGCAGCACAAGGGCATTAATCCCCAACTGCCTCAGGGACTGGCTTACCCTGCTACCTCAGTTGTATGCTTTGGATAAAGGTCACCACTAATGAAGTCATTGTGATTATAGGTTTCTTGGGGATAAAGAAAACTTTACCTTTTTTTAATACACTCACTTTTTCAGAGTAATAAATACTTTATTTTTGCTGCTGATGATGGTGATGGTATTGTTTTGCCATACAATGTTAACACTAATTTTTTCAGGGGATACCTGTAAAGTTACAGAATGTTCTGTGTGTGCTTATGTCTGCAGGGAAGAGAAGCCCATTGTGGAGCAGTTTGTTTTCGAAGCTCTGGTCACATTTGTAGAAAGCCTGGCCTTGGCACATTCAGATGAGAAGTCTTTAGGTAATGAATGAATCTGTATATTTTTAGATGCTGTTTAATGTGATTCAGTGAAATGAGATGTGTGAAATCCTTTCAGGATCATTACAGCAGTGTGGTGATGCTGTTGGCCATTTGAAGAGAATCATCA
Organism: Brevimyrus niger; assembly: GCA_015164015.2. NCBI lineage: Eukaryota > Metazoa > Chordata > Actinopteri > Osteoglossiformes > Mormyridae > Brevimyrus > Brevimyrus niger. The sequence continues at coordinate 25,766,348 of JAABNY020000001.1, forward strand.
AACACTTTGCTGTTCAGCTGAATCAGTGCATTAAGAGACGCGTACCAAGGTTTGCAAATTGTTTTAAGAAATATATTTTTATGTACTTTTGTTTGACTTTTTTTTTCCCCCTCATACATGGCTGAATGAATCTGACTATTGAAAATGGGATAATTTGCAGTGTGTTTTCATAAATGGAAAACTTAAAAAATATATATCTGCCTAATTGTAAAATTGTGAATTGCCCATGACCTAAATACTTTGACCCTATAGTATCATAGGTTTTATAATTTTCAAGGGGGGCAGTTATGCTAATTTTCATGGTTCATAGTTTTATTTTGGCTCTCTCTGAAATAGATTTACATGGTTCAATGTCTTTAAAGCACATTATTTTTCACTCTGTTTACCCTCTGTCTGAAAGCTTTAAGCCCCACCCTCAATGAGCCCAAGGTGCTCCGATTGGCTAGGTTGCTTGATTGGTCAGCTTGCCCTACACAATCCACTCCTGTTTTGCAGTCTGCAGACAGATCCTTGCAGGTAGACTACCAGTAAGGATTGTGTTATGAGGTGACCTCACCATGTCAAGAAATTAATGGCTGGGATTCCAATGAGGTGTTCCAGGCAGATTAGAGAAGAGTGGTTTCTGTCGCGAGAGTTACTCACTTTGCCGTGTACTTTCCAGACTGTTTACATGCATATAAAGCTAAAAGAAACGGAAACGACGTTGTAGGTCCCATTTAATATATAAAGAGAAGTAGCACATATATGTATGTAATATTACATACAAGCTTCTTAAACAGACTTAATGTTTTGTCCTGCAGTCCATAAAGCATTTTTGTAACATTAAATATGCTTTTTTTACCATTTTAAATATAAAATTCTTAATTTTACAGTAGAATCTCACAAACTCTGTAAACGTCCAGCTAAATTGCAGTGTTAATGCATTTATCATTATGCAGTCATTATAACCTGAAATGTTTATTGTTATATATGTGCAATAATGTGGTGGTATATTTAAAGTGAAATTTTTGTGAATGAAATTGCCTCTTCATTAGAACTATCCTTGTAACCTTGATATTCTTTTGTCCTCCAGAGGTTTTTCACCAGACAAACCAATGGCGTTGGTGGACATAGTCATGTGGCTTTTGGTGCAGTGTGGGCGTCTGCAGACCGAATGCAGACATAAGTGCATGGAGCTGTTTTATGAATTTGTGCCTTTGTTGCCTGGTAGGTATAAATGTACATATAGAAAATTTTGGAAAAACCAAAAACTTTATTAATTTTATCAGAGCGCTGATTGTTTTTGTTTGGGTTCCTTTTGACCCAGCTTTGCACCTAAATTAACTTGCATCTTTGCCATGACAGCAGGGACTCCCAACCGTAGGTGCTTTTGTTCCTCTTTTCTGGCTAGTTTCTCCTTATACAGCACACTTATCAGCACAGAATGTAGACGTAAAGTGCAATTGTTATGGGTGCTGCAGAATCAGAAAGACATGTATTGGTAAAGTATGTTAAATATACAAGGAATCTGTGTTAGTGGCTGTGCCCTTGGCTTAACATACAACATACCAGACAATTCAGGACAACATACAGGCACACTCGGCTGTCTGCCTGCAGTGAGAATCAGCATGGGATGGAGTAAAGGCTGAATAAATAATAATAGTGTAAGATCACACCAGAGCATGAAGCCTTCCTCTGTTTCCAGGTCACAAAAAAGCAGAAGTCTGGCTCGAGAACTTGCTGGAGCAGAAGGGCTTTGACTTCCTGATCAACAGCTTTGAGGGTGGGGGGTACAGTGAATGCTCCTTGGGACTCCTGTCCCAGTGTACCCTGCAGGACCTGGATGAGCCCTTCAACATGCGAACCACCCTGCAGTGGATGGACATGCTGCTTGCAGCTCTGGACTGCTACAACACTTTCATTGAGTTGCAGCTGGTCAAGCCTACAGTGATGCAAAGTGAGCACGAAACGCCTCAAATCTTCCGCCGTAATTCTCTTTCCATATGGGTACTACGTGGTTTCTCATTGTCTTTCAGGCACTACAAAGAAATCTAGGTTTTTGAAAGCTCTTCAGTTCTTTATTGATCAGCTAGCTACGGGGGACATTGCGGCGGCCGAGATTTGTTTCCCTGTAAGGCAGAAAGTTTCTGTCTTTAGCCCTAAAGAGAAAGAAGACTACAACTATAGCAAGGGAACCATCATCGTGCGTTTGATGGAGTTTGTCACAATGGTGCTGGACAAATGCCATCAAGACTTCTGGAAGGTACAGAAAAGATGTAACATGCAAATCAAAGGAAACTTGTTTGGTGATCATGAATTACCTCAGTATTACTTTTAAAGCCATTATAAATGCATGCAATAAATCTGATGTCTGTATGCATTAAAAATGCACTTGAAATTAAGTAGAATTTTAGTTTTCGAGGGTTTGAAATAAATAAAAGCACAACAATATTCTGTGATTTAAGATCATTTGTAACCATTTAAAAAATTTCATAAGACATTACAATACAACATATTAGTCACAGATTACATGTTAAGATTACATTTCAGAGCTTTACTATTTGATGTTACTTTCATAATTTTTTTTACATGGAATTTTAAATTTTTCTTATTTCAGTTTCTTGAGCAGTATGTCTTGAGCGACTCTTTCTTTGAGCTTGTGGCTCTGGTCATCTGTGAGCCGTCAGTCGTTGGGTTCAATATGGCTGACGTCGAGGTGATGATGAATCTGCCTAAGGTCTGTGTCAGTCTCATGAAGGCCTTGGCCACCACACCGTACAAGTCCAACCTGGAGAGAAGCGTCAAGAAGTGGATATCCCGGGAAAGGTTATTTTAAAATTTATTCTACCTAATTTGTCTTTGATTATTCTGTTGAATGTATCTTTGTTCAGCTGATAATATCTATTGGTTTTTTGTATGTTTTTGGTCTATATAAAGTATGTTATAGTATTTGTGTGTGTCTTTCCAGTGTCTCTGAACTGTGTGGAATGGATCTCTATGACAAAGAAGCCCGAGCAAATAACCCCAAACTGGAACGTATACTCTTGGCTTGTAGGCAGCTTTACCAAGCCGGCCTTCTCGAGTCCATTTTTCAGAGCGTGGTATGGTGGCTATACTTCTGTCTCAAATCAACGCAGCTACAATTGAAATCAATGGGACTTAAACAATGCTTAGGTCTGTACGCATAACCCACTGTACTTTGTCTTCTATACAATAGGCTGAAACTGATCTGTCCCTTGGGTCCAGGCTTCTCTCAGTTGTATATAAGGGTGTTGTCCCCAAAGAAGAGGGGGCAACTCTGCCATCGATGGATGTGAGCAGCAGGAAGCTAGCAGATGAGCTGCTCCAGCTGGCATTTTCCATAGGACAAGAGGTAACGGCTTGTTAGATATTGTAGTAGCAGCTGTTTTTTTTTCATTTTTAATGATTGTGTAGGCCAGGAAAAAACGTTTCACAGGCCGGCTGTTGCCCATATTTGCACTACACTGTAATGTACTATACATTTAATTAGCTGTAGTGGTGTTGTTGCTACCTGTATCACAGATAGTAATTTCATAAAAGCAAGAATTAATTATAATAAGTAGCAGGGTAGACATATAAGCATTAAAATTCAAAGCAAATTACAGAAAGCGGGTTTAAGTGGCCACTTCACTACATGCAGAACAAAACAGAGGAAAAGATTGTGTGAAGGAATCCTGTTGAGTAGGGCAATAAACTGATCAGTGACCAGATGTGAGAACTTAATTCCAGGGGCTATGGAGGTGGAACAGTAAACATCCATCCTCCAAAACCATATCCAGATCAGAGATCAAAGGCCTGGAGCCTGTCCCGGGCAGCACAGGGTACAAGGCTGGGGTACTCCCTGGGTGGGAAGCCAGTCCATCATAGGTCACATACACCCACACTGCTAGCAATTTAAAAACCCCAGCCTAACTCTATGTCTTTGGACTGTCTGCAGAAATGTACATAATATAGGAAAAACCTACCAAGTGCACAAACAAGATACTGAACTTGTGTTTGGATGTGATTCTAAAGAGTGGTCTTTCAATTGCTTATTTCTTATAAACAGTCAGAAAGTAACTGGATAATTAATAGCAGGGATTAATAGTTTTTTGTGCAAGAGTGCCAGAGACTTCTAATAAGGTGAGTTTTGCCTAACATACTATAACTTAATGACATGATGCTCTGTTTTAAGACTGAGCACATTCAAATCAATCTAACCACGTTTGTTTGCCATATACAGTCACATAAATTACATATCCTTAAATACAATTAATATTGACATATTATGGATATCCCTGCTAAAGCTTATTGTTGGTTAATTTTGGCTGACACATTTGGTATAAACCTGTACCTGGTATTTGGTGTTCTTCATTGTTTGGTTCATTGTTGAATGTTTGATACTGGTGTGTCACATGCTGGGAGGGACGAAAAATGTGGACTGTCTGGGGCTCGCCATGGACTGGGTAAAGTTAGACTGGTTTAGGGGATATCAATACTAAACTGAAAATGAGCATCATATATGTGAGTAGTATGTAACTGGATTTATTTATCACAGATATATTTTATGAGGGGGTCTCAATTCTTTTGGTCTTTATCAGAATGAACTGGTAGATCTGTTGCTGAACAACACAATGATATCACTGGCACCATCAGGAAGCGCTCATGAAAAGAGCATCAACTTCTTGCATGGGGAGTATTTCTATAGCCTCTTCCAAACAACGGTCAATTCCGAGTTGCTAAGGAAACTGGATGGCACTGTTCCTGTTTTCATGAAATCCGCTGTCTACCATCCCAGAATGGTGAGTCACGCATTCTCGAACTTCATAGTGATGTTGAAGGTAGCAGACCCTCTAAGTTGTGTCGAACATGTTTGGACTTCTTTGGATATCCTTATTTCGATAGCATCACTGAGACAATAAGATGACTTAATTTCAGAAAAACCCTTGAGTAAATTACTTTGGCCAGGCTGTGCAGCAGCTTCATACCACAAGTCATCAGAACTCTGAACACACACTAATATCTGGACTGACGCTCTTTAAGTTCCTGTAAACCTCTAAATTGCAACTGCACTTTACTTACTTACAAAGGTTATACCTCTGCATTATTTATTTATTATCTGTGCACTACTTATCTGTGAACTATTTATTTACTGCCTGTTTGCACGTTGCATGCCCTGTTTACAGTGAAGTGTACTATATGTCACTATATGTTGCACCGTGGCCATGGAGAAACGTTGTTTCATCACTCATTGTACATGTATGAAGCTGCTGATGGCAGTAAAGTAACCTTGAACTTTGGCGATTCAACACAAACATCAACAAACTACTTGTGGACAAAACATTGCTACTTCACCTAAATAGCTGATGTTGGCCTCCTAGTCTGGGACAGTTCTGTCTTCTGTCTGTGTGTGTCTTTTGCTTGAACATATTTCAGAATAGCAGGGTTTACCATCATTTAAAACTTGATATATTGTGGGTTCCGTATATGTCTAATATTAAAGAGGGCCAATTGCACCTTCCATCTCTTGGCAGATAAGTACCTTGCTGAATGGCATGTTGGATCATTGTTTTCGAGAGAGGCTTCTGCGGAAAAATCAGGGCAGCACCTTGGTAGGGGGGATCCTGAGGAACTGGAGCTCCCTGCGGCCGTGGTGGGCCACTTCCAGTTCCTCCTCAGAAAGCAAGATAGCTACCCTGACCCTGCTCTCCAAAGTCCTTCAGGTACTTGCCCTCTGGGATTTCGTAGTTAGCGAGCTTTGTTGTGAATAAGTGACTGCATCTGCTTTATTTCTGCATTTGTATTTGTGCTGCATTGCTTTGTTCATGTTTTTCATCCCTACAGATTGATTCTGCAGTCTGTTTCAGTACTAGCCATGAAGCATTTGAAGAAGTGTTTACTACATATACCACTCTTCTCACTGATGTTGTGTTGCCACTGAATCTGAAGGTACATTTTTCTTTACTTAAAATCTTTCAAAGTAGCTGTTGAAAGTAGGTACTGGCAAGTAAAAACTGAAAATTGCCCCATATTAGATTTTAGAAGTTAGGATGTTTTATTTTGTTACCAAGTAACAACAAAGAAATTGTTTAACGAGATTGTTGGGGTTTTTGTAGGTTTTCTTTTTTCAAGATTGAGGATGCAATGGACCAGTATTATTGGTTGAACTGTTTTTTTTTAAGTTTGGTTTTTGAAAGTAATAACAACAGGGCATACCTAGGCAAAAAGACTAAGAAAATATTTTTTTTAATGAAAAATATATTTAAATGTGAAATCTCTGGACAGAGAAATAAATTGACTCTGAGCTGCTCTGTGATCAGTTACACTTCCCTCCAGTCAATGCAGTTACCTGCTGGCACCTGTTGAAAGTCTCTCACCTTACAGTTAATATATATATTGCCAAATTTGGTGAGCATTTATTTTGTGTCTCTGGGAAATGTACCATGAAAGAATAGCGGCCATCTTTCTGCTCTCATTCTCAGAACCATGCGTTGATCATTCTGCCATTCTTCACCACCCTGCCTCAAGAACCACTGGCACAGCTGCGGAAAGCGCTGGAACTATTTGTTGCATCACATTTCCCCCTGCAGTCTCATGAGTTCCCCAGGGGAACACTGGACTACAACAACTACACTGATAGTATTAAGAAGGTAGCTTGAGTTGTAATTGAAATTGTAGTTGAATCGAGTTGACCTGAATTGAATTGAATTGAGTTGAGTTGACGTGACCTGAACTGACCTCACCTGAACTGAATCTAAACAAAACCTGTGCCATTTGCAGGTACAGAAGTACAAGTACATTGGAGTTCTCTTGCACAATTTCCAACGTTTAAAAACAACAAACAAGACAATTACATATAGAAAGTTGCATTTAAGTTTTGTTGATAAATGAGCTGCTTCAGAGTCAGGTAGTTGGGAATGATTTAAGAGTCTGAGTCCAGTTTGTCATGGAATGGGAATGGGGGCACTGGATCTATCCAATCTGACTGCTGCTGGAAAAAAGCTGTTATGAAATCATGTCCTGTGCATTAGAGAATTCCAGTGTGCAACTATACCTGTGCATATGGCAAATGAAGTTTCCGTTTATCTTTGTTCCTCATCTTAAAATAAGATGGGCTTATGATATGTTTATGATAATGAGGTTTGCCAGTCACATGGATTTCTCCATAATCAGTTCTTAGATGCTCTGGAGCTCTCCCAAAGTCCTTTGCTGTTAAAATTAATGGCTGAGGTTCTTTGCCGGGATCAGAAGCACATCATGGAGGAGCAGTTTGAAACGTGTTTTAAGAGAATAGCTAAAAGGTTAGTGGTGATGTCTTTTGAAGATTGAGCTTACTCCTCTTTTTAGTGTCATAATGAGATCATCTCTTTAATTTTTTTCCAACATGCTGTCGTGTTCAATTTCTTCCTTTTCTTCCTCCCTATTCCCATGGCTGACCAGTGACATGGTGATCTTTCTGCAGTCCCGTGTGTGACTGGTGTTCTGCATATGCTGGTCTGTGTGCTGCGGTGTGCTGGCTTTCGGTTTCCCTTAAGAGGTTGCATTCCAATCTTCGTAGGTTTCAGAAATGTTGATATCAATAACAGCTGATGAATAGGTGAGGAGGACTTTAGCAGACACCCCACCTCTCCCACAAGTTTGGAGGGGGGCTGCCTCCTTCCTTTTGATGCAACGTACAGAGGGGGCCCAAGATGACATTTTGTTAGGGGGCTCAGAATTCCTCGCTATACCCCTGTTTAATGGCGGTTAATTGAAGCAGCAAATCCAAAGTCCATCAAATTTTACTGCCTCAGCCATCCACCTCCTGTTGCCAGATTTTACCGACAGAACCCACTGCCTCCAAGTTGGGAAATTTCCCCCTCCCCGAAATTGATACACCTACTGTAAAGTAGGGTGTCTAAGTGAAGTTTTAGGACCCACCAGCTTTGTCTGTCCTTTTATATGCCTGCGACACCTACAGTATGTGTGATCTGACATATTATTAATGTTTGGTGACCTATAGGCTTTCTTGCCTCCTTTTTTGGCAGTGTTAAAAGCAGATTCTCCTCATTATGTTTGCTTTTTCTATCTATATCAATATCTTTATTATTTATCTGCAAGTCTCTCTGTGACTCATAACTCATGTGTGTGGTCGGGGGTTGGTTTCCTGCCTGCCAGGTCCAGCTGTGAGCAGCAGGCGACGCTGTTGAATACCATGTACCGTACCGTCATGGTGGAGGTGCAGCCACTCTGCATCCTGGGTCACGCTTTCGCGGAGAGGACGCTGCTGACGCTGCTCCAGCACTGCAGCGTCGATGCTCTCAGGCCGTTCTTCATGGAAAATGTTCCTGACATCATGGCCACCCTGCAGCCCCGTTTCACCAAGGTAAAAAAAAAAACCCTGATGGTCACACAGAGTATTCACTCTGGTATTCATGTCGGAAAATAACTTGATGCTCGCACCGAGTCATATAATTGTAATGAGGGGCAACAGCATGTGGCTCAGCAGGTTAATATCCTATTTAATGGCAAGCAGTGCCGTATCTACCATCGACTACACCGAGGTCATGTCCTCGGTATTTTTTCCCGAAATTTCAAATTAGTCAAAGCTGAAATCCAGCAGTGATGATCAA
>JAABNY020000001.1:25781271-25826731 GCA_015164015.2 Brevimyrus niger
GAAGGCATTCAAGTAAAAATTGCATTGTAGTATGACTCATTTCCTGGCGCGTACAATTTATATTAGGTCAGCGTTCAATTTCTGATATTCAGATCGAGTTCTAGGTCAAACTTGTTTGTTCGACTTTCAAGAAATTTGAGTTCCAGTGAGTTCGAGAACTGATGTACCACTGTATATGCATTTTAAATAAGAAATAATATTACATTCATAAATTATATTATAAACATCTCCTATGGATTTTTTGAGTCTCACGATAATTTTTTTGTAACCGCTTCAACCGAACGTGCCAAACTTGCTGACTTGTTGATTGCTGGCATTCAGGAGCAGTTATGGTCAAAACGACTTTTAGACAGTGCTTTTAGTTTGCTTTTGTGGCATGCTTTGAGCCCGTTTTTGAACAGAGATCACTATCTGGTGGGGTCAGAAAATGCAACAATTTGTTCATGAAGCGTAGTTTTGATCATCATTCATTGGGAGTAGTCAGCGGTTGTCTTTGACTGAAAATCGGGCAAATACAACTGCATTTCTGCATTTTATTGAACTTGGGTTCTAATATATCAATCACGTTAGAACAGATTCGCACTGTGGTATCGTACATTGTAGCATGACTCACTGTAGTTGAAAAGATGACTTAAAGGTGTCTTTGCCTTAATCCCAAAAAGGAAATTTCCTGTGAAATAATGGAAGAATAAAAGGCTAAACACTTAATTGTGAAGTTTTTTTTTTGCTTAATTATTTCTGTAAATTTGTATTGTCTACTGTCTTCTTAAAAGCTGTCATGTGCTTTCCTAAGCTAAAGTTTAGAATTTTATTTCTAAATAAATCTTATTTGTTAGCAAACAATCTAAATTAAAAATACATATACTGTCAATGTCCTGAATGCCTGATTTGCTTTTTATGAATTAGACCAATCCTTATTAAAAGTGTATAGTTAGTCATTGAAACAGGTAAGTGCTGTTTTTAAATGAAGAATGATTAATATTAGAGAGAGGAGAGGTAAGGAACAAGCACTGATACAGTGCGATGCCGCACCAACCACATGACAAACCACCTCGGTGATGAGAGGCCTAAGTGCAGCCAGGTGATGGGTGATACCTCAGCACCACACTAGTCCGAATGGAACAGTGTGAGATTTCTTCTGGTGGCTGAAGTGCCAATCCTGACACAAACTCCCAAGTTACTCCCTGTAAATTGGAGGACCTCTTTATAGGCCTGGATAAAGGTTAACGTTATACCCTGGACGAGATTATTATTAAACTGGATTAAATGTTTTTTTTTTTCCTGTGTTTTCTATTAGCCCAGTACAACCTTGTTCGATCTTACAGTCAGTAAGCTGATGGAGCTTAAGAAATCTGATAAGGATGACAAGTTTATTGTTTGCTTGAATAAAGTTTCCAAACACTTCGCCCCATTTATGGATCGGTAAGACTATATTTCTTAATAATTGCAAATTGTCCTTTAACTTAATGTATTTGTGATATTTATTAGAAAATAACTTTAATAAATATTATTTTCAGCATTCATTCATTCACTCCAAACTTTTTGTCTGACAGTTTTGTCAATCAGATATTTTTCCTGCTACCAAAGTTGCACGGGTCATTGAAGACCCACTGCCTGGAGTGTGTGCTCTGTAGAGCCAGCGAGATTCCTGACATATATTTGCAGCTAAAGAGAAAGGACTTTCTTCAGGTCATGGGTCATAGGTGAGTCTTGACTGATCAAGATATTGCTTGGTATTTAGTTTCAAGTTTCGAGTTTTGCTACTGTCTCAGGGTAGAGGGTTGGGTAGTAGGACAAAGAACAGTGGAATACAGGACAAGACCGTGTAGGACAAACTTTTGTCCCGTGTAAGACAGACAAAATTGTGCAAGATAAGCAGTGAGCATGAGTATCGGCACGAGTAACAAAGTAATAAACATTTGCAGTTTGGCAAATGGTAGTCTTCCTGGGTTGGATTGTTTTGCACTTGTTGTAATAACTCTTTGATGTTCTCCAGGGATGAGGCAAGGCAGAGAATCTGCCTAGATCTTGTCCATAAGATCTTACCCATTCTGAAGCCAGAAGAAGTTCAGGACGTTTTGGGTTTGGTATCATCTTTTATCACCCATCCGTCCCCTGTGTGCAGAGAGAGAATGTATGACATCCTCATGTGGATTTATGACAACTACAGGTGACCTGTACCTTTACACATTTGCTACTTTCTACGTGTGACAGTGTCACACCGTGTCTAGCTAACAACGAGCTGAACTCCTGCATATTTCATTTTTGTTATAGTGATGCAGAGAGCCAGGCAGACCCTGTCTCCCTAGAAGTTTTCAGTACAGCAAAGGAGGCTCTTCTTCAAGGGCTTGTGGATGAAAATCAAGGCCTTCAGTAAGTCTAAAATCTATATTAATGCTGTATTTGCAGTTATGTAATGCTATATGTGTTGTGCAGTTTGTGCCCTGTTATTTTATTAGTAGTATTTCTTGTTGTATTTAAGGTATAGGTACAAAAATAATGGATAAACCTAGAGTGATACCTAATATTACAAAAATATAAAAACAGCAAAATACCTCTGCAGTGGTTGGTTCACAACCTCTTCAGACCAACCAATTGTTTCTCAGAACTATACATTCTCTTACTGCTACCTTTCATGCCTTAACAAACCTATTTATCAGTGTGACATGCATCTTTTAAGCTGTCTTTGGGGACATTAGTTATGACAGAAATGGCAATGTGAGCAGAATGTAAGGGTTTAATCAGAGGACCAGCTGCCAATGTCTCTGATGGCACAACTCAGCTTTTCGGTTTCTTAGGAATTGTGTCAGAGGTGACAATGTTTATAACTAACGTTGTTTCATATTATCTATTCCATTGCCTAAAACCAGTTTACAGTTTTTTAGAAATGCTATTCTTATTACATGCGTGTTACTACCCATTTTGGGCTGACCCTAGTTAATTCATGTAAACCTAAACATATATAATCATTAAGAATGTTATTCTGTTATTTTTCCATATCTAGTCAGTATTTTCTGTACTCGGATGCAGTGTTAGCAATAAACCAAATACATGTACTGTGGTATTTTTTCAGTTGATATATGAGAGCAAGAAAGCAAGAAAAAAATGCTTTGATGGTAACTTGTAACCTGCATTGCACATTTTGTAATATTTTGTAATATGAATTGTCATGGTTTTGCATTTATGAATTGATGTGTACTGATCTGACTTTAAGTGACATTCATCTTGTCTCCATTGTTGTCTCTCGTTCAGACTGTATGTCCACAACTTCTGGAGCCACGAAAGCCGCCTGCCCACGGCTACGTTGGACCGCACACTCGCTATACTGCGATCACTGTACTCCTGCAAAATTGAAGGTCACTTCTTGAGCTTGGCCACGAACATGCTGCTGGAGATGACCAGCCACAGCCCTGATTACACCCGGCCCGTGTTTGAGTATCCGCTGTCTGACTGCAAGTTTCAGGTCAGCAAGAACACCAGATACTTGTTCCACACTGATTGTTTAGCGAGCAATACTGTCACCATAATACTAAATGATAAAGATGGCATTGAAGTCTGACTCGTATGGTGCATCACATTAATGAAATCGGGAGAATTGCGCTAACAGATTGGTAAAAGCAAAATCCAAATTCCAACAAACATTTTGTTCAATACTGACATGGTATTTGTCTTGCCATGGACACGTTTGTCTGTAAATCGACACTTTGACAATCCCTGGTCACACATTTATTATATATTGAAAATAACTGAAATTTTCTTGTAGTATGATTTGTTCTGTGATCATGAAAGTATATAATGTACAAATCAGGAAATGCAAGATAAGCTTATCGTCAATGGAAAACAACAAATACCTTCAGATATGGTGTACTGTATCCATTGTGCGTGTGTTTTTTTTAGGTAAATACCTTTTGAATCAAAATTTTAGATGGTGACATTTTTCCAAAACAAAATCGCATACAACTAAATGTAAAATACATTTACCAATGAATTTAGCCAAATAATCTGTCCTTTTACATGTATTAAAAGGTTAGGTTTAATTTGTGTGTTATCACCATACTCGTTTTTGGTCTAGGATTATGTGATTGACTCCAATTGGCGTCATCGGAGTACGGTGCTGACGCCGATGTTTGTGGAGACGCAGACGTCGCAGAGGGGCTCATACAAGCAGTCACAGAGTGCTGCTGCGTCCTCTCGCGGCTCCACGGGGGCCCAGCTGAGAGTCACTCAGGACTCTCTGGAATTCACCCCAACACAGACAACCGGTACAGAAAGCGAAGGTGAAGCCACATCATTGTTCTGCTGTTTATCATTTTTAATACATATATATATTTTGTTGTTGCTGTTTATTTCAGGCAAGCGTGCAGCGTTTAACTGGCTAACTGGGAGCAGCGTTGACACTCTGGCAGATTACCCGCTGCAAGCTTCCTCAGAATCAGCATCTTCCTTGCTGGTTTTTGAAAAAAGGGACAGAACACGAATGACCAGGAAAGCACCGGGGGCTGATTTTGGCACAAAGCGTCTGACGGCCCTTGATGACAAAGGAAATGATCAAAGCGCCAAAGGTCAGCATCAGCAAACTGGGCTGACGGCACAAAGGGTTAACAAAGCTTCTGCTTCCACAAGTACTCATGGGGTTAGGAGAATAAAATTCAGTTAAAATTGACAGCAATCATTATTTTCAGAATAATACCACAGTAGTTAACATTTTCACATAAATCATCACTGGCAGTGTGTGGCTTTGCAATTTAAGAGGCTCTTACCCCAAGATTAAATATCACATATAGACAACGTGTCTCATAGGAGAGCAAGAATGCCTGTGCAAGAACCAGAGAACTCCTTTCAAAAAATGGCAAATACTTCAGTACCTGTAACCGCAATGATTGTTTGTTTCAGCTGCAAGTGAACAGCAGGCTGACATCATGAGGTTAAAAAGAAGGTTTCTAAAGGACCAAGAGAAAGTCAGCCTGCATTTTGCCAAGAAGGGCATCCGTGAGCAAAAGAGTGAGAAGGTGAATCTTACAGGGAACACTGAATTCATTAAGTCCATGTGCCTTTCTCTTGAAACATTTATTCCCTTATTTACAGAAGAACATGCATGACTAAGAGTAGAATCTATCGATTACTTAATTTCCTGACTCACAGGAAACTGTCAGTGCTGATGTCGTGCTGCACTGGAGGTATAAAGCCGGGTCGTTACTACCTTTTCATTGTTTGTTGATAGTGTATGTAATTGGTGTGAAAATGATGTGTAAGTGACTCCAGACACTATTCAGGGGGGCTTCATTCTCCTTATTTTTGGTCTCTACCCTAGTGAAAAAAATCATTATTTGTCTGGAATTTCTTGGGACCAAATCCTAGGATCATGCTGTACTGTAGTTTATGAAGCTTTTAACAGTTACATAATGCTTGGCTAAATGAATGACTCTTTAGAGTCATATTTTTTGAAATAATAGATAAATCCATCCATCCATTTTCCAACCCGCTTATCCTACTGGGTCACGGGGGGTCCGGAGCCTATCCCAGGAGCAACAGGCACGACGCAGGGAACAACCCTGGACAGGGGGCCAGCCTATCGCAGGGCACACTCACACACCAGTCACTCACACATGCACACCTATGGGCAATTTATCAATTCCAATTAGCCTCAGCATGTGTTTGGACTGTGGGGAGGAAACCCCACGACAGCATGGGGAGAACATGCAAACTCCACACACGTGACCCAGCCCGAGACTCAAACCCAGGTCCCATAGGTGTGAGACAGCAGTGCTAACCACTGCACCACCATGCCACCCCTAATGGATAAATCAGTTGCTAATAATGCATGTTGTTTTTAACTCCTCACAATGTTTTTGTGAACTGCAGGAGCACGTTGCCAACAAGAAGCTGCAAAAAGAAGCCAAGGTCACCCTGTATCGCAGCTACAGAGTAGGAGACCTGCCAGACATCCAGATTCAGTACAAGAGCATCATCGCCCCACTGCAGGCCCTCGCACAGGTTTCACTTTTACTTCACATGGAATATTTTACACACTGCAGTGGAGAATTAGGAAACCATGCCCGTGTCATCGCAGCTGTCAATGCTCTTTACTCCATGTAGTTTTCCCTGTATTTGCTCTAAAATTGAATGGTATGGAAACTTTTGTCTGTATGTACAGCTTAGGGCTTTTGTTCATTTTAACAATGTTTGTTATAAAGTACTTTCTCAATCAATAGCAAATATTTATGATAATATTATTATTATCATCATTATTGATAATAGTAATAATAATAATAATTTATTACTTTTTTGAATGTACTATGACCAGCAAGAACAATATTTCACCTAAGTATATGGTCCCATTCGTCATATATTCTGAAGCTGACAATAAAAGATTCTTAGGCGAGGAAGTCGTCATTCTCCCTTGTCATGTTTCCTGGATGTCTACAGAGGGATGCAACTCTGGCTAAGCAGCTATTCAGCTCCCTGTTTAGTGGAATCCTGTCAGAAATGCAGTCTTTTAAAACTTCTGCTGAAAGAAAGAAGATTAATGAACAGCTGCTGGAGGACATGAACAATTTCCTCAGCAAGAGTACGGTCTACTTCCCTCCCTTTGTCGCATGTGTGCAGGTAAATATATTAAAAAATGAAGCCTTTCTAAATGTTACCTGTTTATCTGTAAATGAATAAAGGTTGTAGCGAGCGGAGGATTAACCTCTCTGGGGGCCATAGACTAACACACCATGACCTTGAATATGTCGGTATGCCTTGACACACTGGAGAGGGTGTTGTCAGTTAAATTTGCCAATCAGGGATTGGGATTAGCTGATTGATCGGGAAGATTTAATGTGATTGGTGCTTTTAAGGATTTTCTGCATTATATTTTTCAAAATGTCCTTGTGGATCTATTAATTCACTTTATCCAGTTCAGGGTCGCATGAAGCACAATGAGATTTGCATGTCTAAATAGTTTTTCATGCTGATTTACAGTTGAACATGTTCGATGTTGCATAATCAATGTGTTTTAGGATATGAGCTACCAGCACAAGGACTTGCTTAGCGTCCACCCTGAGAATGTGAGCTCCAGCTGCTTGGCCAGCCTGCAGCAGCCGATCGGCATTCTCCTGCTGGAGGAGAGCCTCATCCAGGACCAGGCGTCACACCCCCCGGCCAAGCGAGCGCGACGCGACCAACCGCCCGACACCCTGCGCTGGATTCACCTGGCCAGGTCTGTGCCTCATTTCCCTCCCAATGTACCTACACCTGTGCCCTTATCTCGAAAGGGCCATGCACCATTCTGCTTGTTGGCATTATTTAAAATGTATACACTTCTTTGGTATATTACATGGTTTACATATAAGGGTTTTAGGAACAGTTATTTTTTTTGGGTGTTGTGGTGGTTTAACTCTGTCCTCACTTCCAGGCTTGTGGGTTTGGGTGAATCAGTGTGTTGAATTTGCCTAGAGTGTGTGGTTATGGTGTTCCAGGGTATTCAAGCTCTTTGTAAAATGGATGGGTCAATAATTATAGACCAAAAAGGCTATCAAAGAAATTGTCTGTCTATCTGTATCGTTTGGTAATTAGGGAACTGGTGTTTAAAGTGTTTCCGTAGCATTTTGAAATGGGTATCTTTGAGTGTTAGAGATATTACGCACATGAAATAAATTCTCCCCATAAAATATGGAAATGGCTTAATTTGATGTCTTATGTTAAATGTTTTTTTTACTATGTGCTTATATTAACTGTGTATTTTTTTAAACAGATTGTACAGGTCTTTGGGAGACTATGACGTTGTACGTGGCATCTTTAGTGGCAAGATTGGGACAAAGCCCATCACCCGCACAGCCTTGCAGGCAGAAGCAAAAGGTGACTTTGCTGAAGCTGTGAAGCTCTACAATGAGGTAACTTACTTGTCTGCTTGCCCTCACCAGAAGTTTTACACTATGATGTTTTTACCCTCTGAAAGGTTTTTACAGTACAGAACTTGCATTTAAAGTCAGGCATAAACTTGCGTAAATTTTCTAATCCCATCTTGCAACCATACCGAATAATCTCTACAAAATACTTAAATCACAACTGATACTCTTGACGGTGGTGTAGAGAATGTACTCTCCACTGTGTACAGTTTATACAAGGGATTTGTTTGTCTTTGAAGTAGGCATTTGTACAGATAAATCGCATATGACTGTAAACCTTTGAAGTAATTACAGTTCAAAATGCTGTTGTGATCTTTTGAAACTACATTCCAGGCCCTAAACACTGAAAAATGGATGGGTGATGAACCTATAAACACTGAAGAATGGATGGGTGATGAACCTACTGAGGCAGAGAAGGATTTCTGGGAGATAGCTGTCCTAGAGGCCTACAGCCACCTGACTGAATGGAAATCCCTGCAGTACTGTGCTACTATCAACATTGACAACAGCACACCCATCAGACTTGAGAACATATGGACTAAACCCTTTTACCAGGTACCAAATTATAGAATAAAAGTGAGGGCACATTTCTGTGTGTATTATAAAAAATATTCACATCCCTGAAATGTTGCTGAATTACAAATCAGGATTTTTTTTATTATTGTCCCTGCTCCGTGAAATAATTCAACAAGATATTTAAATATTTTAGAAGCAAAATTTATGCACTGCTTGTATAAGTATTTCAACAGCTCTCATACATTTATAGGCGAAAAAAAAAAAAATGGCCTAACAACAGATACCTTTTTGCCTTGCAAATAGAGAAACCGGCTGCATTTACAGCATGGAGCTGACTAGGCGTACGTGCAGCTAGGCTGGGCTTGCAGTGAATGCCCAGGTACAAGTGTAAGCAGTGTTGGAGTAAAAGCTATACAACCCCTTTCAAACATAGCAAGAAACACAAAAGGCAAATACTCAAATAAAAAGACAGAGTGCAGCAGTATGATCCTTCGGGGATCACTGGGAACGAGTTAAGGTTTTGTGGAGCTTCTGGTGTGGCGGGAACCTCATGCTGGATCGCAGTGTCGAAGGCTGCTGAAGGGCCAAGAAGCATCAGGGCGAATGAGTGCGATGCTCTGAGGTCCACAGTAGTCATGAGTGTCACCTCAGCCCAGCTTCCAGGTCTGAAGCCAGATTGGAGAAGATCCCGTTGGAGAAAGTCAGTACATGACTGAGGACGTCACATTCAAGGAGTTTACTTATGAAAGTTTTCAGTTTATAATTGAAGTGTGGAACTTCTGTACGCAGTGGGATTACATACACTTCCTTAAATAGTAGGGATTGTGCCAGTGATGGAGTGAGTGCGGGTGTGAGCGTGGGAGAGGTGGGGGCAATGAGGGGATGGGGTTCTGGGGACATGCTGTGGGGGAACATTAGAATTGGTGTGAGGGCTTTTTAAACATTAATCAACATTTTTAAATGCATTACTAGAACCAAGCCTGCATTTACAGCTGTGTGTTTACCGTCAGGCATTTGATATATAAACTTGGACTGGATTTGAATTTGATATAGATTTAGGGTCTTTTAAAGGGCAGAATTGCGGCTGTTCTGCATTGTGTGGTTCTCTATTAGGACACATACCTACCTTACCTGATGCGGAGCATGCTTAAGCAGCTGCAGCTGGGAGACCAGAGCCAGACCTTGCTCAGCTTCGTAGATGCTGCAATGAAGCTGAAGGAACGGAAGAACATCATGGAAACCTATTTTTCCCAAGAGCTGAGCCTGCTCTACATCTTGCAGGAAGACTATGACCGAGCCAAGTACTACATCGATAACTGCATGGAAGTCTTCATCCAGGTGGGGGCAAAATGCAGGCTGACAGTATGTTTAGGGAAACATATCCTTATGTGATCCAAGTAATAGTTCTAAATAACTGAAATAATTTTGGTTATATTTAGAACTACTCCACCATCGACATGCTGCTAAATCGAAGTCGTTTGGCGAAATTGCAGTTAGTGCAGCCTCTGACTGAGATTCAAGATTTTCTTCATTTCATCAAGAGCAGTGGTAAGGAATTCTTATTTTGTACCAAATGAGAATTGCTTCATAGTAAAAAAAAAAAATATCAACATAGTAGTATGCACAATAGTATCTTTCTGCTACTTAATCAATGCACATATGTATTTTAAAGTACAAATATTGTCTCATAATGTTTTTTGGCATTTTATCATGGCCTTCATATTGGTTCAAGTGAAATGAGTGGTGTAATTAGTAGGAATTACTTTTTAAAAATTGTCTATTTGTGGAAAAAAAACACGGATGACATACCACTGGTACCAGGGGTATGTACAGTAAGGCACGTCTTAATCATACGAGATTCAAAATTCTTTGTTTGCCTTTTGTACATTAGTACATCATGGTAAATTAAAGGGACTCACAAAATAGTAAAATATACTAGGAAATATAGAGGTGTGTGTTTTTAGGATAAATATGAAATAAAAGAAATATCTCATGGATAAAATATACATATGAACTAAAGATAAAAGAAATTCCTGAAGAAAATAGGAAATATGGCAAAGTGCAATATGGAAATATGTATTACCTTTTTTTATTTGCTTATTTGTATTTCAGTT
Organism: Brevimyrus niger; assembly: GCA_015164015.2. Classification (NCBI taxonomy): domain Eukaryota; kingdom Metazoa; phylum Chordata; class Actinopteri; order Osteoglossiformes; family Mormyridae; genus Brevimyrus; species Brevimyrus niger. Next base: position 25,791,794 of record JAABNY020000001.1, read on the forward strand.
TCTTCAAACTCTCTCAGGACTATTATAAATACTTGGACTAATCGCTTTCCTGATCCAAAAATGGATCCAATGAATGTGTGGGATGACATCATAACAACTCGGTAAGTTATACCAATTATCATTAAAATTATATTTCTAAAAGCAGAGCGGTGTGATAGTTTTGTTAAAAATTATTGAATATTAATATGTTGTTATCCTGGCATATTCCTATACATTTTAAATATCCTTCTTTTATAGCTGTTTCTTCTTGGATAAGATCTCTGAGAAGCTGACCTCCCTAGTCTCCACGGATTGTATGGAAGTGGAAGACAGTGAGGGCATAGAACAGAAAATAAAAGTTGAAGATCCTCCAGATTTTGCAGTGATGATACGGGAATGCAAGTTTAACATGAAGTTAAGGATGGCTGACAGTGCTCGGAAGCAGGTTAAACCTTAAAAAACAAGCAAACAAAAATCAACATTTCATTAAGAGTTTGAAGGAATGTGTCTGTGCAGGTTCTCAGTCATCCAGGACATGATAATCTTAAGAACTTTAATCGTAGTTGGACTTATTTTTTTCAATTTCTTGAAGAACTTTCACGTCTCATCCGAAAGGCTTCTTCAGTTCTAAAAGTCTGATGGATATAACCGCACTAGAGGATAAATACCTGGAACTGTCCATCAGACCTTTGGAACTGAAGAAAAAGAGAGAAAAAAAGAAAACGTTAATCTGCCTTTTATTTAAGCCCTTAAGAGTTTGAAGTAATTGACTTTGTCCGCATGTATATAGGTATGTTGTGATTAAGATGCTACCTTTATAGCTTAATGTAATGAACAATTTTATTTTCCAGAGTAATTTTGCTCTTGCCAGCAAGCTGCTGAAGGAATTACACAAAGAATCGAAGACGAGGGGCAGCTGGATGCAGCGCTGGGTCCACAGCTTCAGCCGCTTCAGCCACAGGCGAAGCCGAGGTCTGGGTCAGGCGGAGCAGGTTTCAACAATGCTCAAGGTCGTCCCACTGCTCGGTATGGCGTTAGCTCCTTCCTTTTGTTCTTTCATGCATTCTTTCTTTAGTTTGTTCTTTTGTTCGTTCATTCAGTTCTGTACTTTCTTTACTTTTTCTGCAAAAAGGTTACAGAAATAAAGAAGTAATTTCACAAATTTAAAATGCCTTAATGATCTCATTCATCGTTTTATATCCGAAAAACATGTGACTTCACACATGTCACAGCACACACATATGGAAAAAATGTATTGTAATATGGTTTCATTTTATTTTTCTTTACTCATAATTTTAAGAGCCAGTGTGTCATCTGCCCTTTGCCAAATGTGTAACCTTCAGTTAAGGTGTTTACATTAATGTAGTATTAACTTCTTACTTAATGTTATTGTAAAAATTACCCTCTACCTCCTGGATGGAGCAAACCATTTTTAAGGGACTCCCTCTGGCTGCACTCATCCATTAGTGTTAGGGGGTCCCTGACTCTGCTAATTTGGTTTTCATTTGCATGGTTCCTCATTTAAGTGATGTTGTAAATCTCTACTATAGAAAATGGCTCTTACTGTAATGCTTTAAGTTGTTGAATACCTTCATGTACAGTATATTGAACATCACTCTGTAGTATATTAAGTATTTTTTGTATTTACCTGTTATTCAGATTTGCTAGATGTACTGTTATTGTTTAAGGATATTGAGTGGTCATGATAAAATATTTAGAAAAGCTTATTTTAATGTGAAATCTTGGTTTAAGGAAGAACATTACCTTTGGGTTAATGCCTTAAATACCCTCTGATTGAATATATGCTTTATTTTGTACACTCTAGAGGAAGTTCAGACAGAGAATGCCCCGATACAGATTTACCAGGACCAGAAAATTCTGCTAGGGACCACATATTGCATTATTGCTTCAGCAGTAAGCAAGGAATTGTGTGTTCTGGAAAAGATTGGAAAAGATAAGTCAAAAAGATTACTGGAACTATCTGGGGCGTCCACCAGTGACCAGGTATGAATGTGCATTTTGGGGATTAATACCTTTTGCTTTGTTTTACACTGCCTCGTATCATTTAGCACTGCCTTGTTTAGTCTTCTTATAACCAAAGGTGGCTGAATGAACAAGCATTCCAGTATGCCTGTTGCACATGGCCTAAAAAGATCTTGAATCTTAATGACCTTGTATATAATCAATGAATGTGTGGATTTTGTCATGAAACATAAGAGCCTCTGATCTCTTCCATCTGCAGATGGTCGTAGGGCTTCAGAAACGTGCATTCACGCTTTTCCACAGTGCTGTTGAACGAGCAGAAACGGAGCTGCCCTCATCTTCTAAAGGAGATGTGGACACTTGTGTGGCCATCAAGGCATACATGTCTTTGGCAAACTTCTGTGACAAACGACTGCGTGAGGAGGAAAAGAGCAGCACTGGTCAGTCACTGCTCAAGACATATTTGATGCTCTTCCAGGAAATAATATTATAACTAAGCGTTCCATAATTCTATATTCTGAAACCTCTCTTCTACATCTATGTACATCAGTAAGAAATAGCCTAGTGTAGAGCTGTTCAAATCACAGTCTTCAAGGGCTGAGCACTGCTGATTTTCCAGCTTTCTTTTACCTGTGAAGCAGGTGTGAAGCCTCTGGCCAAGTAATTCTTAAACTAACTACCTGGGAGAACTGAAAACCAGGTTTGGGTTTAGTATTGAACTTCGAAGAGCCCTGGTCTAGTGCATTGAATGCTTTATTATGCATATTATTGTTGTCCTCTTGAGCCTTATGTTACACCATGGATCAGTTTTGGTAATCCAGTCCATTCCAAAATACATTGTGGTTAAGGTAAGTTGTTGAAAATCGGTTAGGTTTGGTCAGTTGTAAGACTGTTATTGCCCTTAGCCTTTTGGATACTGGAACATCAAAGGAAGTTTAAAGGATGCATATGCATAATCACTCGGGGTATTCTTCTTTCACAGTTGACTAAATGCTGTGAGCTATCTAGTTCTGTGATATCCCTGATTGTGTCAATGTGTCTTTCTTGGATTCATATGGATTTTTCTCCTTTGTTTTCAGTTTCAGAATATCCTGAGCTGCTGACATTCCCAGTTACTGTGATGGAGATGATGCTTAAAGCATTGAAGCTGAACTCCAATGAGGCTCGACTAAAGTTCCCCCGACTATTACAAATCGTTGAATTATATCCTGCTGAGACCTTAAACCTCATGGCCAGCGAGGTCTGTCATTGTCTGCATTGTTGGTATTAAACTAAGAAATTCCTATGACAATATATACAAACAGTAAAAATCTGTTTAATTTGTTGCTTCGGGGAGCATTTCTACCTTAACATGCTGCATTTTATGATCATTAGTAGTATTAAAGGGTGCAAACTCAATAATATCTCTTGCCAGATTGCGTCCGTGCCCTGTTGGCAGCTCATTTCTTGGATCAGCCAAATGATGGCGCTGTTGGACAAGCAGGAGGCAGTGGCTGTGCAGCAGATTATCGCTGAGATTGCAGATTCCTACCCCCAGGCCCTGGTCTACCCATACATGATAAGCTGTGAGAGCTATAACTTTGATGATTCTGCCACTGGCCACAAAAACAAGGAGTTTGTCACCAGGTACAGGCGTCTATCACTTGCATGTTTAAACCTTGAGAGTTCATAGCAAAGGTATCTGCAGGCTTATCTGAGACCTCATGTTTGTTTCTCTCTGGAAGCCTCAAGTCGAAGCTGGATAAGAGGGGAATCATAAATGACTTCATGGAGGCTTTGCAGCAGCTGACAAATCCAGAAATGCTTTTCAAGGTACCTTGGTATTGTGCATATGTACTGTGTATGTGATTTGTTTTGCCCCTTGTCATAGCCTCTTTGAAGACCAGGATTGTGAAAGTATGCAAAGTAATAATTGTATAACTGTACACAAAATAACCAAGCCCCCCCCCAAAAAAAAAGAAAAACAAAAACTTGAAATTAATAATTTGACATATTGAAGCTTGTGTAATTCAACCTTTTATTTTAAGGGTAAAATTTTGTAACTCTTCCTACTATTTTCCCCATTGTCTGTTTTTTTTGCCACAGCATCATGTGAAGATTCAGGGATATTATGTTTCTCAGAAAGTGGGATGGATTGTGTCTAGAGTAGCTCCATGTTTCATAGATGTGTATTGGATGTGTCTAATGTGGAAAATTAGTACCTGCCCAAAACAAATTGTGTTCACACTGAAATCAATTATATCAAAAGTAAATTTATTGCTAATACAATAAGACAAAAAATCTCTTGAAATAACAATAGATTACATTGTCAGTAGTTGTAAGATCTATATAACACAAGCTGCATGAAAGTTTTATGTACTCTGCTCAAGTAGATTTTTATTATATAAAGGTTTTATATGTGTAAGGACCAGCCTGAGCTTGTGTTTGTGTGATTTGTACCAGGACTGGTGGGACAGTGTGAAGAACGAGCTGGAAAAGCCAAGCTTGGATAAAAAGATGATTGCGAAAATGTATGATGAGATGTATTCTTCTCTGGGGAATCTAAGGGCAGAAGGTCTTGGCTCCTTTAGAAAGAAATTCATACAGGTATATGCCATATTGCCATATCTGAAATAAGTTTCAGTAAAAGTAATGATTTATAATATCAGCTTTCTGGCTGGCAGATGTTACTTCTAGCATGTTTTGGCATAGAAGTACTGATGTTTACTCAGTCCATTACTTTTAATTTGTTAGCATAGCTAAACAAGGCATCACTTATTGCCAATTTTAATGAAACTGTCAAAATATATATGCTGATTGATGCATTGTCTCGGCTCATTCAAGTAAATTAACACTTTGGATGTGTTTTTGTTTCTTGATTTTAAAAACAGAAATATGCTAAAGAAATAGAAACACTGCTTGGATCAGGTGCCACCAAGCTGATTGCAAAGAAAAGTAATGCAGATTTTCTGAAGAATGTGGATGACTTGGCGGGCAAGATGCGTGGTTTCCAGAAGGAGCCGGGTAATCTGAAGGAATATTCTCCCTGGCTGAGCAACTTCAGAGCAGAGATGCTGCAGGAAGAGTTAGAGATCCCGGGTAGGTCCTCTGTAAAACAAAGAACATGATTTCTGTAGCTGTTTTAGTGCCATAGCTAAAAGCATTAGCATGGTAAATGTTGTGTCGAAACAGGCTATTACGGATTGATGGACATAGTGTGCTATTAACAGTATTAATACATCATGCATGCAAATCTGTCACATAAGCTTATTTCAATTATTTGTCTGAAGTTCAGACTTTTGCAAATTTGAGATGTAAGACGAAAAAGACCTTGAGAAACATCACTTTCGTTACATTTTTTTTATTCAAACCATCAACATAACAATTTTTTTCAATTTAATCTGTTTTTTGTTTACATTTTAACCATAATTTGACGCTTTGTGTTTAAATGTTCATGCATGTTTAAGGCAGACTTCTCAGTCTGAAATTCTTCAATTTCTCTTGTGGCAAGTGACAAGTTCCATCTTGGGTGTACTTTTATACCCATATGCATGTAAAATCTACATGGAAATGAAATACGTAGAATTAAAATTACTTTTAATCACGTCAGTGGTCAGAGGGTATATTGTCATTCACTGTTTTAGATACGGGCTTGTGAGATTTACTGTTTGCACATTTAATCTTTCTAATTCTGTTACAGGGCAGTATGATGGGCTCTCCAAACCTATGCCAGAGTATCATGCGAAGATAAAAGGTTTTGATGAAAGGGTGTGTAAGATTTAAGGAAAATAATTCCTACCCTGATGGCCGTATTTATGTTACTTAACGTGTTATTTATTGTATTAATGGGCTGCAAATGTGTCACTGCAGGTGAAGGTGATGAGTTCCATCCGGAAGCCGAAGCGCCTGATCATCCGCGGGCACGATGAACATGACTATCCCTTCCTGGTGAAGGGTGGGGAGGACCTGAGACAGGACCAGCGCATCGAGCAGCTCTTTAGCATCATGAACGTCATCCTGAGCCAGGACGCTGCCTGCTCTCAAAGAAACATGAAACTCTCTACCTACAAGGTTGTCCCCATGACAACTAGGTAATACTTTTAATAGTACTTAAGTACAGTCTAATTAGACAACACACAAACGCTAGTCTCTTTTGAACACATTGCACATTATATTTGGTCTAGCCTGGGGGTGGCATGGTGGTGCAGGTAAACACTGTTACCTCACATCTCTAGTTCAAGTCCCTGTCTTGGCTCCATGTGTGTGGAGTTCCTATGTTCTCCTGTGTCATCGTGGGCTTTTCCTTGAAGTTCTCCAGTTTCACCCCACAATCGAGAAACATACAAAGGTCAATTGGAGATTCCAAATTGGCACTAGATATGTGTGTGCACCCTGCCATGGGTTGACACCCCAACTTGGGTTGTTCCCTGCCTTGCCGACCCCCGTGACTTTGCATAGGACAATAAATGGATGGATACTCTAGCTTAGGAAAAGGACGTAAACCTAGTGCAAGGCCATTTACAAATACGTTAATTTATACTTTGAATATCTTGCACAAATGAGTTGCTTCAGGTCAATGTCCAGTACGGCTTTGCCATTCCAAAATAGATTTACTTACATTAGTTTGTTTCATTTCTCCTCAGAACTTGCAGTTCTAGTAGCTTTGGCACATCTAGGAAGTCCTTGGCAAATACAGTATTCTGGTCAGTTGAGTGGAGGTTTTCTCCCTTGAAAAACAACATTATACAGTGTTCTTGTCACTGTGGAGTCATGAAAGGAAGATATTAATAGGAGATGCTTGCAGATCTTTGTGTTGTGCAAGGATGCTTTGATGCCTACTTGACCATTCTATCGTACGCTCTTGCAGTGACCTTTTGGTTGTTCAGAGATTAGAAAGAGTATTGAATTTCTTCCATTTGTTATCCAGTCATTATAACTGGATTGATGGATGTACAGGTATTTAGAAATGTTTTGTAGCCCTCATCAAAATCAGAAATTATTCTTTTGGGGTCCACTGACTTTTTTTGTTATAGGTCAGGAAAACCCAACTCCAGTTACTTTATGAAACTCTATCTTTGAATTTTACATATCCTTCTTCAGTCTAGACCATCAACATTTAAATGAGCTACAAAAGAACAAGCCATTTTGTCTGCCCTCAGGATTGGTCTTATCGAGTGGATGGAGAACACCTGCACATTGAAGGAATTCCTTTATACACGAATGACTGAGGAAGAACGACGAAATGCCTCAAGGTAATGTCTATTTAAGCTTCTGCTTGGCTTGTATTGGCACCTTGAAGGAAAGCCTGATGTATGTATTGGAGTTGTGCTTAGTATGAGGACTTAACATGGCAAACATTAAACCAATGAGGCTTGAGATGGCAAAGAAGCCAATTTGCATCCCCACCCCAATCTGATGTATCGCTGTCTATGCTCTCTGTGAACATGCATCTGGAAAATTTATAATGAAGTTTTTCCTACGCGGGTGAGATCATCCTACCAATGCCTTCATAATGTTACTTGAAAATGGAATTCTTTGGGGATTTTCTAATTTCCAGTTATGTGATGAGTGTGACAAAACTAGAATCTATGCATATTTATGGGTCAGGATGCTACTACAGCCCTAAATGACTTATTTTTGGTTGTTCTGTAGTACAGTGAATCTTTGTACATAAATTATGTACATCTTGCATAAAAATGTCAAACTATACTATACAACTGCTTCAGCAGTTGTATAAGTAGATTATTACTTTGGTAAATCAATACAGAAATATTCAATGGTGGTGTTCTCAGTAGGACTTGGGGTTAAGTAGGCCTGTCGCAATAAACGATAAGTCAACTAATTGCACGATAATTAAAATGAGGTTGATGAATTATCACGGCCAGAAAAAATTCATTTGCATGCTTGTTTGTTTTCCTCGTGTCCCTCTACCAAATGGGAATATCGGCTCTTTTTATCAAACCGGCTCATTTGGCTCAGCTCACCAAGAAGACCTCTTTCAGCTCCTAAACGGCTCTTTTTAAAAACCCTGCCCATCTCTTCATTTAACCTGATGCTGATTAGCGTGACCTGATTTGAGCTTGTTAAAAATAAGATGCTGTCTCGTGGGCAGACGTTTTCGGAAGACAACGTGTTTCGGCCACTGTCATCCTTAATGTTTAGGCAGCTCAAAAACCCGGACAATTCTATAAACATTAATAAAACACCTCTTGAACAGGAGCCGCCTCCCATCGTTCACTAACAAGAGTCTGCTCAAAGAGCCGTGGCATTCTCGAATGGCACATCACTAGTAATGAGGCATGAACTCTTGTGTCAGTGGGCTCTTTTCACGTCAGCTTCTGCGTTCATTGAAATGCGGCTCACTCGTTTCTGGTCTGTGAAAAATGGCATTGGTTTATACATGCCGTTTACAGGATTGCCCAAACTTACGATCAACAACGTACATCGCTTTTGTAAATCCTTCTTCAAAGTACCAACGAGTAAATTAGAGAAGGGCTTTAAGTTTATGTTTGCATATCCACGGATATGAAGGGAAGTCGTATTAGTTCAACTTTGTGGCTGGCGTTGGCTATAGCTTGCGCTAATAGACGTTACTCCCGGACAGTGATAGTGTACGCATGTGGCAGACTAAAGCAGCTACAGATTTGCATATGACCTGTTGCGGCACCTGCTTTTATTCATATAGAGTGTTTTGTTGTTAGTTAGCACTTTTTGTTTACAAAAGTTCTAACTGGCAGTTCTGACAGACTTCATAAGATTCATTTATGGTTTTTGGTTGTTTTGGATATAAAAAATGTCTTCCAGTCCCAGTGTTAAATGTTCTTTTGAAATTAAAGTTTATTGATTGTTGAAAGGGTGTACTTGCATTAATATGCCGTTATCATTACAACAATTGAAAATGGTCCCACAACGACAATATTGTTGTTTATCACAATTTATTGTTCAGCAAGAATTGTTATCGGGACAGGCCTAGGGTTAAGTAGTAGGCCCGCACAAGATCACATTGTGATGTAATCGAGATGTGTTTCCATGAGGAATAAACGCCAGGGCTTTAGATAGCTTGGAGTAAATTTGTTTGGATGCCAGCTTTTTTGTATGATATGGGAGTTTACTTACAATTTGGTAAGGAGATTAGTAGTACAGTATAATCTTCTTATAGTGGACTCGCTTATAATGCAATATCATCAATAGTGGACAAGGTCTGCTGGTCCCGGCCGTGCACTTTTAATAACATGCAGAAAAAGCATTGGATATAGTGGACTATACCGGAATTTTGCTTGTAATGGACAAACAATTTGGTCCCCAGGGCCGCTTTTAGCTGTAGTTCTGTTCGGAAGGCACGTGGCGTGCCGGTGATATCCAGAGCAGATATGTTGGCGGGTTTATTAATAGTCATGCATCTGGTCAGGTAAAGTTGGATTACTACATGTACAACGTAATAATCTATGCCACAAGTGTTTCTGCTGGGGTGTAGCATGAGTAAATGTTGTCCTGTAGTTGTGTTCTGGGCAAACAGCAACTCTGGATATAACAGACTGTTTTGCCAGGTCCGTTGCAGTCTGTTATAACTGGATTTTACTGTATGGCTAAAATATTAACCTGCTGAAATTTGGTGTATCTTTATGTTTATTGAATGCAGTTAGTGGAGCATGCAGTATGCTACTGTATAATGGAAGTTACAAGTGCTGTAGCGGTGAGGAGGGAGCAGCTCGACAGCCACAGCATCTTTTAAAAGAGGAGACATTGTGGATATACAAGGTTAAGACATCAGTGGTGTAGTAATACTTTTTGCAGTTTAAAGTCTGACACATTTAAGAATCCACTAAATTTATACTGATTACTGACTTTTGGGTGTCACAAATATAACACCATGAGTAATCCCATTGCATTTGTTGATACTGATTTTTGTCTGTTGACACAACTCACGGCAACACCACCAACAGTATTGTGCTGTATACTTAACGAGAACTAGCTCAAAGTTCACACAGATTAAAAGAAACTAGTTCATGTTCATAGTCCACAATTTTTAATTTAGAACCAAGTCCACAATCCCAAATACAACCTTGTTTCTAAAAAAACATGGGGCGCTGTGTAAAATGTAAATTAAACAGAATGCAATGATTTACAAATCATATAAATCCATGTTTAATTGAAAATAGAACAAAGACAACATATCAAATGTTGAAACAGATTTTGTTTTTTTGTCAAATACATGCTTAATTTGAATTGATGCCAGCAGCACGTTTAAAAAAAGTTTGGACAGGGCATGTTTACTACTTTGTTGCATCACCTAGTTTTCTGAAGTATTCCTGAGCCCATGCAGTGATTTCCACTGATTTGATTTATAGAGTCATGTCTGTTTTTAATGCAATGCTGCCTGAGGACCCAAAGATCATGGCTATCCAATATTGGTTTTCGGACTTGCCCCTTGCAATCAGACATTTCTCCAGATATCTTAAATAAACACAATGTGATATTGTGCAGCCCTATTAAGTAATTAACCATTAAATGGTAATTGAATGTTTTGGTATTATTGCCATGTTTCTCTATATCATAGACCACATGACGTGTTTGATAACTGGCTTACCAGAGTGGCTGGAAAAGACAATGGGATACTTCGTTATGCTGAAGTTTACAAGTAAGTTGCATAGGTTTTATTTTTTTGTATGACTTGAAGTTGCTAATGCTTTGTTAGGGCACATTTTATTGTCTTTAAACTAATGTTCATCTTGCATCCTTTGTTGGAATTAAACTTAACAGTTTTGTTAAAGCGGATGACGTTCTTTGTTTAAAAATGTTGACTTTGTTTAAAAAAGTTAAAGGTACCTATGACTAATTTATTGATATTTGTCTTTTTTATGTTAAATGTACCCTTAACTACCTGTTTCCTAGCCACAAAATTATATTTTACTGTCCTGATTGCTGCAGTGTGATGCACATTTAAAAAAATTGTGTAAAGTTTTCGAGTTTTGTTTACTTTTTCTATAGTAGTAAAAGAATATTTCAATTAGTGGTCATATGATCTTTAATATTCTAAAGCATTGGTTAAAAAAACACTAGTTTTTGTGAAGGACAAATCATCGCCTCTTTTAGGGAGACCAGGGCATTGGATGGGAAAATCCCATTTCTTTAGAAAAGTTCAAGGTAAACGAGGTGGATGGATTTGGTCATCACAACGTGTCATTTGGAGGCCTGAAGACACAGTCAGATGTCAGAATTGGGCTTTCTGTCAGCATACTAAAAGCCTTACTCCCTTATGAATATAGCACAGTACCACAATGTCTATTATTCCTTTGTCAGTGTAGTCAGTTCACGCTATGTATTACTAATCTCCTTGTAGGAAAGCGAAGAGGGCTGACACTGTCACCAATTTTAAGAAGATTGAGAATCTCGTTCCAGAAAATCTTCTGAGGTAGGTTTATGAGTGTCGATTTTATCTTATCATCATAAGAACATCATTAACCAAAGCAGGTAGTATTCAATAAAAAGTAAATGCAGAAGATACTTCATAGGATATACCGTACCAGGCAATATGAGATATGATCTCCATGTTGGTGTAAAACTATCATGACTATCATTCCAAAAGTTTAACCATTTCAGCCCTCGCCCTATATAGTCACCCCAATATTTGCAGCAACCTTCCAATACACCCACAATTTTTTGACCACTAGCATACCTCGCATGGTTAATCAATACTTCATTGACCCATAACTAATTAAATTAATTGTAGTGGTGTTAGTCTTGTGTTAGTTTTAATTTACATATATTCTTTTGTTAAATTATGTTTTATGTCTTGAGTTCATATACACTTACTACCCAGATATTTCCTTTGACTGCCTAAGACTTTTGTGCTGTTAGTTCATGGCATAAATTTGTAGAATATGTGAAATTTCTGATATGTGCGCATGACAGAGGGAGCACTTCATAAGATAGTCATGAATCTGTGTGATGGTGTAGTAATGTTTATTATAACTAGCCGTGTGTGTCTTGAGGTCAGGTTTTGTTGGAGTGACCCGTGTTCCTTTAGTGATTTAAAATGGGCATTCTTGGTTGCTTTATTCAGGAGAGCCTTCATCAAGATGAGCACGTCACCGGAGGCCTTCCACTTCCTGCGATCCCATTTCATTTCCGGTCACGCTCTCATATGCGTAAGTCACTGGATTCTGGGCATCGGGGACCGGCACCTCTCCAACTTCATGATCAAGATGGAAACTGGCGGTGTTGTTGGCATCGACTTCGGTCACGCCTTTGGTTCCGCCACTCAGGTGGGTATGTTTAGTAGGTCGGGAGTTTGGTAATTGAGCGAGTGAGTTCTTGAATGACTTTTTCACGCACGGATGCTGTGTTCCTTCTTCATTGAGTCTTAGTGGCTTAAACATTTAAAATACAATTTATGTTGGTGTACATTGAGTTGGGCTCTGTTTTACCTCATGACTGATTATCTTAGTTCTGGTATACCTGGTTTTGAAGAAAACGCTATCATTTGCTTATGTACTACACATACAGTATGGGTGGAAAGTCAAAAAAATTTAAGCTTTTTTTCTTAGTTTCAGTGTCTGCATAGTTACTGCGTTTTGCCTTTGTGGGGCAGTATAGTCCTGCTTTGGTTTTTATATGAGAGAGAGATTATTCTCTTTCTGTTTAGTTGTTTTTATTTAACTTGCATACTCTGTAAATGTTTTTCTCCTCAGTTTCTCCCGGTGCCAGAGATGATGCCGTTCCGTCTCACTCGGCAGTTCCTCAATCTAATGCAGCCCATGCATGAGACTGATTTAATCCACAGCATTATGGTCCATTCCCTCCGAGCCTACAGGGCTGACCCGGACTTGCTGCTCAACACCATGGATGTCTTTGTGAAGGAGCCCTCCCTGGACTGGAAGGTATGTCATAAAACAGCTGTAGCATCACCCGGCCTTGAAATGTCGAATGTTAGTTATTGCCCTCTGAAGATTATCTCAGGGTTAGTGCATGACAAGCTTTTCTAAACACATGGTCACCTAGGCAAAGAACCACCTGACGTGTAGTGGAGTAAGTTTACGAAGTTTTAAGAATGGATAATGCACAGCTTGGTGTGCAGTAACCTGCTTAAACCGCAATTACTACGTATTTGTCTGTACTGAAAATTTATTAGTAGAACTAGTTTCTTCTGCCAATGGTAATACCAATTTGTAGTGTTAGAAAATAAATTCTATTTTGTGCATTGACTTACAGTATTAGAGGCTGTACCTCATATGCACTTATAGAAAAGTAAACACCCAGTCAGATTCAGGAATTCTAAAATGCTGTGCTAAATGTTTTGTGGGTGACACATGTTTTATTAATATCCAGAACTTCGAGCTGAAGCAGTTGAAAAAAGGTGGTACTTGGACACAGACTGTTAACACCAAAGAGATCAATTGGTACCCTATGCAGAAGGTTAACATCGCCCGGAGAAAACTGGAGGGAGCAAACCCAGCTGACATCACATGGTACTTTATTATTTTACCTGCTTTAATTACTAATTTTCATGAGTTTTGTGAATCAAGTTAAACAGATGCTAATGTGTCATTTTTTAAAAAAGGGGTCTTCGGCAAATTGGCTCTCAATAATACGCTAGCTATAGCATACAAACTAGGGCTGCCGCTAATTGCTTTTTTTTATTGATTAATCTATTGACGATTGTATCGATTAGTCAGTTAATCTAAATGAGACAATTTAATAAGCGGGTTAGTAGCATGCTTAAAAATATTAATAAGATGTGTATTGTGTATACCCAAAATTTTGTATCATTTGGCTTATTCTCATGCTTAATTAATTTGGCTACTGGAGCACACCACATGCAACACAAGCAATAAGGGATAAGGAAGGGACAGATCAGCAGCCACAACATGTTTTAAAGGAGGATAGACTGATGTGTTAATGAGGTAAAATGATGATGATGGTGGTACTGTTGCAAATTAAAGTCCGACACATTTTTTTTGTAAATATGGTTTTCATTTTTATTTCAGTTCATGAATTGTTTAATTTTTAGTGTATGTTTACATTTTTAGTTTACGATAACGACCCTGGTTCCAACACGTGCAATGCATACAAATGCAGGCACAGGCATCGTCAGTCAACGTAGAATAAGGCCAGATTTTAGCCTAAACATTTTCACAACCCCTTATTCAGTGGAGATTCTAATGTAGCAGGCAGGCAAAGTTTTCGTATTAATTAGCAGCAACAAGGACAAAAGATATTAAAAAGTTCTCCGTACTAATGGCAACTTAATAAACATGAATAGACAACACGGTGGTTTGCCGGACTACAGTAGCGCCTGTATGTTTTCTCTTCAGGTGCTCATGCATAGCCCTAGTACCTCCATCGTACGCCATCACACTTTGCACAGTGTAAAACCACCTTTTTGTTTTCCAATAATTTGAACTACTCTCATAATTACATAGTGACATTAAAGGAAAACATTTATAATGAAATGAAGTATTTTAGTAATCATAAAGGTAATTTTAAAATAATTTTTAAAAGATGCGTGGATGTAAATTTTTTTTATAAAATTAATTATATCTGACAGAATTTAGTGCTCATAATATTTATTTTTTCAATTTTGATATCCTGATGCATTATCTAAGATCGATTCTGTGTCGTAGAATTATCAGTCATTTTAAAAGTGGATAGAATGTGATTTTTTCTTCTCCTTATCGTTTGTGCTTTAAAGTGAGGAACTGAAGTTGGGCTTTGAAAAGGCCTCCGCTTTCAAGGGCATGTTAGCAGTGGCGCAGGGGGAGGAGAAGCACAATGTCCGGGCCCGGGGACGAGGTCAAGAGCTGTCCGTGGAGACCCAGGTGGACTACCTGCTGGACCAAGCCACAGACCCAAACATCCTTGGCAGGGTGTGGATTGGCTGGGAACCCTGGATCTGAGCACTGTAACACTGAAAAGCAATCCAACCGGTTTGAAGGCATTTTACCCCTCTCACTTTCACCTTGGTAACAGTTGTTTACTGTTGATGCTTAATTGAATTTTGCGATTTGGGATATATGTATGCAAAGAATAGTGTAAAAGGTTTTGTATAAACTTTGCAGTAGTGAAATAATTCTGCTACAGGTAGGCAAGAATGTAATATTTCTGCTAAGACAGCAATTTCCAGTTAAAATGTGTTTCACCCAGCAATTACAATTTTAGATTTTTTATTCTTGGAATGACATTCCAAGATACCTAGTATAAAGCCAATCTTTGGAGCCAATGAAAATTGTTTACATCTGGGTATTTACTTGCATTTTTGTACCTGTTCTCTGCCTAAATAAAATATCAAAATGACAGCATTGTACCGCATTTCAGCTGTAATTCACCCAGTCTGAACACTTCACTTGTCTGGCTGTTTTCCTTTGTGTCATCTTGGTGGTTAATATTTGGTTACATACTTATTTTGGTTGCATATAAAATAATGTTAATATAAAACTTAAAGCTGTTAACTATGAGAGGTGATTTTATCCCAGGGTTCAAATAGACTGCTTCCCTTCAGTACATTTCATATGAAAAAGCTCTATCTAAGAATTTCTCCACTAGTTTCATCATCTACTGTAGGTAGATCAATCTTCCCTTTCATCCATATTCTGAAACTGCATAGTCAATGTAGACTTGCTGA
This sequence comes from Brevimyrus niger, assembly GCA_015164015.2. Classification (NCBI taxonomy): domain Eukaryota; kingdom Metazoa; phylum Chordata; class Actinopteri; order Osteoglossiformes; family Mormyridae; genus Brevimyrus; species Brevimyrus niger. The sequence goes on from JAABNY020000001.1 coordinate 25,807,356, forward strand.
ATGTCTGGAAGCACAAGACACAATGTACTGGTCATCAGGAAAGAGATTCACATCATATGGCATACGTCAATTTAGAGGGGGTCACCCATTAAAAACACGCCTTGTACTCTGGGAGAAAGGTAGAATCCCTTTATGAAACTCATGTCAACATAGGGAGAATATTTATCATTGATTTTCCAACTGCTTATCCTGACCCCAGTAATGTAAGGGCCCCCAGAGCCTAACAGCACACGGTATAAGGTTGGGGTATATCCTACAAGGGATACCAGTCCATTGCATACAACGTGTTGAAAGCAACATAATCAAATTATTTGGTTATTTGGCTTCAATTAACTGTAAATGGTAAGAATCAGGCTCTGGTTAAGTCCCTAAGTCCCTTCCAGACACCAATCCCCAACCCACAGATCTGATATGGCAGAAGGCAGGGCCTGAGCAAGGTACCTTGGGTTGGTGGCTGTCTCCAACGGGTTTCCCATTAACTCCCTCTGTGCTTTGAAGAATTTTAAATCCAGTGGAACTGATGGAGCTCCATAATGACCTGTCAACAGCCAACCACTCCCCAGGCTTGATATTGTACATTTTCAAAGTGTTTTTCAGCTAACCATTATAGTGGGGTATTTCTGTTGTATGTTGGCCACCAACAGTTGACCATGTAAGTCTTGTCATGATAAACTTCCTTCAAGCGTCTGGATCGCATGACCAACCCAAAGAAGATGTCTTTTAGCTACAGTCACCTCTATTTAAGTAATATTCTAGTTTGCTTTTGAAGACCCTGGGGCATAGTTGGCCAAAGGCCTCTGAGGCTTTACAGGTAGTGCAGGCATGCATATCATCATTAATCTGGAAAGATGTTGCCAAGAAACAATGAGTCAACAGCCTTGGAAGGCATGCTAGCTATAATGAACAGAGGAAGTTGAGTGACTAGAGATTGCTGTTGGATTCAGGGCAGGTCAACCTATTAGGCAACATAGGCAGCTACCTAGGGTGCCATCTTCTGAAGCTGCGGTAACTTAGCCAGCTGATTCAGAACTAGATAAAATGGAAAAATTATGCAATTATCTGCATATTGCAGTTTATGTGTAGTTGAAGATGTTACATTTGGTGCAAGCCTGCAACTGCTAGAAATGAAACTGACTACGATTGATATGGATCTGTAACTAAATATCTTCATCTAGAGCAGGGATGGGCAAGCTTATCCAGAAAGGGTCATTGGGTTTGTGAGTTTTCGCTGCAACGCCCTAATTAAGTCACTAATTAGAGGACTGACTGGCTGAAGAGTCCTCACACCTGGGTTTGAACAGCTGACCTAAAGGTTACTCAAAAAACCTGCATACACACCAGCCCTTTGCGGATAAGACTGCCCACCTCTGATCTAGAGTGAGGCATTAAACATATCCATCCACTACAGGCAGTTTAGGGACATGAATTTGCTGTCTCCTGTCTTGTGACTATGGGGACTTGGATACTCTGGAAACCTGCATGATACCAGAAGATCATGTTGTGTATTTTATGATTTATGATTATGATTAGAGATAAATGTACTGAAAAGTTCACTAGCAATGGCAGCTGACTCTTGGAAGGAGGTGAGTCTAAAGCTTGAAATGATCTGAGCCATGTAGCCTTGATATTCGCTGTTGGCAATGACATCTGCAGATGGTCTTATCGGCTAGGCAGCACCACAGATAGTAACCGTCTGATGGCAACAACGTTATTACTGCATATTTTTCGTAATGCCAAATAGACTTAATCTAAATGCTATTTGTTAATCTTTTATTTAAAATGTGAACGGCAAAATAGTTTTGTATTGCTGGAGCGAAGTTCCAACATATTAAAAGCTAGTTTTATTTATGGATAAACACAGATACAGTCGTATGCATTTCAGTAATCCATCTGTTTTTCCATAACCATTTATCCAGCTCAGGATTATTTTCTAACAGCAGCCTACTACATTTCCTGGAGTAAGGCTAACAAAAGTCCAAACGAGACTCATCCATCACGGTTTATTTCCGATGAGGGTTACAGAATCCCCTAAAACGTGCGAGGAGGCCCACCTCCTACGGACTGGGGGGCGGGGATGTAACGCAATAGTGTTCAGCTTAATAAGAATAATGAAATGATTAGTCGCACAAATTACTGTCAAACGGACACCTATGGAGAAGTCAGTTCTAAGAAAAAGACACGATACATTTGAGTTTCATTTGAAGAGAGGTGGATTCTACATTAAAGTTAAGCTCCTCTCCGCGGTATGTAAATCGTCTTTGAAAATACAAGTTTATGTGTTTGCATTATATTAGCTACATATTGTACATTTAGAATGAGATTTGTAAGTTCCGTTGAATATTTGCTTGGCTTTGCTTACGACATTCCGTTTTACCAGTAACGTATTAAGGTGCACACTCGTAGACCTTGGGATAAATTTACAGACTTTTTAGACTATTTCTCGACTTTATTAAATATCACTTTTCTGTCTCTGCGACCACCTTAATATGAAAAAATACTAGACACAGCTTAATGCGCTAAAGCCATAACGTCGGAAATATTTTCCAAGATAAAACTCAGTTTTTAGGCTCACATATTGTATGACACCAAAATGCGACTAAAGCGTTAAAGCACCCCTATTAACATCTTGGTTTAATTGTTTATTGAGGAGCATTTCCTTTACCTGCTGCTCCAAATGATTAGTGTGGGAACACACTTTATTTTCCAAACCCCTGTTAACTACATTTTGACCCGATTTGTTGTCTTTTCTTTGCAGATAGGAATTTGAACCCTTCCGTTAGACCACAACCTCTGTTGCTTTTGTATTGTAACCGAATGGCAGGCAAGGATGTCGTATCGGTTTTGTTCTTTGCTCATTGTTACTTCACATCTGCAGGTAAGCTGTGATTTATTAGCATGCGGAAGATGCTAAGGTAACGTCATGCACATACGACAAATATTTTATCTTTGCAGCTCTCTATATTTTTTTTTCTGGGATTAATAAGAAAATATAATCCCTAAAGATGCCTTTCATTTTCATTTGTTTAATCGTAATATTAACGCAAATATGACATTTGCAGACCTGTTGGATCAAATGATGACAAATTATCATCTTTCATTTTCCCCGGTGTGTCTTTTAACGTTTCTATTAGGCATGAAGTTTAAGGTTTGAGAGAGGCGTTTATCTTTTTCAGTGCACTAGCTGGGTCTTTAATTGAAATCAAAAAAGTTTATTATAATCTTAAATAATCGTGACAACATCTGGCATTCCTGTCATTTAAGTTTTCGATTGACCAGGAAATAGCTAAAGGATTATTTGCCGTTTAGCATTTATTTTTATTTTCTGTACCATGCTGTGCTTTTTTATTTCATCTTTATCTACATACCTACTGTAGGCTTACAAAGCAGAAAGCAGATTATTGTTTAATCCAAGTTGAAACAACAGATGCTTTTTATCCAGATGCTTTGTTTGTATGATTGGAGAAAGCAATGTCAAACATTTCCTGGAACTTTTGGGATTAAGGCCCTCATGCAGGGGCCCAATGGTGAAATTGCTGTGCTGACTCTGAGATTTGAGCTGGCAACTTTCTGATCACAAGCACAGTGGTGATCTAACCTGATGGGTTACACACCTCTCCCCAGGCTCCGCCTGGCTGTGTGTCCTCCAATCAGTTAGCTTGGTAAAGGTCAAAGGGGGGACTTGGGTCGTTCCCAAGCAGCACAGGGACATAAGGCAGCAATGGTGTGTGGCATAGATGTACCTGTGTTGCCAGTACCTGCCACGAGCAGGTACCTGTACCGTGTGATATGGGGAAGGGAGCAAGGAATAGATTTGGGTACAAAAGTGAAAGTGAGTTTAATAAAACAGTGGGGACACACTAAAATAGCGGGGGCCAATCTTATCCGCAAAGGGCCGGTGTGTATGCAGGTTTTTGGGATAACCTGTAAGTTAGCTGTTCAAACCCAGGAGTGAGGACTCTTCAGCCAATCAGTCCTCTAATTAGTGATCTAATTAGGGAGTTGCAGCGAAAACCCACACACACACAGGCCCTTTTGCGGATAAGATTGGCCACCCCTGCACTAAAACAAAAGAAAAACAACGAAAAATGCTATTTTGTTGCTACTGCAGGGGAAAACACGAAAAACTAAAAAGGCAGGTTTTGGAGAAGGCTACTGGAATTTGAAATGGAATTTAAGCTATGGCACCAGAATCTGGGCACTTGGTGAAGCCCCAGCCAGTTGTACAGAGACCAATTGTATAATGACCATACTAAAAGATCTGTTTTTAGTGTGATATAATTAGGTAATAACATACGCAAAGGAGTGGATATATATGTATAGTCGTGATTTGGTGGTGATTTGATTGGGGGGGGTCACTGAATCCAGAGTGTTACGGCCCGCTGTGCCAGTTCCAGTGCCAGTGTTTTTAGATACACCTGTAAAGCTGCCTGATACTTCTGATGTGAAATGTCCAAATGTGATTATACTCTATAATAACAGCACCCATAGAATACCTTTTGGCCAATCACATTTCTTTGTTGAAACTAACTTTTGTATAATGTAGATTGATAGGATCCTTTTACAGTATATATAAAGCTGCTTGACCATTAAGTGATTTGATGCTGACCTTCTCTTCTGGCTCCCAAGCAATCCATGAGAAATTACAGGCTATGCATGTAACCCGCTTTTGTTCCCGCAGGTCCATTACCATCAATGCCATGTGAAATTTTGCCTGTGAAGGATGGACACCCTGTGGAAGCCCAGTGGCTGAGCTTCGGCACCTTCTCCGGCTGTGCCAGTAGGGAGACCATAGGGCTCCCCCAGGAGGTCCATCTCATCACGCTGAGGCACAGGAGCCCCAAGCAGCCCGCAGAACCCACTGATGTAAGCTGCTCACCTATAAGAGCCGGTGCCTCTAGAGATGAACTAAATGTGCTTCTCAACCCAGTCCTCAGGGAGCCCCAGACTCTACATTCTTTTTGCTCACAGTACATCTGTACCAGGTATTTGATGTTCTTGATTGTTTGGTTCAGGTGTGCTGGGAGCTGGAAGCAAAATGTGGACAGAAATGTCTGTCTGGAGGTCCCCAAGGACTGGGTTGAGAAACACTGAATTAAGGAATATACATAATGTTGAATATCATTTAAAAAACATTTCTGAAATGTTGGATGTTGCAACTTTAAAAGATTATTGCAGTAATTCATAATAAATTATAAAAAATAACGGTTAATAAGACTGTGTTGATTTTAACCTTTACGCAATCAAGCAACTGAATGATTAGCTTAAGTTAAATACTGTTTCTCTTCACAAATTCAAGTAATGTTTGTGCCAGTAGAAATGTGCTGGTGACCACGTCAACATTTTCAAATTGTTGTAATAATTGCTTGAGGGGGCTATTGAGGTCAATGTGAAGAAACGGACAAGATGAGAACAGCACAGCTCATTTTCAGTTCACACCCAGAGAACATTTTATATATGGATTCTGGCTTGTGAAATCCTAATAAGGAGTTTTTTTGTAATGGAGAAAGGTCAGTACTCCGCGTGGAATCACACAGTCTTTGCTGAAAGAGAAACATGACCAAATTAACTTTGATGACTAGCATTTGCTCATCATTGCCACTCTTCCTGCAATGAATGAACTGTCTGCGATAGAGCTGCTAGCTGTCGTCTCTGCCCGCTAGCCTTTTCCCTTCTTAGATGATTCATGTATCTGCTGTTTCGTACGCTAAGGGCAGCTCCAGGTGCTGGTGATGACCGGGCATCATCCCTGTGTCCCTATAACTGGCAGATGCTGAACTTCGATTATGTCTGTTACGGGGCAGCGCGTGGCTCAGTGGGATAAGCCTCTGTGCCTGTGGTCGGAAGGTCGCTATATAGATATATGTTTTAAACAATGACAATAACAGATTAAGTAATATTTGTCTCATTCGGAGAGTAGTAGTATTTGTCAAAAGAACAAGTAGGTATAACAGTCATTCCTGGAACAGTTAATGAGCAAAAAAGTGTTGGACTAAAATAATAATAATGATAATAATAAAAACAAATAAAAATTAAAAGACTACATGTTGCTGGATGAATAATTTTACTGCATACTTTGCTGTCCTTTCACTTTAGTTAATGTTTTTCCTTTGCCCTTTGAAGGTTACTCTACATGTCAAGCCAATTCAGTCTTTGCTCATCCACCAGAAACCCCTGATATTCGTGCTCAGCTCCCCTTGGCCGGTGATGTGGAAATTGAGGGCTGAGAATCTGGCCCCCCATGTAAAGCGCACCCTGCATGTGAGCCTTCATCTTCACCTTTGCCTGTGCTTGTCTTCCTCCTGCCTTCCATCATAAAATGAATGCTTAAGATACAAATTACTGTAACTGGTGCTCTCTTTTTCAGTATGTACAGTACCACTCAAAAGTCTGAAGACACCTGCATTTAATGCATTTCTGTACTTTTTAGATATTTAATTCACTTTATTATAAAAGGCCTTCAAGCCATGCTGTGATACATATCAAACTCTGCAATGACCAAGTGTTAGACGTCTCAGAATTGTAACCATTTTTAGACTCCCAAACTTTAGACTTTTCACCCAGCTTCCAGAGGTAGACACCTGGAATGCCTCTCCAACAGTCCTGAAAGAGTTTCCACCAGCTCTGAGCACAAGTTGGCTTCCTTGCTCTTGCTCTTCAATCCAACTTATCCCAATCCAGCTCCACAGGGTTTAGGTTACTGGCTCATGGGGGCCAAATTATCTGCCACAGCACTCCATCTCTTTCCTTGTTCACAAAATAATCCTTACAACCTTCAGGTGTGCTTAGGGTCATTATCTTATTGAAAAGCAAATGCAAAGTCTGTGATCCAACTCACAAAAAATGTCCCTATAAAAGTTCCTGCTTCACAATTACCCTTATTTAGGTTTATATCACAAAATAAGCAAAATTTGTTAATGAAGTATGACATCCATGAACTGGTTCTATTTGAAATCATAGTTAATAAAAATCACAACTGCAATACAATTAAACAAAAATGATTGCTTACTCAGGAGTCATGGCAGTTTAAATCTGAAGTCCAGCTGTGCATGGCATCAATAGCAAAAGTAGAGCATGACTCAGTGAGTTTCAATTTTTATTTTCTTCCTGCAGATATCAAAAAGATCAGAGGTTCTGTTTGAGGTGGGAAATTTTTCAGTTTTCAGCAACGTACTTGCAGAAAACCTGCCACGTGGCAAACAACGCCTTGTTACCTGGGCAAAGAGGAAATACAAAGCGGTCACTTCCTTCTCTGAAATCAAAGCTGCCCAAAATATCTATATGGAAGTTGGTGAAGGTATGTTGGCCATACTTTTGGCAAAAATTTTTTTTTTTTTCTGTTCTACTGTAGCCACGGGGGTTACATACCCCTGCTGTAGAATGGGATTAAATAGTTTGATTATCTGTAGTTTAACATAGGAGGAAGTCTCCTAACATTAACATCATTAACATTTGTTTTGGGATGGATGAATTACGGTTATGAGTAGTGGGTGGATGAACTGATAAATCTGTGTGCTGAGCTCTTGCACTTATATCCAGTCTTTAAGGATTTTGCACAAAAAAAACTAAAGCATTAAAACAATGATAATAATGTTAATATGAATAATGATTTTAGAGTTGGTAGCATATAACAGACTATGAAAAATATAACGTCCATATCCTTTCAGATTCCATGTCTTCCGAGACCTGCAAGATTGTGAAGAAATTCCAATCTCAAAACTGCCTGGCTGGTTATCTACAGACATCCAAAGGCTGTGTTCTGCCACACCGAGCCCATAATCATGAAATCCACATCATTGCATTACAGGCCCCAGACCCCAACAGGTAAACGCAGCTTTTTCTGGCTATTAACTGATAAATAAAAAGTTTGCAGACTACACCGAGATCACATAATGCCGGCCTTGTAGCAGATCCTTCAGTTGGCAGTTGGCTTCTAGTCTGCCAGAATAAGTGAAGGACGCCCCCTTGGGCTCAGAGGTGGAAAGTTCATGTCCAGAAAGTACAAATCCAGACCAAGATTTTGTGTCAATCAATCATTTGAATATAAAGAGTCACAGTCACAGAGTACTCAAATAGTTGGTTAAAACAAAACATTGGTCTGGATTTGTACTCTCTGGACCTAAAATTTCCACCTCTGCTACTTTCTGGCTTATTTATTAGTATGGCCAGTTGACTGAGGATTCCCAGAGGTTTTTTTCCCCAACATATATATTATTTTTCTATGGGGCATATATCTGTATTTTTTCCTCTTTTTTCATTAGTACATTTCAAAAAGATGTGACTGTGGATATTAAAGTACTGGACAAAGCTCAGCTCACTCACCATGACGTGGTGCTCATCCTGAAATGTGGGAAGCCAGTCCACTGGGTGATCCGATCTCGAAGCATCATCAGCAAGCTGAAAATCTTGGTAAACTGCACAGTAACATGCCCCTTCTTTTTATTATCTGGGTTTCAGTTTCGGGGTTCCAGTTACAGCTGCAATGCATTGGCTAAAGAGTCAATTTTTTGAGTGGAATGGTGGGGGTTATCCAATACACAACGCAAATAGGAACAGGGCATTCTGCATATGGTGCGTAATGGTAGATCCTAAAACATAAATGAGACAATGAAAAAATGCATGTGAATGGAAGCAGAAACATCAAACATGTCTTTCTTAGTTCTTCACTATATAGCCACAAGCTAACCATTATGGTTGAAACAATGGACACATCATCTTTTTAAAATTCCAATAATCACATTTGCTTTTTAATTGTCCTTTACTGTTTCCTATATTTTGGCAGCTATTTGTACATTCACAAACGAATTGCATTTGAAATGCTTGTTGTGGTGTTGATTGGATTGCTGGCGCTGGTTCAAATCCCATGGTCGGCAGAGTGATGTTACTGCTGGGTCCTTTAGCAGGGCCCTTAACCCCTAATTGCTCCAGGGTCTCTCTGACCCTGTATTCTCAACTGTACATGACTTTGGATAAAATCATCTGCTAAATAAATGTATGCAATTAATATGATTAACTTTAACATATTAAAATTTCACCGAGTGCGTTTGTTCAAAGCTATATATTGCACTACAATCTTACGCCTTGAGCTGACCTAAATCAGCGCCAGGTTACCTTGACAGGATGTTTTAGTGTTCTCTTGTCTGTTTTATCTTCTCTCATTAACGCTTGGTGTCCCCTCAGACCCCAGACAGGGTAACGCTGGATTCTGACACCGAAACGCTGATTTCCAAGGTCAGCAGGCAGGACGTTCCTTCTCAACCTCATTTCCTAATGCAGTGGGCTGAGAAGCATAACTACAGTCCCCTCACCTCATTCACTAGCACAGATGTCGCCAATCACTTTACCTTGTGGTTGAGGGAATTAGGTACGTGTATGATAACATCTCAGGCTAAATGCTTCATAAATTTTAATAAAAAACTGCAAAAAAAAAATATTTCAATAAAAAATGCAATATATTTATAATTATTTTAAAGGTACTGAGTTAATGTTAATGAATTAATCCCCCTAATGAATTCCCTGAATCGGGGGTGGGGGTGGGGGGGGGGGGTTAACCGGTGATTTGTGACTTATAGATGAGGTTGCAGATCCTTTGAAGAGCACGTTAGGCCCACAGCTGGCTGTCCTTCACCGCTATGAACCCTACCCAAGCTCCACCCCCCAGCATGGGGTACCGCATCTCTTCCTACCCGCACCTGTCAGGGACAGGCCTTGGCCTGCTGTGGATCACGAGGCCATCTTCAGGGATGGGCTGAGTGTGCTTTGTGAGGAACACAGGATGGTGGTGATCATGGACAAAGAAGGCCTGCAGGTGACAGCCATGTGCTTTAATCTAGATGCCACTTATTAGGACAGCAATGAGTGTCACGTTCATATTATTATTTATATTGTAACCTGTTATGACTACTGTTTAATGAATACAAAAAAATTAAATATGCATAGAAAACAATTCATGGTTGGAACAATTCTCACATACCTACAGTATGTAATAAAACAGTATATCTCCTCAATTACAAAATGTCATAATCAATGCTACACATTAAAAACTTGTAGAACTAGCTGGATAACCGTAACAATGGTATGATACCTATTTCATGTTTTCTTTTTTTTTTATAATACTGCAATAAGTCTGTGAAATATCTCTTACCTGCTGGATCACATATTGTGGTGATTGTTCCAGGGAGGCCAAAACTATTTATGTCTTGACTTTCAACGCTAAGTTAGCTGCTGATCCTTTAGTTATAACCTTTGTTTTCTTTATATTTCACAATCCCATCTCTTCAGTGATTGTCATCTGTCCTTGGCTGCAGATCTTCTTCATTTCCGCTATAAGCATTTCAAATATTAGTGATTTTTCTCGCACTTCATTTTCACTTTTAAATTGTCTATTTCCCAAACAATTTGTGTTTTGCTTGATCTTCTTGTCTCTCCCTCAGGCTAACGGGTATTCAAAGGTCAAACTTACTCTGCAGGATCCTGACTGTAATGCAAAGTCTAATGCTACTCACTACATCCTGGAGACACTCCTTACAGGTTGCCAAACCACCAAGTACCCTTTTTTCCCAAGCCCAGTGGTAATCTACTTTAACACAGTAAGTAAAAAAAGGCAATCTGCTTGTCTTTAGATCTGAGTATCTGAGTAATATAGGAAGCTTTGGGTCCTGTTCTTGACAAGCTTGGATATAATCCCGGTATGTTAAATTTTGGCACGTTTCTGTTCATATGGTACATTTTATGGACCCAGTAACGCAGTTTTGGATAATGCTGTTTTTTTTTATCTGGCTAAATATTTTTTATAAGATGTGATGTTGTGAGGAATTTATCGTCTCTGAATATGTTATTTAAAAAAGAGTGTTGAGATACTTTTGTGGGAATAAAAGCTTTTCTGCACATCACATCACATCAGGTCCTTCCACACATTTCTCTCCTTTCGTGATTGGTAGATTCTTATTGGCCAGTTGCAGCCTGAGGGGGGAAGTGGCTGGCCATTTGATTATGAGGACATAACTACAGAACCCATGGAACCAATATTTTCCATCCTGGTAAGCTGGTAACCTCAGTTATCTTGAAATGAATGACAGCCCAGTGTAAGTGCTGTGCTGTGATACTGTGTGATGGCCGGTGTTTCATCTCCCATAGTTTAACTGCACATACAGAAACAACAAGGGGCCTTTAGCCTCATTTCCTTCTCATGGTCGCCACAAGGACCCTATGAACAACATAACTTTCAATATGGAGCTTTACAACACAGACCTTTTCTACTACACATTACCTCAGCCCTTCCTCACCATCTCGGAAAACAAGCCCATCTTTGTGGAGGTAAGAGAGAACAGAAATGAGTTTTGTTTTAAAATAGCCTGTTGTAGCTTTTTTTTTTTGATAAATCACTGCACACTTCTCCGAAGGCATGGTCAGCCAGTAACCCTAGCCAGCAATGCCAACTCTCACGCATCTGGCGTGACACTTGTGCTTTCAGACTCTCACGCTCCCACAAGAAATGTTACGGTAAATCTGTAATGTTACTTTATAAACCTAAAATTAGCTACATCAAAAGCCTTGTGTTAGTTTGCAAATCTTAGACTGTTTACGCATTCCTAAAACTGTTACATAAATGTAAATGAGTGTGATGACTTGTCTGGAATTGAAAATCTCACACCAGTCAGCTGACCAAAGTTGGGGACACGGCCTAGAGCGGCTGGACTTAAGGGTCTTGCTCAGGGGCCCAGTGGGATGAACACTAAGCTTTTTTCAGTGTAGCATATTAAGGAAAAAGTATTCAGTATTGTCATGACTGCATATACTCAATATACATATTGTTGCTTGACTCAGCATGTTGACGGCACATACATATACCGTTCATGCTGACATCATTTTTTGAATATATGGTAAAGGACAAAAATCAATTTGGTACAAGCATTTCGGTACAAACTATACATGATGCTATAAATGTGTTGTGAATCATTTGGAATAGCAGATATTAATTATGAAAATCATAAGTGTGTTCCTCATTGGCTTAGGGATCTGTACTTGTGTCCGGAAGGTAGTAGGTTCAAGTCCCGTAAGTGTAAACAAACATAGGCCCTTAACCACAAGGGATGCTGGCTGATCATTCTCTCTGACTCCATGCTGTCTTCGCTAAAAAACATCTGCTAAATAAATGTACCTAATCCTCACTTAATTCTAACCAAATCTCCTAGCATTGTCAGAAGCTATTCAAAACATTATGTGTTCACAAGCTGGGGCAGTGTGGAGGGTCACACCCTTTTAGAAATTGTATATCATATATTTAAGATCATAAAGGATATTTAATATTACATGCACTAATATTACATGGACTTCAACATCAGTGATTATGTGAAGGATATGTAACCATGATGCAACACTTCTGTTTGAGTAAAATGGCCTGTTAAACAGTGACATGCTGTACTACATATAGAGTTAGATCTAAAATTATGGTCAAAACAGGATGCCTAGAAATACTTTTGTGAGTTTATGGTGACATCTTCAGGCACTAATTTAAACTGCAGTTTACTGCAGCAGTTAACCATCAGTCTTACTGCTAACCCTGGTGAGGGCCACAGATGCAGCGATAATGTTCGTCATATTTGTTAATGAATAGAAGGGATCTAGAACTATGTAACTAAACATAACGTTTTGTTTTAATGCACACATATTTGTAATTGTGTGAATATTTGTAACTGTGTTTCCCACATTTATGGTTAATTCATTCGATAGTAATGTTGTAGGATGGTGTGATATTAATGCATTTCTAGTTTTTTTAATTTTACATCTAGATTTTTTGTGTGTTTTGACAATTTATCTTGTTTGCATATACATATACTTATATGAGACTCATTTAGTAAGTATCAATGCTTTATTTAGTTGTATGGTAATGCAGGTACCTGTGCATGGTATTCTGTGAAGTGTAAGCATCTTAAAGGTGACTTTGTTATGCTTTTGCCAGAATAAGCTTAGCCTCTTTCTCTTGCAGGATGTTTAATCTTAAGCATGGCCGTAGCATCACCAAAGCATAGTTTTGTATTTTTAATAAAGTATTTTTCTTTTCATCCCTCTGCCCAGGTTTCTGCCACCAAATCTGACCATGAGCTTGAGTTTATGATACAGACGTGCTTTATCTCGCCCAATTCGAACCCTAACATAGCATCGGAGTACACCCTCATTGAAAATATCTGCCCTACGGATGACTCTGTGCGGTATTACCCCCAGCAACTGGAATTCCCTTTCCTACATGCACAAACAGACAGAAAGAGGTTCAGCTTTACCTTCCGGTCAAAGTTCAACATGTCCCTGCTTTTCCTGCACTGTGAGATGTCTCTCTGCACCAAACGCCAAAGCAGTCACGGTCTGCCAGAGGTCAGCAACACTTTGTGATCCTTCTTTCTTTTTTTCTGTTTGCCTTGAAATAATCTCTCTGTATGACACATGTAGTTTTTATATGTCGTAGTCAAGGGCAGTGCTTACATGGGGATAGATGTGGAAAGTTCAGGTCCCGAAAGTAAAAATACAGACCAACAAACAGTTGAGCATAGTCACAGTCAGTTTTCAACTGGTTGAAACAAAATCTTGGACTGGATTTTTACTTTCTGGACCGGAACTATCCACCTTCGCGATTAGATTTTTTGCATAAGCATGACTTTTATTTCATTAGTATACTTTGGCTGTAGTCTAGGGTGGACCTGGGAGGATGTTGGTGTGTGGAGCTATTATAACTGGACTGTGCAACCATTAAAATAAAGTAAAAAATATCTGGTAAAGTTATGGTGTTCTAATGTATGAAGCTAAAAAATATTTATGTAAATTATTAATACATGTATAAGTAAAATTTAACATGCAAAATGCACAGGTTGTATGATCTCTGCATGTATTTTTGAAAAAGGGAACAGTAAAATTGAATGATTATGTTATTGTGGCTTTCATAGGGTGTGAGCATAATCATTTGGCGCATGCTGACATGGGGAAGCTCGGATTTGGCTCTTCACAGAAATAACTGCCCAGCTCTTATCTATGTGTTTGAATAATTTAAAATAAGGAATCTGTCATTGTGAAATTTGTTGTACAATGCACTGTAACTATAAAAAAATACAAAATGCAATCTGGAGAAAGAGCATGCACTGCATTTTAAGGTGTTCTGATCCTGCTCTAATCCTGCTCGATTCTCAGTGTATACAACCTGATGAGGCTTGTACCTCTGTCAACATGGATGTCATTATGGCTGTGATGACAGCGAGCACCAAGACTTCCACCCGACCACTGGTGGTGCTGTCAGACAGCAAGCCACGGGAGCCATCAGGTGAGAAGGCCGATAAGGGGGACAGACCCTCCATGGTTTATTAATATGAAACATTACCAGTGAGTGCTAATCAAACTATAAAGATGCTTGACACAATCAAGGGTGAACTATACATACCATACATGCACTACCATTCAAAAGTATGGGGTAACTTAGAAATTTGCTTGTTTTCCATGAAAATACAGCTAAATAAATAGGAAATAGTAATTGACAAAGTTAGAAATAATAATTTTTGAAATTAAAATTACAATTGTATTCTTAAAACTTTGCTTTTGTCAAAAGGTCCTCCATTTACAGCAACTAAAGCCTTTTTAGACCTAGGACATTCTAGATGTCAATTTGTTGAGGTAACCTTATGAGATTTCACCCCGCATTTCCTGAAGCATGTCTCACAAGTTGGATGGGCACTTCTTATGTACTATTCGGTTAAGCTGCTCCCATAACAGTTCAGTACAGCTACGATTGGGTGACTGGTCTCTCCATTATCACAGAATACTAGCTGACTGCTTATTCCCTAAATAGTTCTTGCAAAGTTTGGAGCTGTGTTTAGCTCTGTTGTAGGATAAAATTGGCTCCAATTAGATGCTGTCTGTATGGTATGGCATGGCATTGCAAAATGGAATGATAGCCTTCCTTCTTCAAGGTCCCTTTCGCCAGGTATGAATCTCCCAGTTACGATCACCAAATCAGCTCCAGACCATCACTGTGCATCCACCATGCTTGACAGATGTCAGGCACTCATCCAGTGTCTTTTCATTTGATATGCATTTAAGAAAATTTCTTCTTTGTGACCTAAAAACCTCAAACTTAGATTTGTCTATCCATCCTCTGTTCAGTGTCTTTGTTCAATTACCCATCTCAGTCCTTTTTTTTTATCAGCCATTCTCAGATATGGCTTTTCCTTTGCATTTCTGCCTTAGAAGGTCAGCATCCCAGAGTTGCCTCTTTGCTGTTGACATTGAGACCGGTCTTTTGCAGGTACTACTTAATGAAGCTGCCATTTGAAGACCAATGAGGCGTCTGTTTCCCAAACGACACGCTGTATTATATTTGTCCTCTCGCTCAGTTGTGTACTAGAGCCTCCCTCTCCTCCTTCTATTGTGGTTAGAGCCAGTTTGCACTGCTCTGTGAAGGGAGTAGTAAACAGCACTGTATGAGATCTTCAATTTCTAGGCAGTTTCACACATGAAATAGCCTTCATTTTTCAGAAGAAGAATAGACTAATGATTTTCAGAAGAAAGTTCTCTGTTTCTGACCATTTTTAGCTTGTAATCGAACCCACCATTGCTGATGCTCCAGATACTCAATTCATCCAAAGAAGGCCAGTTTTATTGCTTCTTTAATCAGCCCACAAATTTTAATGTGTGCTAACAAATTGCATGGATTAGCAAGCACAACATTCCACTGGAACACATGAGTAATTGATGCTGATCATAGGCCTCTGGCCACCTATACTGTATGTACTGTAGGGATTCCATTAAAAACAGCCATTTCCAGCCATGATAATCATTTACTACATTAACATGTCTACTCAGTATTTCTGATCAATCTGATGTAATTCTAAGGGACAAAAAATGTTTTTTTTTTCAAAAGCAAGAACATTTGTAAATTACCCCAAACTTTTGAATAGTAGTGTATATCATATCTATCTAGGGTGGGATTTATTTTATTTACTTTATTTTAAATGTATCATTTTCCATTTAATCATAATGTCCTTTAAATAATTTCAGATATTAAAGCATAAGACTATACTGCTTCTGTTATTGTTTCAGGACCTTCCACCCGGACGTTTCTACAGGCTCCCCTCCAATCCAATAAAGACTGTAAGTTCAGGTGGGGAATAGGGTTACAGATGGTCTTATCACTTCTTTTTTCACCTCTTTAACGATAGAGAAGCTAAGCTAAATAGGATACAATAGTGATACAGTGATCCCCCGCTATATCGCAGTTCAGCTATTGCGCCCTCTATCTCGTGGATTTTTCCTTTTTCCCAGATGCATCTGCAATGTGTGTGTGTGTGTGTGTCTGTGTGTGTGTATATATATATATATATATTTAACATATTATTATTATGTTTCTCATATCCTTAACCCTAACCCTAACCCTAACATACCCCTGTATGTGTGTTTTAATTAGTTTATATGTGTTTAAAGCTTGTGGGAGGGGTATTTTAAGGTTTATACTATAAAAAATGTTTATTTATATGGTCTTTCTATATCGCAGATTTTTACCTTTTGGGTAAAAATGGATCTGGGACGTAACTTCCGCAATAGGTGGGGGATCATTGTACTATATTCATCCACATTGAGAGAAGCCAGTTGCAGTTGTATTTCCCATCTTACTTTTCACGAGAGACGTAGACACACTTATTAATAAGTGTGGGCTGGTTTTGGGGTCAGAGCACAGTGTCAAGAGTTCTAACTGTGACTCTTTATACTCAGCTAGCTGGTAGGAACAATATTTTGGTCTGGATTTTTACTTTCTGGACTTGAAACATCCACTTCAGTTGATCACACCAAATGTTTCAATTATTTGCACTGTAACAATAGTATTTAAGATGCATCTTAAAAATCAAGAGGAAATTATTGGATGTTGTCATAGGGTCTGATTGACCTTAGTCTCTCACTACAGTTTTAAACTGTAATTGTGACCAAAGTGTGGCTAAAATTTATGCAATACTGTATATACAGTGGTACCTCTGTTCTCAAACTTAATCCGTTCTGGACTCCGGATCGAATCCTAAAATGTTCGATTTCTCATAAAATTTTTCCCATAAGAAATAATGGAAAACCAATTAATTTGTTCCCGCCCCCTCCCCCTAATTACACCTAAATATGTTTTTTTAAAAGCACTTAAACACAAAATAACCAGGATAAAACAAGAGCATATATTTCTTAATGACTTCCAAAACGACAAAGATCTTATCCCAACATTACCCCTGTCCTGCCCCGAACGTCCACTCCTTCTGTGTGACACGCCCCCTCGTTAACCTCGTGTGGGATCCCCATGTGATCAGCTGTTTCTGGTTGTTGTCATTAGTCATCTGTATTAAGCCTGCATTTCAGTTTGTTTCCCCAGTCCAGTCATTGGGTGCGTTCGACTTGATTCCAGCTGGCTTAAATCAACACATTCTGATCCTGATGCATTGCATTACGGTTAGATGCATTGCGACCTCTCACCCGGCTGCACAAAGTGGAACCGCCTCCATGACGATACACGTTTGCCTTTATTGGCTGAAGAGTTTAGTTACATGCATGACGTTTGTATCCCGAGCAGTCTCGAAATGTAATCTGCTATTTCTCCCGAGTATCATGTGAAGCAGTGAGAACTAGTTTTCAGTTAATTTACCTGGTCAAATTAAGTTTAAATAAATGATATAAATGCTCTAATAGTACACGTAAGTTAGCGGTTTATTTAGTTAGATACTGTTATGTTACGCTGCTTTATTTGGTTTATCGCTCAGCCTGTGAAGACGGCATTCAAGTGAGAATTGCACTGTAGTATGACTCATTTCCTGGCGCGTACAATTTATATTAGGTCAGCGTTCACAGTTCGATATCTGATATTCAGATCGAGTTCTAGGTCAAACTGGTACGTTTGACTTTCAAGAAATTCAAGTTCTAGTGAGTTTGAGAACCGAGGTACCATTGTACTTAATTTGAGGGAACTGGCTTGGGAGACAAATCTTTCCATTGCAAAAAAGTTGACCTATTTTACTGGCAACACAATGAACTGTTAACATTTAATTTTGACCCATAAAAAAATAATGTACCTTAATATGAATTGAACGTCTCGGGATTCCCCCAGAGGAGCTGGATGAAGTGGCCGGGGAGAGGGAAGTCTGGGTTTCCTTCCTAAAACTGCTGCCCCCGCGACCCGACCTCGGATAAGCGGGAGACAATGGATGGATGGATGGATGGATGGAATATGAATTGTGCAGGCGTTCAGCTGTACACACTATGTAAGCCTGTTCACTTCAGCTTTTTTTTTTGCAGATATAATGTATGTCCTGGATACTCCAGTGATGGTTGGAATCACTTTTGCAGCGTTTATCATCGGGGTTATATTAACAGCAGCTTTGTGGTTCATTTACTCTCGCACAGGTAAGCCAGCTATTTTGCTTGTCTTTCTCATTATACAGCTGACCTTTCTGTATCAAATAACGAGCAGAAGGCTGCTCACTGTAAGTGCTGTAAGGTGCCGTATTACAGTGCTGTATGCAGTACTGGGGTTGGTCATTCTGCTATGCTGGATTAGTGTGAAAGCTGGTTGACCCAATGCTAAAGCTAAAAGCTACCACATGTTCTCATTTGACCTATTAATTTATTCAACTCCCAGAAGTGAAAATTGCCCCCCTTCAGAGGTCCTTTCTGATCAGCCAAGTCTTACCAACCAGCGATGATCAAGCAAAATTTTCTTCTGAATCCATTCCCTATATGCATCTTACCCCTGGGATCTGTAGCTGAACTCACTCCACCCAACCTGTCAAGCAGTTTTTGATTTGAAACTAATGGTATTTACATTCATCACTGTTTCACTTTATTTTTCAAGGGCTTTGATTAATTTATATTATGAAATGTTACTGGAAAGGATGCAGAGATTCATTTATTCATGCTACTCATTGAATGAAATTCTGATTAATAAACGTCTTAATAAACTTAGCAGGACTCAATATCATGTTATAAAGACAAAAGGCACCTTTCTAAAGAATACCACTTATTCACAGGTTTAAATTTCAACATAACTTACAGCTAACTACATTTTAGGGCAGCGTGTGGCTTAGTGGGCTAAGCCTGTGTGCCTGTAAGGAGTTCAAACCCAGCTTTAGCACATCTGCAGGTCGTTGAGCAAGGCCCTTAACCCCCAGCTCCCTGGGTGCTACTACAGGCAGCTGACCTTTGCGGACAGCTTATTCTACAAAAAAAGAGAGCAAATCCAGGGAGGCATAAAAACAGTTTCCCCACAGGAATTAATAAAGTATCAATTATTATTATTATTAAGAACATAAGAACATAAGAAATTTACAAACGAGAGGAGGCCATTCGGCCCATCAAGCTCGTTTGGGGAGAAC
>JAABNY020000001.1:25826831-25845208 GCA_015164015.2 Brevimyrus niger
CCACTTATGGCCACGAGTTCTAATGTTTAGACTAATATTGAAATAATCATTTGGCTGAACAGCATCTAGACCCGTTATTATGCAGGTGTGGTCCATAGACAGAGTTGTGTTCCTTTTTTTTTACCCTATCAGGTTCTCTCTGTCTTGCAGGTGGTGGATAATTTGAGTGTGGTTCTACCCTGGATGACTTCTTGCTGCCCGGACCTTATTTAATACTTGTTTTAGCATTACCTATGCATATTAAGAATATATAAAAATTGAACCAATCTCTTTAAAGAATACATAATGCCTAGTGGTGTGTCTCTTTGGCTGCATATGTTAATAAAACTGTGTGAAATTTTCATCATATCGTCAGGTTCTTTAGCCACACTTACGCCTTGGGATCCCAGGGCGGCTCTTGCCAAGGTGATGCACCGCCAACTGGCCCTAGGAGATAACAGGAAATGATCTCAAGCTGCTGGAGATCTTCCTGCCAGGAGTTCATACCCATGTATAACAGGCAGAGCACTGCTAATTCCCCATGAAAGCCCTTCAGACACTGTGATGTAACACTTTTAGTTGCTATTCGCATAAAGAAAATAGTCTAGTATAGCACCTACCAGGGGCGCCGACAAGGGGGGAGAGTTGGGACCATTACAAAGGCCTCTGAGTGACAGGGGTCCTAAGAAATAGGAACATAATTGGTTTGGTCTGGGTTGGGGGCCCAGTATGATATGATTTCATGAAGCCTAAAATCTCTAGCAGCACCTCTGGTTTAAGAATAAAAAAAAACTACTTTTTATTTCAATAATACTTTGATTTTTCTAATATTACAGTTTTCCTCCAAATTGCTTCAACGTTCAAAACATTTCTTATTTTTAAATCAGAAATATATACCTATTGTTAACTTATGCATCACATCACAAGTAAAGAAGGTAAAGGCAGGTGTGGAAAAATCAAAAGAGGCTTTATTAAAAAAAAACTACTAGCAGGTCAAAAGGAAAGGAACCACAGGGGGTCAAAACAGGGTGGGAAGGATCAGACCAGAACACAGGGCAAACTGGAGAGCACACACAGGCAGCAACATCATGGACTTTGGAGCTCAAGACAGGGAGGCACTATATACATCGCTAACGAGGGAGCAGACGAGAGGCACCTGGGGTGATCCACACAAGCGCTGTAATGAGGCAAGATTAAACAAGTAACAGGTGCAGCTTGTTAGAGCCACACAACAGAGAGCACGAGGGGGAAGGGATGCAGGGTGTGACACTAGACACTAGTAGATAAAATCCTACCTAATGTTGTCTTATTTTGTCACTATGGGGACTCAAAGCACTTGGTTAAAATACATTTTATTCCACACCCAACTGAACCCAAGCCAGGCCACCCACAATGGGGCTGTCTAATCACAATGCTATTGTCTACCCACAATGCCAGGGTTTCTGAGACTAGGTGGTACCCCACACGAAAATGGGACTTAGTACTACCTACGAGAGGGGTGACTCCAGGACAAGGTGGACAAAGGAGAGACTAAAATATGGAGAAGTGATGAAACCAGGACCCCAAACCATGACATGGGGACCAGGAAAAGAGGCTGAGATTCCGGAACAGGTCTGGCAGCTCATCACAACTGAGTAAGAGAAGGAACCTAGAAACAAGATGGCAGCTCACCAACAGCATGATGCCGGAGACTAGACCCTGGATAATTAAAATTGCAAATCCAATAATGCTGGCTATTAAAACCCCAACTCTCAAAAAAGACCCATTGTACCCGAGCCTTGTGCAGCATGGGATAGGTTCCAGACCTCCCTGTGACCCTGACCAGAGTAAGTATTAAACCTGTTGAATTCCATTAGAAAAGCATTCAAAGATAGATTTGGCTTTGTGTACCTTAAATTTCCCAGATAGGTAACACATACCTTACTCAATCTCAAAATAAAAACACTGGTGCAGGTGTAACACATAAATTGGAAAGTGAAATGTATAATAATGACTCAAAATTGTATTACTTTTATTTTTGAAGAGCTTAGCTCTCTGAAGACTTAAAAATTAAGAAATAACTGGAAGTTCATACATGCCTTTGACAATTAGATATCCTGGGGCACCTTGTCCTCTGTGACTACAGAATAATTATGATAATATGCAATTATCACCTCACTTTTTTCAGCAGCAACCTAGAAGTGAAATAAGGGTGTTATTGCAAAGGCTGAAGAAAAAAATAAAAGCAAAGCCCGGAAAATCCCCTTAAGCTGGAAATATCTCTGTTTTGATATATATTTTGTGCAGTTTACTCAATCAGTTATAGCAGTAATGCCAGACAGAAGATCAGAGCCTATGGGGAGTTTAAAGCACATGCCATGGCTTCCCATCACTACGTCACATATATAGTACACATGACTTGCATAATATTTTCTATGCAAACATAGATATGTTCTATTATATATTTTATGCTTGTTTTCCATTTCAACTTATCCATATAAGCACCTTTAGATAAAAGAGATTCTGTGGAATATTAGCCAAAGTAATTGCAGTATACATATTACAGTAATACATGTAATACAGTAATATATATAATACAGTAATATATTACAGTAATATTAGTATTAAAATACTTTCTAATGTTGAATTTAAGTAAACAAATTTTTTGAGCCAGGAGACTGAGCCAAAGTAATCGATGATTTGCTGATTACAAACAGTGAAATTTAATATAAAACGAGAAATGTCTTTTCTGCATTTGAACCCCTAACACCACAACAGATGGAGAAAAGCATGGAAGGTTTTACCTCTGAGGTGGTAACAGTGAAGCCACTCATTAACACTGAATTTACCACTTTGTTAGCAACGTGGCATCCTGGTGAGAGCAGCTAGTGGGATGACATGTACACCCGGCTTGCGTTTGTGGATCTGTGGATCTGTGGAACTGGGTTCGTTTGCCATGGTACAGTGAAAAACAACATCTTCATTTAATTCTGAAGTTGAAGGGTTTTTATAAAACACATGAAAAAGTAAAATGTAACAGATCTTTCCATTTTTCTCTATACATTTTAAGTGCATAACAGTAAGGTAGACATCTTAGGCATAAAACCAGACTTTCCATTCAGTTGGGATGATGCCTGACACCCAAATTGAAGCAAAGATTGCTTGCAATGCTAGGAGGACAGCCTTACCACCAGACTGGAGAAGTTAATCCCGGAAACAACAGATCCCTGTGGCCTTCCATACCCCCCATCTGATTCGCCACCTGTGCAATCTCAGTGAGATTTGGTGGTTCACAGCTGATCGGAGACCTTCAGGGTCTTATCACGGAAGGTCTCCCATATCACATTAAAGCCAGCAGTCACACCCAAGTCTACATGTTCCTCACACAAACTATGTGGAAACTCTTCAGAAACAGCTTGATCTTGGAGTCTGGCTAGGTCCAGCCTCATTATCCTAGTAGGTGGTAGCTACACTGAATCTACACTGAATCTTCAGAGTAGCAACAGCAGGTCTGTGGTCAGAATTCACAAACTGGGCACTTCTGCAGACCCTGCAGTTATGCAGGAGCCTCCAGCATCTGCCCACGAGGATGTGATCTGAATCTTCAGAGTAACAACCATAAATCTGTGGTCAAAATTCACAAACTGGGCACTTCTGTATCCCCCCCAGATCCAGCATCTGCCCATGACGATGTGATCGATCTCCTTTGCCTTCTCCTTCATACAAGTGAAATAAACCTGTGGTGGGATTGTCTTGTTATGTGTGATGTTAACAAACTAGGCTTTTACTCTAATCTAGATGCTAATTGCAAGGCAAATTTTCATTAAATTTAATATAAGAATTAAGCCCCCTGATAAGCTATTCGTGTATATAAAATTTTAACATACAAATGAAGATACCTTCTATTAACAGTCCCATAAACTGACAAAATGATATCCTGTGCTTAAAATTCCACAGAAGTTCGGAAGAGTGCTTTGACAGGTTTTCAGATTTCACTTCCATTGGTTTCTCTGTGATGGTTTGGTACTACAGAGAGGAAGTCCACAACATTTTTTTTTGCCTGTAATTTTTTTTTTGATTGTATTATTTTTATCACACACATTATATGTACCTTTATTCTATTAATTATCATTGATTGAATGACGTGCATTTACCTAGGGATCAAGAAAATTGTTTTAAGAGTCCATTGTTCAAGCAGACAGTGTCATCAGCCTGTCACAGAGTCTGTTAAAAGTTACTCTACAAGGGTTGAGACCAACCTATGATTTGCTGCTGACAAAAGGAAAACATGCTGACAGTCGCCAGGAACGAGTCAGCACACAGATTTGCACTTCAAGAAACTGTCCAAATAGACAAAGGCCACTGACACAGCAGAGGGCAAACGCGGTGCGAGGAGGATTTCATCCAGCCTGTCACACCCTCATACACTAATGCTTTTATCCTCGCATCAATTATTCACCTATGGCTGCAACAAAGGATACTGACATGCAGTATTTTTAGCCCATTGAGACTGATCATTGTTTGTGGAATAGAGCTTATAATGCATGCTCAGCTACACCACAGTTTGTTTATAGGATTGATGCATGTTACATGTTAACATGCATGCATCTAGTCATGTTTTACATTACATTTACATTTATTTAGAAAATGCTTTTGTGTAAAGTGACAGGTGAACAGCACATAACAAACAGAAGCGCCATCAAGAAGACGACTATATACAGTATGTGGCCAGGCCGAGCTTCCAGAGAATGCCCAGGTACGAGTGTATCTACACAACTAAGCAAGAACCTAATAAAGCAGCTATTCAAATCAGCAGAAAGTGCAACAGTAAGAACATTCATACAGAGGTATCAGGCTAGTAGAGCAATTTCCATTTTTTTATTAGAATTACATCAGATTAAATAAGCTTCCTTCATCAACTTACTGTTAATCTAGACTAGTGGAAGCTCCTCGCTATATTTCCTTGTGATGAGTTTCTACATTTTAATGCTGCTGAGGGCCAAGTTGTTCTCTGAGCACAATTTAAATAGGTTTCAGATGTCTTCCCTGTTAGCCTCACCTGTATCAGAGATCAATTCAGTCACTGCTGTGCAATCTAAAAAACTCATGGATAAAGATGGTATTCGTGGTATACAGTAATAGGTGAATGGGGCATAGAAAAGAGGACTCTATAGCCTTGGGGCACCCCAATGTGAAGAATCAGGCTAGACAGATAGAGTCAGCCAGGATAGATAGGATCCTAGCCTAACTTTCTAAGGGCAATTGATCAGAAAGTCAAGAATCTAGCTACAAGGAGAACCATTGAATCTCAGGTCAAGTAAGGTAATTTTGAAGAATTTGTAGAAACTATACAAAAGAATAGTGCCCACAGCAAAACATTATTAATGATCTATTGATCCATCTGTGAATTACTCATAATGGACATTATTAATCATGATAGCCTTACATTTCTTAAGCTTGTTATCTATTCTCTGTAGTGACAAAAACAAAAAAAGAAAATGCTGATAATCATGTCGCTTCTGTTTTCTTCTGATGAGCACACAGCTATGTGCCTCATTTTTATGTAGCTTTTGAAAAAAAGAAAATCCTCTGCTTAATAAAAAAATGAATGTAAACAAATGAATTAAAAAGATGATTTGACAGTTAGACAGGACAGTTAAAGTTCCCTAATTAAGATACAAGGAAACTTGGCAAATTCCTGAAATTTCTCTTTGTTTGAAAATACTATTGTTGTGTCATATTCTCCAAGATGAACATGGAATGTCCTTGTTACAAATGAAATTTGCAAATATGCATTATGCGCACATGGCACTAACTAGGCAATTAATTTAAAATTTTAACTAACTTGATTAAAAATTCTCACAAGTATCAATTGTTATTGTTAAATTGTTAAATTATTAATCTAATTGTCTTTGAATTGCACAGCTGTCATGGACTACAAATGAAAAATTGATGCTCATACCTCCCTGGGCTCCAACTTTCTTCTGCGTGGCATGACTAGGGCTCAAACCAAAAATACAAACTTGGAAATCCTTCCTGCCAGTGTTGAGCAAGAATATCTGGGCCATGAAAATTCCAAACAGGAAGTGGAAATTCAATCGAAACAGGAAGTGGAAACTGAATCAGTTTCATTAAAAATGTTTGATCAGTTTTTTTGACCATTTAATGTGGCTGCCCATGGTAATAATAATACAGTTATAGGTAAAGTATACCTAACAATACAATAGTTAGTTATTTTCACCTTTACATATAAACAAAGAATTATACTTGAACTAGAGTAAAATTAGAATAAATTAATTGACATTTTAGGGAGCTAAAGATTCACCAGACCTATTACCTTATTTTTTCTTCCACTTCTTTTTAAATACCATGTGTGTGTTTTCCAAGTGCTTGGAAAATAGAGGATATGTTTAATGTCTTTTAAATAATGACTGTAGGGAATTCAGGGTAACATCCTGGCAAGACATTAAAATACCAGGTGCTG
Organism: Brevimyrus niger; assembly: GCA_015164015.2. NCBI lineage: Eukaryota > Metazoa > Chordata > Actinopteri > Osteoglossiformes > Mormyridae > Brevimyrus > Brevimyrus niger. The sequence continues at coordinate 25,833,274 of JAABNY020000001.1, forward strand.
TTCCATCTAAGACTTTGCTAATTTTGCTCCAATCAGTAGCTGACAAGACCTGATCACTCAATGCCCTGAAGGGAAGAAAGGGAAACACAGGTACCAGAATATACGCTGATTTACACCCTGAAATTCAGACATCATCAGAAGTAACTTTTTCACCCTTTGCTGTTTATTGATTCTTTTTTAAAACATATAAAAGTTTATTCAAGTAGAAGGCTATTGATTTAGCAACAATAACTGAATGTTTTTATATAGTTGGATTTTGCTTCTACCTGTATGGTTACCATTTTCACTTTATTTAGCAGCAAAGCTGCCATTAGAACCAACAAACCATATTCAGGCAGACCTTGTCTGACCTCTTATCAGTGTTACCAATAAATTTATCCTTAACAAGAACTATTTTACGATTTAATACATTTTCACAATTGGATTCCACTGGTCTTGCATCTTGACGAGCAAAAATGGCATCTTACCACCAGGGGGCACTGTGACATATTTTCTGAACAACTCGTGTATTTGATACACTGATTTTATTTTAAATGCTTGCATTGTGTGTGTGTGTGTGTGTGTGTGTGTGTGTGTGTGCTTGCTCATAATGGGACGTCTTATCCTGTCTAGGGTGTATCACGATCTTGTGCCTCTATGCATACTGGGAAAATACTTACTTATAAGTTTGAAAGATGGATAAATATCTTCGTAAATAATGAAATTACATTACAATCATAAAAAGCACCAATATATTGTAAAAAATTCACAATAATCTGAGGTTTTCTTAAATATTAAAAACTCATGTTTTAATTAATTATTCATTTTGTCATGCTTATTGCTAAGTTAAAATGATAGCTCTGGACTTGCTAACGTAGTCACTTCATGTCATTTACAGAATAATACAGCCCTTTGTCTAGAAGTTAGAGTACATTGTGAAAGTACATTAAAACAAATTGTGGAACACTATACACCATTGTAATTTAACCCTATCTGATGTGTGGTGTCTTACAGAAAAATAAATTTTATGTTATTAAAACCAAAATGGTCTAGTTGTTGCCACATATCTCGCATTGACTGCTGACTCTTTAACACACTATGAGTCTGTTACAGATGTTGGTGGTGCACACAGCTGTTGGTCATAACCCAAGAATGCAGTGCCGGGCAAAACACATCTTGCTCAGTTTCTGAGGTGCTGAGATGACCCTTGAGAATAAGGAGTAGAAAAGATGTGTTTTTGGCGTTAGTACAGTTGTTGCTGCCCATTCAGATTCTTCTGTCTTGAACCACTTATCTGATTCAGGGTCACAGTGGGAAAACTAGGCCACATAGGAACAATAGGATGTCCATCCTTTGCAGAGAACACTGGTGTACACCACATTCTGTGTATGGGGAGCTCTGGTTTCTTCCTGCAATCCAATGACACATGAGTAAGGTGAGGTGGCATTTATATACTGCCCGTAGTGTGTGTGCCCTGTGATGGACTGGCATCCCATTTCAGTATACTGTTTAGGTGCTTTTTCTTTTCGTGTAATACTGTATATGCACACACACGTACACACACACACACACACACACACACACACATGATGAGCTGTTACAGCACAGTCCAAAAACATGCTAAAGCGAATTTTTACAAAATTACCCAAAGGTGTGAATGGTGAGTGAGGATTTTGTTAAGTATTCCCTGCCTCACTCACATGTAGGCTCCAAACCCCCCATGACTCTGAATAGGACAAGCAGGTATGGACTGGTACAGAGGATGGATGGATGTATTTAATAATTTTATTAAGCTTTCAACACTAGTGTCTTTAGCTTCATTATAAAAAACCTCAAAGAAACCAGTAAATACAGTCAGTCAGTCAATTGTATCCTGTAGCTCAGCAATGGTTGTGTGTTTGAATCCTGGGGATTGTACATAAATTTACAACACTTCACTCTACTGTAAGTTGCTGCAGATGAAAGTGTCAGGTAAATTAGAACAATCCCTGTATGTTTCATTAAAATGCAATCAAACAATGATTAAGGGAAAAATCTATCTAATAACCTGCTTAGTCAGATCATGTAAATTACAAGCTGGCAGTCATAACTCCCAGGAATATGAAGTATGGCAATTTTGTATTTGGTCTGTGAGCTTAAATAAACTAAAAATATTGGGTTGATAATGATTAGATTGAACAATAAATGAGGTGCGCCGTGTTTTATTTTGCAACCTATCACAGGGAGCCTGGGGTGGGGAGTAGCTTAGCTGCCTCGTTAGGGTCTTGTTTTGTGACTTGTAGAATTCAGGAATGAGAAGAGAATTCACCTGACAAACTTTTTCATGAGAAAAACAGACAATTTAATCTCACCCTCAGGCTCCCCTATGTCAGTCAGGCCTGCTGATCTTACGCTGACATTGGGGCCTGATTGATGGCAGTCCCATGTATTCTGATGTAATGTAAAAAAAACCCACAATTCGCACAGCAGATAGCAGACATTTACATTGCTTCATTTCTGTGCTGGGGATGTTGATTTAGCTGCTAATTGGTGACAGAAGCTGTCAAGTGGGTGGCGGATAACAATCGTGGAGGCGTCTGTCATTATTAGGTGAGAAAAAGGCATTTTTGTGAAGGAAAAAGGACAGCAGCACCCCCTCCTGTTGACTAATATTTACCCAAAATACATTGCAAACACAAAGGCAAAGCAGTTACAAAAACACAATAACATAATACTCTCTGTCTTTCTTTCTTCCTTTTCATCTCTGTTCATCATTGTCAGCAAGATTGCAGAATTCAGTATGTTTGCTAGGGGATGCGTTCAACCTGTTTTACAGCTCAATATCCCAGAAACCTGGAGGCATAAAATTTGCAGTAATATGGGGGTAGTTTAGCTTCCGTAACTATGGTAAGAAGGTTGTCAGTTCTAAAGCTTGAACAAGACCCCCTCTCCCCCCAAAATACCCCTGTGGTGCAAGATAAATGGCCTCACTCTGCACTCACACCCAAAGCTTCATTCCTGTGTGTCATTCTCAATAAAGCACTACTGTATCTGTTTAATACCATGGACAGTCTACAACACAATTTTTCGCAACATTTATCTTGCGAAAAGCAGCGTACATATACCATGACATGACTACAGCTCCACAGATAGTATAAAAGGCAAGACGGAAAGAGACAAGGACAGTAGTAAATGCTAGTTTTGCTTCATGTGTGTGTGAGTGTATGTGTGTGTGTGTGTGTGTGTGTGTGGGGGGGGGGGGGTTGGGGGCAGGGTTAAGGTCACTAGAGTTCCAGGACCCTCAGAGGGAATTTTAGTTATTAGTACCCTGCCAGATCACGGCCAATTATAAAGGAACCTGTCAGTCTAGGGAAAAATGCTACATGATTAGCAGGAAATGACAACATCTGGTGAAGAGTGTGATTCATCCCAGCAGCTCTGATTCGATAATAAGAGGAAAAGATGATAGACGGGCAATACCTAGCTGTAGCCTTGCTTTACTCCCTTCATTCTGCTTTGACCTTCTTAGAAGTTACTGCTACAATCTTCACCAAAGAGGAGGAATAAAGAAAGAAGCAGAAAATTGAAGCTTGTCTTCTAGTGCATGGTGATCTTTTGTATAAGCGATGAAAGCTGAATTATTTATATTGTCAAGTAGTTTTAGGCAAGATACGACTTTTGATTTGAGCTTGGGCTTGCATTTTTTAAACATAACTCTTGACTAGAGTAGGGAGCAGCGGGACAAGCTGGGAAGCATGCTATAGCTTGGTATATAATGAAATAAGTCTGCAGAGTGGTAGGTCTGACAGCTTTGGCATATGATGCATGGGGCCCATGCTAATGCCCTGCCAAGGCAGTGATGGATCCTGGAATGTCGACCACATGTAGCATTAGCCTCTGTCCATGACAGGAGAGTAAAGACAGTAAAACTCTGAGGTAATGTGGAAGTGAGAATGGCGGAGGTGTGAGAGAACATCCAATGGTCTACAATCATGTGATAATAATAACAATAACAATAAACAAATAAAATAAATAATAATAATAATAATTCAATAAAGTATCATCTTTATGCAGCACTTTTTCATAGATGAAATGCAGCTCAAATTGCTTTACATATGGGATTAAAATTAGGAACAAAGAAGAAGCTGTACAAAATATATAACTAAGGTAAGGATCAAATAAATGTAAAAAAGAACCTAAGAACCTAAAAATAAACTCTAAACTATCAACAAATTAAAATGTCAATCTTAAACTATCCACTCACACACACACACACATACACACACACACACACACACATGCACTTGCAGCTTGTTTTGACAGTGCATTTTGTTTTTCATCATTGTTTTTCTGCAAAACAATTTCTTTGTATTTCAGCACAGTAGAAATAGTGGGTTTACACTGTGTTTGTTTGAGCTGCACTGGCAAGACTCTTCATTCCAGGTGACAGATAGGTTTATCAAGCCTTTTTTTTGTCTGTTTGCGTGGCTAATAACTTTGACATTCTTTGACAGACTTTATAGATCGCCTAATCCTCGAGCAAATAGGAAACCTTGTAATACCAAGCCATTTCGCAGCAAGAGCTGCTGTTCAAGGCGCCAAACTGACAAATAATACCACAGGATGCGAGGAAACACAGGTTAGCTTGACAGACAAGAAGCACAATTATCAAAGTTTGATTAAAGAGCTAGCTTGTGAATGGGTTGCACTGTTAATTACTGTCCTTTTCAACACTCTTTTATTATAAGAGAAACTATACAATGACAAGTGTGTAAAAGAGCAAGAACTAAATTACTGTCAGAAAAATAAATGAAGGGGGCCATAGCTTCTCAGTGATTTACGGGGCAATTATTTGCCAAAGATGCTGAGGATGGCACTGTTATGGGAAAGTGTGTCAGGGAAAGGTGTACAGGGACAGAAAATAAAATAGAAAAATAAGAGATTATGTGGTGTGAGATTTGCATTTGAAGAAGGCTGGGGATGCACTACTATATTGCCCAACAAAGACAAAACTCTCTATATGCATATGGTTGTAGTGTTCATTTTTAGTTACCGTAATTTGCACACGCTATCTTCTTTAAAACTAAGCATAATTGGACTAAGAGATTCAATTTCAATTATCACTCACTTTTTATAAAATATACAGTGTTTTGTTTTTGTTGAGCAGTGTACCACATGAGTGATGTTTTATTTTGATTTGATATTATAACTTTTGATCTTTCTGTTTCGGCCACAAATAGCAATTTTTACTCAATGAAGGCAACATCCATAATATAAAACAATAAATACCATATACCGAGGTACCACTGTCTTCTTTATTTACTTTACTGCTTGTCAGGTAAGCCATATACAGTGGTACCTCGTTTCTTGAACTTAATCCGTTCCAGACTCCGAAATGAATCCTAAAAAGTTCCATTTCTGATCGCATTTTTCCTTTAAGAAATAATGGAAAACCAATTAATTGGTTCCTGGCCCCCCAAAATTACACCTAAATACCATACCATACCATACCATACCATACCATACCATACCATACCATACCATACCTAGTATGCCCTGAGATGGTTTGCGCCTGAGTGCGAAGTGGCAGGGATGAGGATTAGCACCTCCAAGTCCGAGACCATGGTTCTCAGCCAGAAACGGGTGGATTACCCTCTTCAGGTCAGGGAAGAGGTACTGCGTCAAGTGGAGTTTAAGTATCTCGGGGTCTCTTTCATGAGTGAGGGTAGACATGATCGAGAGCTGGACAGAGGGATGGGAGTGGTGTCTGCAGTTCTGCAGGCTTTTAGCCAGCTTGTAATGGCTAAGAAAGAACTGAGCCGGAAAGCAGAGCTCTCGATCAATTGGTCCATCTTCATCCCTACCCTCACCCATGGTCATGAGCTGTGGGTAGTGACCAAAAGAATGAGATCGCGGATACAAGTGGCCAAAATGAGATTTCTCCACAGGGTGTCTGGGCTCTCTCTCAGAGAAGTTTGGATATCTGGCAGAGTCTCAGAGTAGGACTGCTGCTTCTCCACGTCAAAAAGAGCCAGTTGAGGTGGTTAGACCTGGGCGGCTCCCTGGAGAGGTTTTCTGTGCATGTCCTAAAGGAATGTGATATTACATAAAATTTTGCAGAGTTTGCAGAGTATGTATTGTAAAAGTGGGTCACTGAGATGGTTCCCAGGTTTAAGCACTTAGTGGCGTTAATTACACCAGTACCATTCATACTCACACTTGCACTGCTCACCTTGCCCGTCTCCATGCTTACTCCTAATATTTATGGTGGGTATACATACACACCAACACACTATGTACCCCAATAGCCATTCAACACTATATGTAACATAACAATACATTACTTTTACATTTCAACATAAGCGACTACGGAGAACCTGATGCACTGCCTGGTGGTACCTCCGCACTACACTGCCCCCCCCCCCAAAAGGGTTATCTGTCCCAGAACTCCCACAAAGTCCTGGAAGTACACCAAGTAGTGGTGAGTTCTCTATGGCTGTAGGCCTTCATGGAGGTGGCTGCTCCGTGTGGGCCAGGGGTTTGCCAGGGGTTAGCACAGCACTAGGCAGTTGCGGTGCAGCACAACAGTCCTGTACTCTTCCATTGCAACCGCAATCTTCCAGGACCTCCCCAGGACCCCTCCATTGGCTATCGAGTTTGGGTGATTGCCCCTTTTTCCTGATGGGGCAGTACACCCAAACAGGGTCCCCAGGCTGGAAGGCCTGTCCTTGGCACCAGATGTCATACACAGCCTTTTGTCCGGCCTCCCCTTGATGGTCCCTGGCCTGCTCGTGCATGATGCATACATGCTCCCAGAGCTGGCACAGGGACCAGTGTCCCTGGCAGGTCTGGCTCAGGGGGCAAGCTGAACACCAGTTCCATTGGGGTTCACAGCTTACGGCCAAACATAAGGGCAGTGGGGTTGCAGCTGGTGATTTCCTGCTCTGCCGTGCAATATGCTCACAGGACCAGAAAAAGGTGGATGTCCCAGTTGTGCTGGTGCTCATCCACTAGGATTGCTAGTTGTGTGGCTAGGGTACAGTGAAACCCCTCCACCAGCCTCTGTTGGCAGCTCTTTGGGGAGCTTAGCTACTGTGGTGGTGGTGCTCTGGTCATCCATCATACAGTACACCTTGGGCCACTCTGTGAAGTAATCCATGGTCTTGGTGTGGGGGAAGGGGCCCAGGACATCCACCCTCATGCACTCCAAGGGGGCACCCACTAGGTACGACTACAGGGGAGCCCAGGATTGCCAGCTAGGAACCTTCCACATCTAGTTACTATCCGAGTGGCAACTACTGCCACAACAAGCCGGTCACGCTCCTCCACCTGGCAACAGTCATGGCAGCTCTTGATGGTGCAGGGATGGTAAGAAAGAGCATCCACATTCTCATGCAGCCTCCTGGGGATCTCAAAGTCAAACTCCACTCGAACCAGGGGGCCAGCTGTTCCTCCGGGCTGTGGAAGTTTAGAAACCATGCCAGTGATGTTTAGTCTGTCCACAATCAGAACCATTAGCCATAGAGGTAGAGACGAAAGTGTTTGCATGCCTGCACTATAGCCAGCAATTCCTATCATGTCATGCAATAGTTGCACTCTTGGTGGCTAAGTGTGTGGCTGAAGTATGCAACCACATGCTCCCCTTCAGGGTTGGGCAGTCCCGGACTCTTTTCCTGGTTGGTGGTCACGTCTTCCCCACTGATGATATGGCCCAGGTATCACATTGGACGTTGGAGAAGGGCGTACTTCTTGGGATTCAGCTGTAACCCTGCCTGCTGGATCACGGAGAACACAGTCTTTAGATTGCCCTGGCGATTTCAGTGGCGTGGACCAGAAGATCATTGAGGTAGACGATGCACTCAGTTTAGGGGACACGGGACAGGACACTCTCCATGAGCCTCTCGAACATGACTGGGGTGTTGCACAGGCTGAACGGCATCGAGAAGAAGTGCCATAGTCCATAGCCGATAGAGAAAGTGGTTTCAGGGTGAGTTTCTGGGGTCAGTTCGACCTGCCATTAGTCAGTCTGGAGGTACTGAGTCATATTGACCCAGCAATGTACAATAGTCCAGTTCATCATCAATGCATGACAGTGGATAGGAGTCTTTCCTCATCACTGCGTTCAGCCATCAGTAGTCGAAAAAGAATCAACATGACCCATCTTTTTGGAGACGAGGACTGCTGGAACTGCCCATGAGCTGTTGGATAGCTCTATGACTCCTACTGCTGTCATATCTCTGATCCCCTGCACTGCCTCCAGTTGATTTGCCACAGGGAGTCTTTGCAGATGCAGGCGGATGGGTAGGACATCCCCCGTATCCATGTGGTGTTTCACCAGGGATGTGGGTTAGCAATTTCAAGTCCAATGGAGCTTTAAGCCTGCCCCGCTGCTCCACCATCAGGTCCTGGATGTTACGCCACCACACCTCCCTTACAGCTTGCAACTCTGCTGCGATGTTACTGTGTTCCGTGATTGGAGCAGGGCTTGGGGCTGTGTCACTGGTTTTCTTTCTCTGGGTGTTGCGGGCTGCTCCCTTCCCACAATGAGTGGTCTTCTTCATCTCCGCTGCTGGCCACCACCATTATGCAAACGCCAACCAGGGGTCCTGCCTTTGCCAGTTTGCCAGCTCTGCCCTCTCCGCCTCCACAGTATTTGACAATATATACAAAGATTGTTGCTGTATCCTTATCCCTCCACAAAACAAAAAAGTTTCAGAATGTGACACAGGTTAATACTGAAATAACAAAAAGAGTAAGATACAAATTTGAGATTCCTGCATTTCCATCAACGGTTAGTTGACAAATTAAGTCGAGTTGTGCTGATGGTGGAACAAGCAGTGTGATGTTTAACACAGCATCACATTAGCAGAATATGTATATGGATTTCATCTTCATCGAATTTTTCATCAACAAAACCACTGTAAGAATATATTAAAATCCTACCATAAGGCTGTTATTGGCTCATATTTTTATCAAACCAATAACTGGAACTGCATTTGGGTTTAAAAATATACGGTACATGCCTCATAAAAAAGGCCTAATTTTATTGTGTAAAGTATATTGTATGCATGTTGCTACTCAGGTGTGTATGCCAGGAAGAAAACTTTAGAAAATAATTTCAATGGTTTATGTAATAAATTTCAGTTTAAAAATAAAGAAAAGGCAACAAGAAAAAAAATGTTACTGGGGTGGTGTGTGACCGGTTGACTCTGCCTTGTCAGTTGTGCGTTGCTTTACATAAAAGCATCCATTTCATAAATGTATAATGTAAATGTTGTTGTTTTTATATGAACATTAAGTCATTTGCACACAGGGAAGTTGCCACCCATAATAAGAGAGTTATGCTTTGCTTCACATTATTTGTAGACTTTTTACAGAGCTCTTGAAATCAGTGCTATGCATTTGTCAATATTATTATTAATAAACTAGATTGTCTTGTTAAATTTCAAGTTGAGAAATCTCTGCACCATAACTTCAGTCCCATCACCATAACAAAGCATGAGCTGCTCATGCTAATTTGGTAATTTGAATAAGCAAATTTCATTAGAGTTGCTAGTTACTATTACTATGCTGTAGAGGCTGCTGGAGAGAAAGAGTGGTGTAGATGCAGTGTACACTTGCATTGTGCACGTGTTGCTGCGGTTGATTGGGATTGTTTGGAAGTACATTTGATTGTGCACCAGTACAGTTTATGCATGTGGCTGTTATTCTATTTTATTACTTTTTTTGGTTGGCGTGAGTACTTGTCTGTGCTTGTTAATGAAACAGTGCGAGTGTTATCGACATTGATTGAGTTCCAGCTGCGGGTGTCACGTGAGCGACCTTTCTGTCGGTGTAACTTCGCAACAAATATCTAACATCACGTCTAACATAAGAGACAGGAACAGAAAGCTAACATAAGCCAAAGGTTAAGCATGCTAAATGAAAGGCAGCCGGATAATTCCCTATAATGACGCACTATAACAAAATCAAACGTGGCGTGAAAACGTTTCACCTGTTTAATAGACCTCGATAAATATGTCAGGGATGTCTACGACAAACGCAGATTGTTGACTAGTGGGGAAACTCTGCCTTTTGGGTACTGAAATATAAAACTAGCAGCATCGCAAAAGGGTGTTGTACGTCTTTAAAAATATTTCATCAAATGAATTTCTTAATGTAACATGAAATTTTTTTCAAAGTAATATGTAAAGATGTTTTAAAATGTCATGTAAATTTTTTTTTCAACGTACGACTGACAGATATTTTTAAATGTAACAAGAAAGTTTTTCAAAGATGTACAGATATTTTAAAACGTAACATAAAGGTTTTCAAAGATGTACAGATGTTTTGGAATGTAACATGAAAGTTTTTCAAAGTAAGATGTACAGATTTTTTTAAATGCAAGGTGTTCTGTTTTATTTTCCAGACGCGTTATAAGAAAATGTTTTGTTACGTGTAAGGAGCACAAGCCTGTTTGTAAAAAGTTTAATGCATTCATTTTGCAAATCAGTTTTGAAATCTAATATGAACGTGGCTTTTATTTTACAAAAACAAAGTTGTAAAAATTTTGTAGGCTTTTTATCAAAGAAGATTTTGTTAATGTAACATGAAGTTTTTTATTTTCAAAGTTGCACAAGGATTTTTAAATGTAACATGTATACGTGTGTTTTATTTTTCAAACTTGTACAAAAATTTTTGTGTACATTTATCAAATGAGTTTTAAACTGTAACATGTACAGGTGTTTTATTATTCAAAATAAAAGTTGTACATATGTTTTGTTAAATGTATGGAGCACATGTATGCAGGTCATGTTTTTAAAATGTACTCATTTTATTGGGTGGGGGGGTGGTGGGAATAAAGTGTATTTAAAGGGGTCCCTCATGGAATCTACCAATCTCTACCAGCTTTTGAACCCTGAGCCACACGGGGACTAGGGCTTTCAACCGTGACACTTGACACCTACGCATTTGATTCTTACTTCAGCAATGGTCCCCATGAACCCAGTGTAGGGTCAGGTCCATCACAAGAGAATTTCTCCGTCGTGAAAGAACAATCCAGCAGCATTTTCTGTATCAACAAATCTGTAACCATTCTTTCCATTCATTATATGCTGACTTTTCCAAAATTGTTTTTTAGATGAAGCATAAAAAGCTGTAACTTCAAGTGCACCTGGTCAATAGCATTTTATTTGATAACAGTAGGAGCTTGTAAACTGCATTTACTGTAGCAGTCACATTAAAGCACATTAAAAACTTTAAAGAATAAATGCTTCGGTATTTTTAATAAAGACGCCATCCATTCATCCTTCAGGAGAGATACCCAGACCTCCCTCTCCCCAGCTAAGTCTACTAGCTCCTCAGGGAGAACACCGAAGCGTTCCCAGGACAGCCGAGAGATATAATCCCTCCAGCGAGTCCTAGGTCTGCCCCGGGGCCTCCTCCCTGTAGGACATGCACGGAAAACCTCTCTAGGTAGTCGTCCCGGAGGCATCTGCACCAGATGTCCAAACCACCTCAACTGGCTCCACAAAGATGGGCCAATAGATCGAGAGCTTTGCTTTTTGGTTCAGTTCTTTCTTAGTCACGACAAACAGGTTAAGCGCCTGCAGAACTGTAGACACCGCTCAGATTCGTCTGTCCAGCTCCCGATCTCGCCTACCCTCACTTGTGAACAAGACCCCGAGACACTTAAACTCCTCCACCTGAGGCAGTATGTCTTCCCTGACCCGAAGAGGGCAATCCACCTGTTTCCAGCTAAGAACCATGGTCTCGGACTTGAAGGTGCTAATCCTCATCCCCGCTGCTTCGCACTCGGCTGCGAACCACCCCAGAGGATGCTGGAGGTCCCCAGCAGATGAAGCCAACAGGACGACATCATCTGCAAAAAGCAGTGAGGCAATCCTGAGGCCACCGAACTTGACACCCTCAACACCCTGACTGCGCCTAGAAATCCTGTCCATAAATATTATAAACAGGATCGATGACAAAGGGCAGC
>JAABNY020000001.1:25855172-25873095 GCA_015164015.2 Brevimyrus niger
AATCCCAGTAACTGAGCAGATTGTGAAATACTCAGACCGGCCCGTCTGGCACCAACAACCATGCCACGCTCAAAATTACTTAAATCACCTTTCTTTCCAATTCTGGAGTTCAGGAGATTGTCTTGACCAGGACCACACCCTTAAATGCATTCAAGCAACTGCCATGTGATTGGTTGATTAGATAATTGCACTAATGAGAAATTAATAATCCTTTAGGTGAGTGTAGTAGCAAGTAGGAATCCCATTGCAATGTACAACAGAAACTGACAGGGAAGGGTTTTCATGTCCAGAGGGGCTGAGCACAAGGGATTATATACATATAATGCTAACTGTATTGTCATTGGTTAGCCAACAGGTGACATCCCACTTTATCCACGGGGAAACCACGCCATGGACAGGCGCTGTAAATTCCTAAACAGCAAATAAAATACAATGTGGCTGGCTGTGTGTCTTAACACAGGGAAGTAGAACACAATGTGTGGAGAGAGTGGAACTATGTGGGTGAACACTAAAGGCCCATTTATACTTCACTTTTGCATATGCAGTTTGGTCTGTGCAAGGGTGAGTGATGAAAATTTCATCATGAAGTGCTTGCACCAGACAGCATGCTTGTCGCCCAAATTTGAATGTCGAAATTATGCGGGTCGGTACATGTCGACTGGGCATGTGCAAGGATATTGACTAAATGTTTCCAGTAGGTGGCAGCACTGACTTTCACAGAGCAGTGGTCAACCAAGAAAGACTACGAGAAGAATAGTTGCTGTTGTAGTATTTATGGTGAGCAGCTGTATGAGGAGGTGTGGAAGTACCTGCATATCCAGTTTTTTTGTTGCTGTCCAGACATTCTATGCGGTACTTGGAATTTCCAAAAACAACACTATTGTAGGATTTTATGATATTATAGTATGTAAAATGTATCAAGCAGAGGGTGGGGGGTTAGGGGTTGGGGGGATTTGGAACATTAACAAATTGTGTCGTGGGAATTTCAAAAAACAGTGGTAAACCATACCGCCCAAGCCAAGCAACATTAAAACATTAAAACTGTCCCTAAAATGTTTCACTGCACTGCTTGCATTAATGTTCATGCAATGAATCTACCGTCTCCTGATCTGGTGGAATATCACTGCTGTGCACACATGCCGACTATGCGGCCCGAATGTCCATGCAGAAAAGTGAAGTGTGATCTAAGCTTAATCGTCTTGGTTTTTCTGCTCAGATATCACTTAAACCAGCTGTACACCAGGGCTGGACAATAATAAATTATGCTAACTATGTTAACCTCGATGGCAAGAACCAAAAAAAACTTTACCTTTTTATACTCGATTCAATGTTATAGTAATGGAAGAGTGATAGTGATAATAAATAATATCGTGTTTCCCCCGAAAATAAGCCCTAGCATGATTTTTCAGGACGCTCGTAATATACGGCCTACTCCAAAAATAAGCCCTAGTTACTATCTCATAGATTGTATGGTAACTAGAATGAAATGTAATTATATGGAAACAGGAAATAATAGTTTGCCCCCAGACAAGATGAGTGCAAGAAGAAAAAGCAGAAGATATTCAGTATGGAATTTGGAGCTTGGAGATTTACAATGATGTTCCAGAAGAAGATGACATGACGGCTATATTTGAATAAATGTATACACAGTGGATTTTTGTTCATGAAAAAATGTACCGTTAGATTGCTTACATGGAAAGATACGGTTAGAAGATGACATGATGTCTGTATTTGAATAAATGTGGATTTTTGTTCATGAATACCGGTAAATGTACTGTAGTTTGTTGTCTATGGGAAAATAAAGTCTGACGCGTCTTTTGTAACAAAAAAATAATATAAGACCCTGTCTTATTTTCGAGGAAACAGAGTACAGTATATTGAAATAATCAAAAATTACGATTACTGACTGTACAGTGTAATAAAGAAATCTTGTAAAACAATGACTGCTTTAAGGACTACCAAATCTATCAAAACCAAGATTCATAAACTATATGGACTTCAAGAGCAGGAGAGATTCTAGTACTTTTTTAAGGTAGGGGTGTAAAAAGAGCCCCAGTAGACCAATCAGGTTTTAGTTGGGGCCAGTGCCCTTGTGGCCCCTCTCTCCTGTATACGGCCCTGTATAAGAGCCTACTATAATGAACTGATGCTAAAGCAGTTGAAGACATGTCTATAGATGACCCAGATGGTGTGACAGATAATATCAAAATACGGAGATTTGTTTACACTCCGTTGTATTCTGGCTCTAAGTTGCTTGTGTTTTTTTTTGTAACCTTAAACTGCTGTTCCTTGTGTCAGTAATGAAAGCTTATTTAATTCTTTGTGAAGTACTTTGGGGACGGGAAGGATGCAATACAAAACACTGAAGCTGAAGCTTAAAATCCACATTATGATGCAAATATGGTTTAATTTTGCATACAAGGAATATGCATAATTAACTTTTATTAAATCTCAGTGCATCTTACTATTCTGCTGCTCTGTGTTAGGAGACCTGTATGGGCAGGCCTGAGCTGTAAATGCACATCCTACTATGATAGCATGAGTAGATGTAGATGTGTAGCAGGTTTCTGTTGTTCAGCACAACATTTATTTATTACTGGCATCCCTTAATATATTTCACGTTTAGACGGCTTGTTTTTTTGAAAGTAGAGATGTCTTCCATCCATCTTATAATGTTTTGGCGGGGCATGGTGGAGTGATGGATGATCCATGTTGTGGCTTATGAAAAACGGGGATTTTATTATAAACAGACTAACAAACATGAAACAAAGGAACTGTGACCCAGGAAGCAGGGACACACATCCCATGGATAAAACAAACCTGGGAAACAATGGGAGACAAGATAGCCAGTGACACCTGTAGGCCAAACTGGGAGATGACTGACTAAACGGGGCAAGACACATAATAACTCACCTGCAATAGTCTGTGAAACTTTGTGACTACAAAAAGAATTAATAATACACCAATACTTTAAAATCATCTACATAATATTGTATAAATCCCACTCATGCCACAAAACCAGCTCTGACCTATCAAGGCATGGACTCCACAAGACCTCTGAAGATGTCCTGTGGTATCTGGCACCAAGAGTTAACAGCAGTTGCCAGGTCGGCTTCCATAGACCAGATTTTTTTGTACAGCACATCCCACAGATGCTCGATCAGACTGATATCTGGGGAATTTGGAGGACAAGTCAACACCTTGATCTCTTTTTCATTTTCCCCAAACCATTCCTGAACAATTATTGCATATGAAAGGACACATTATCTTGCTGAAAGAGGCCACTAATATGGGAGAATGCTGTTACCATGATGGGGTGTACTTAGTCTGCAACAATGATTGTGCAGGTGGTACATGTCAGAGTAACATCCACATGAATGTCAGGACCCAAGGTTTCCCAGCAGCAACATTGCCCAGAGCATCATACTACCTCCACCAGCTAGCTTTCCTTGCATAGTGCATCCTGGTACCATCTCTTCTTCTGGGTAAAACACCCTGCTGTCCACATGATGTAATAGAAAATCTGATTCTTCAGACCAGGCCGCCTCAATGATCCAGTTCTGACGCTCACATGCCCATTGTAGCTGCTTTCAGCAGTGGACCAGGGTCATTATGGGCACTCTGACTAGTCCTCGGCTATACAGCCTCATACGCAGCAAGCTGCAATGCACTGTGTGGTTTGCCACCTTTCTATCATAGACAGCATTAACCTATTCAGCAATTTATACAACTTTAGCACTCCTGTGGAATCGGATCATACAGGCTAGCTTTTGCTCCTCATGCACATCAATGAGCCATGAGTGCCCAAGACCACATTACTGATTGGCCTTCCTTGGATCACTTTTGGTAGGTACAGACCACTCCCTGCTAGGATCACCCCACAAGACCTGCACTCAACTCGCTCATTTTCCTCCTTCCAACATATCAACTTCAAGAATTGACTGTTCATTTACCTAATGTATAATGGGACACTTGACAGGTGCCATTGTAACAAGATGATCAATGTTATTCACGTCACCTGTCAGTGGTCATAATGTTATGGCTGAATGGTGTGAATGTGGATTACATGGGGTATGTCTATTTGTGTCCAATATTATAAAACTATGGATCTCGGCAGGAGAACCTATTCTGCAGAGACCAGTGCTTATTTCCTTAAACGTATTACTCAGATTCGAAAGTGAGTTTACAACCAGGGTTATTGTCCTGCTTCTACAAGTGGGAGCTTAGCCTCCTGACAGCATCTCTGAGCATCTCCTGTGAGGAAGACGATCACAACATCACTCCTCCTCTCTATATTTCTCCTGTCTCTGTAAGCAACTGCTTTAAATCTGTGGAGATATATCTCTGTGTCATTGTTTGGCATTATTATATTTGTCCAACACTCTGTCATGCCTCCAGGGACTCGGGGGTGTTAGAGTTAGGGTTAACCCAAACCCTCTTGGCTGTCAACTGTAGTTTCTGGGAGACCTGTTCCATTAATATAGCCAAACGCTGTACCAGGGTTGCCATCTGCTGTGTCAGATACTTAATCCAGCCTTCTATTCTGAAAGGATCCTAGGTAGAAGAGAAAAAAGAGGGGAATTGCCTGGACATTATAGGGGTGTGTTGGTTAGCCCATTTCCCAGCAGCTGCCTTGGTCATCCATCTATAGGCATGTATAAAGTTATGGGGAAGACCCTGTGGCTGCATGCTGACCGGCTGCCTGAAATACATGCATGTTACCAAGCACACATCCACCTGTCTGACAGCTGGAGCAACAAGCAGCAAAGGTACCGCCGTAAAATCATGGCACAGAGGCAAGACATTACAGTGCAGCCTCATAATGAATTTCTGTCATCTTGAAGTTAGACATATTTCATTCTTGATGACCTAAAGATCCAGTGCTAAGAATTATGGGAGGTTTAGAGAATCCTTTGGGATTACAGGTCCCTTTCGTTTTATATTCCTCAAAGTAAGGTCCTGGAAGGGGTTGACAGCAGTTGTGGTAATCACGACAGTGCTTCAAGCTATTAAATTATTAATTTATGTGACGCATTTCTTAAGGGGTGTGGTGGTGTGGGATTGATAGCAAAAAATATGAATTTTCAGGAGTATGTGTTCATTCTCTTATTATTTTTAGCTAAGTTGCCTGTTGTATTTGAGCTATAACTGGCTGATTATCATTCAAATCAGCAGAGGCACATAAATTTGTAGTAATTAATAACACTGAGATAACAAGCCCTTTTGATTGTTTAGAACTCTTGTTTGGGTTGTCTCAGGGGTATTTATAATATCAAAGCTTAACAAAATCTGTCAAAATGCAATTTATACGAGTCTAATTCTTTTATTAATTTAGATTTGGTTTTATGTCTACATATTAGTCCCCTCCTCAGAGTATAATTGTGTGAAATGCTTGTCACTAGATTGTCCTCCATTTTACAGGTGACAATTGCCAAGGGCCTACCCAACAGGCATGATTTAATTGCCTTAGATTAAAAGCATGCATCTACATTTTCCCTTTCTCTGCTGTTAAAAATGGATCATTGTATGTGTTTTGCTTGCTTGCTTATTAGAACTCTGTTTTTTTTAACTCAGTGTTTTGACCTGTATGAGCTGGTTCTTTTAGCATTCTTCCCTTAATCTGATGTGAATTACAAACTTTTTATGAATTGGAAATAGTGGAATAATTAGCTAAATTGTTAAGTTCACTTCTTCTGTAGCATTGTGAAGTCAAATTTAGGTTTGCCTTTATTTATACCCTTTTGCCCCCCCCCCCCACACACACACACACACAGATCTCTGTGGGGAGCTAAAAATGGTCCCCACAATGTCAAAAAGCATGTTTTTATTACGTTGTGGGGGACATTTGGTCCCCACAAAGTAATATAAACCTAATCCACAAATTGGTTTTGCTCACAGCCCTTTTGAAAATTGCATATATGAATGACAAATAATGTCCACAGCTGACTTATTTTGACCTAGCATATATCCAAAAACATTTTAAATGAATGTTTAAATGTTGAGTTTAATTAATTGGCAGCTTTGCTACATAGATACCATTTTATTTTATTTTGTTGAAACCATCACGAAGTCCCATGATAGTGCTTTATAAAAATATAAGCAAATAACAGGAATAATTAAATGGAAAATGAAAACTTCATGTGAAATACAATAAAAAAACATCCTGTGGTCTGTGTGGATCCTAATGTCCCAGTGCAGTCATGGCAACACTGTACTGAAAAATGTGGTGAAATAGTGTAACGTCCTGCTCCGAACGCTCCTCAGTGTGTGCCACACCCACCTCGTTACCTCCTGTTTTTACCTAATTGTGGTCACCTGTTGCTCGTTTAGTCTAGCTTGTCTTTTGTATTTAGTCAGGTCTCTGTTAGTTTTCCCCTGTTCATTCATTGAAGTATCTACGTGGGAGTACCCTGCCTGTTTCTGTGCCATTAAACCCTGTGTTACCCGCAACCTGACGACTCCTGCCTCCCAGGATTCTCTGAGGTCATAAACAAATCCTGTATATCCATCAAAATAGTAGGAGTGGTACCATGATATCCTGGCTAAACTTCCCACTGTGGCTCTTTCAAATCTGGCCTCCTAATCATCCCCTGTATCTCATTGCTAAATTCTCTCCTGCCCCTTCACTGCCTTAGCTACTGTGTGGTGAGTGTACTGGTGCAGAATGGCTGCCATTGCATCATCCAGGTGGGGGCTACACAGTGGTGGTTAAAGTGGCTCCTGTTTGCTTCTGTGCTATATAAATTTATCACTCACTCACTCATGTATTCATTCAAACTTGATCTCCTGGAGTTCATACTGGATAACATATCTACAGTGGAGGACAAGGACAATATATTGTTGATTTCCAATGAAAACTGTATGTCCACTTTTTGATTGTGACTTTTTATCTTTTGAGATGGGATTCACCCATTTTACACTTTATACTAATAGCATTTGGATATCTGTCCACAAAACTTTTGTAAAATCAGTCTTAGAAATGTGTCCATGACCATTGTTGATGTTTTATCTTGTGTGCCTATTTGAAATTGTGTTTCAGCCTTTGTGACATTAGCAATGTCACGTAGCACATTGTGCATAGTACTTGTGGAGATTCCGTTCAGATTGCAGTTTTGAAAAAGGGCATTTGATGCTTGAGTCTTCCCTTTGAAACATATCTTTGCAAGTTCATTTCTGTCTTTTTACTTTCTACATGTTTCTTCCATCTTCTTTGGCTGTTGGCCACAAAACACTTGATTGTACAGTGATCAAGTTTGTTTCAATTGTTTTGCATCCATCGGACTAGCACTATTTAGATTTTTTTCTCCATCCTCTGTAAGGTACTTTTTTGTGGCATTTTTTATTATTTACTTAATAGTTCTACACAAGGAAGTAGTGTAGTTTCCTATTTTGCTAAAGAAAAAGCACTCTGGCTGAATACAGAGCATACTCTATTTTTAAACAGTCCATTCTTAATTGAAGATTAATCTGGACTGAAACTATTGATCAGCAGAGAAGATACTAGCAAAATACACACTTGCCTAATAATTCTGCACAATGTATTTAGTTTACTCTGCAGAAAATGCCAGGGCCGACACTTTGTAATGTGTTCCTATGACTGTATTTAGCTCTGATATGCTTATATCACATCAGCATAGTTACATATCATGTCACATTATGTTACTTGACGGTTTAAGCATTACAACATCAAGCATTATACATTATATTGAGTAATGTTGTCTCTGTTGCAGTTTCTGACAAACAGTAATACTTTTATGTGACATAATGGGCTATTCCTGTTTTTGTGATCTGGCTGGCTTTTTGTAAGCGAATTGAAAACCCCCTTCTCTCTTTATTTGATTTTCCATATAATAAGCTTTGAATTCCAGCTGCAAGTTTAGAGATCTTTTCATCTTCTCAGCTTTGCTCATAGCAAGGAGCTGAGGAAGACAGACCCTAAGTGACGAGTCAGCCAGGCAGCCTGTCACTGTCCCTCAAACACTAATGATTTCCCTTTAGTCTTATTTTCTGTCTCATTGACTGTTTCCTTCAAAAACAAAATTGCTTATTTAAATTCATATGCCTGGGGCATTTCGGTCTTCAAATATTGTTGGAAAGTGAAAGGATTAGGCAAAATATGCTTTTTTAAAATGTTAATATATTTTCTGGTTCACATTCTCCTCTGAGGCCAATTAGGAAATGTCTTCTGGCTGCATTAATGTCAAACTGACAAGCGGCCCTATAATTACACTGTGCTTGAAACCTAACTTTCACTTGTGGGTAGACGAGTGCGCCTGGCAGTGACATTGAATCCTCTCTGCCAGCTTTTGATCATTTAATCATCACTAGCTTTCTTGCCTCCTTTGCTCGTTGATTATTTCACCTTTGTTCTTTCTGTTGCAAAATTCAGTGTTGTCTTTCATTATTCACAGTTGCAATTTTGCCTGTCTCATTAGTGACATTGTTGCTCCACTTTGCTGTGCAAAAGCACGGGATCATTCCTTCAGGTGCATCTACCATATGCACATTGTTTACTTGCATGATTCACAATTTACATTGTGTTGTTTGGGTGGCAAGCCTGCTTTAGAAAATAATGTTCATGCTGCCAGGACGTTATAAGTCAGAGCAATGCATTTGGAATTATGCATTGGGACCCAGAGATGGGTTGTGGTGGTCAAATCGATTTCAATAAGCATGGATTCCCTGTCATGTCAGTACCCATGGTATGAATATATCTCACAAAAAACTTGAATAAGCAACATTCATCCACATCTTTGCAGAAATACTTCATGAATTAAGTTCATTACACAGAACATAACAATACACATGATGCAGGTAATGCTATGCATCCATCTTCCATTGATTTACCCAGTACCTTCTTAGAGTTGTAAAATGGCAGATAATTTTAAATATATTCCTCATGTTCTTAGTATTGAAAAAGGTTATTTGTTTTAATAAAAAATTGGAAAAATGGATATGAATTATTCTGCAGCAAAGGTATTTTCTCTCATCAAATTATAATTTCTGTAAGTTATATATTTCATTAACTGTACCTAGATGACATTGCATGAGTTTTCCAAAATGACAGATATGTGACTCTCAGATTATAATAGCATACATAATAGCATTGTAAAAGCATTCTTTTTCCTGTCTAATCTGTACCTCTGTATTCAGTCACATGTTGGGAAATTCAGTGCTATTGTATTTCATTGTTATTAGTATGGATCAATCACAGGGGAAATCCAGCAGTTGGATGGTCCTTGGAGTCTGGTATGTAGTCAGTATTGCGCTGTTTGACTGACATGTTAAGTAATTAAGTAATGGTATAGACTTTTCTAGCTGATAGACCAACCTTTTCATGACAGCCCATGAGCAGAACAAGCAGACCAAATATAATCATGTATTTAAAAGCAAAATCTAAAACACCAGTAAAAACACTGTTGTTCACTGTCAGGTGGACCATAAAATAATATGAATGCAAATATGAATAAATATACGATATATTAAAACAATTATAGAAGTGTCATTGATTGCATTGATGTGATTATGACCTACTTATTATTCTGTTCTATTTTAGATGTGGCTTTTATAAACTATTTTATATACTGCATTTTTTTACTTGTATTGAATAAAAAATGCCCTGAAAATAGAAAAAGACAATTATAAAACCAGGTTTAAGAAACAGTAACACTTTAAAATTACAGTTCTTGGAAATATGTTGTGCTCATAATAAATTTTCCTTTGTGTGTGCTTTAAATATTTTTATATGACATATTTATTCAGTCTAGTAGTCAGTCTAGTGCCCTAAATGCAGATTTTTTTCCCCAAAAATATTCCTAAAATTTTTTTCAGCCACTCAAGGCACATTTACAAAATTATGTAAAAATATTTAGGTAAAAAGGGCAAAGCTGATTGAACAGGCTGTAATTCTTCCCTGAATGTAAACTTAATTTGAACTGATATTCAGGTGGAATCCTAAACATGAGGTGTCTTCTGAAACAACATAATACAGTGTTTGAAAAAGGATCTGGGGCTTGGGGGTCAAATCCTTTGGTTAGCGAAGCATGATCAGAGATAGTTAAGTGGCCAATTTTATTATGACTCTGTCCAAGGCAAAACTCAAAATAAAATAACAATTACTCCAGGAAAATCACTGAAAAGCTGCATAATAATACATTCTTTGTATGCTGGATGTGAGATTATCCATATATTGGATATTGATATTATCAAACTGAATAAGATCATCATGGAAGGTTCTTGCTCCTCTTGTAATTCGAGTGTGCTTGGTCGACAATGCTCGTTTTTATTTTAGCTTTGCATTTAACAAATATTTCACCATGCCCTCCAAAACTGAAAAAAGGAAGGAAAGGCTACATGTACATCGTGACTGTTCATAGCAGTCTCTGAGAGCTCAGTTGGCAGAGTGGCAGTCTTTAAAAACTATCTCATCTTTAGGTTGCTGATTCAAATCCAACTTGAAGGACTATGTGTCTACCAAATTTCTCCTTTGAATTAGTAATATTTATGGAGGTGGTGCATGGCTCAGCAGTTTCGGGAACAATGATGTACTGTCAGGGTTGCTGCCTTTTGACTTCTCACTTGTGGTCCTTCCACAATTGGCCAGCATGCATTGCTGGGCCTTCAACCCTTGTGTTTCCCCTGAGCCCCGGACTGCTGCGTAGCTCAGTGGGCTGATTGTGTGACAAAGACTACAGCTCTCTCAGTCATGGATTTGAGATTGGTCTCTGACCAGCTTCATCTGTTTATTTGTATTGTTTTTTGTTCCCCCGTGTTTCTTTTCTGTCTCTGTCTCCCTGTTTAAGTTTACCCTGCCTGTGTTCGGTTCTGTCTTTGTTTTATACTATGTCTTATCCTAACACTGATTATATTCCCTAGTTTTGCTTTTCTGTCTCATTATTGTAGTTAATTCCACCTAGTTCTTGTTGTTCCTGTGCCTCTCTGGAATGATTAATTGATTTTGGAGTTACACCTGTGCCTTGTTTGCCCTGTATGTATTTAGAGTTGGCTCCTCATGGTCTCTTTATTTTGTACTTTATCCCTTTGTGTCGTTGTTGAATCATCAGGCATGTGCACTATATGGACAAAAAAGCATTGGGACACCTGGCCATTACACATGTAGCAGGGGTCGCTAACTCCAGTCCTGGTGAGCTACTATCCAATCGGTTTTCAATCCTACCTGGATTCTGATGAGCCACACCTGTTCTCAGGTAAATACCAGGAGCAGGTGTGGCTCATCAGAAGCCAAGTAGGATAGAACACTTACTGGATAGTAGCTCTCCAGGACCGGAGTTGGAGACCCCTGACCTATAGGCACTTTTATGGCATCCCATTCGAAATCCATAGGCCATTCATCCAGAACAGCATTTGTGAGGTTAGGTACTGATGTTGGATGTGAAGGTCTGGTTCACAATCTCCATTCTAGTTAATTTCAAAGGTGTTTGATGGGGTTGAGGTCAGGGCCCTGTATGGGCCAACCGTGTTCTCCCATACCAAATTCAACCGTATGTTTAAGGACCTTGATTTGTGGACTGAGGCACAGTCATGTTGGAACAGAAGAGGACCTTCCCCAAACGGTTCACACAAAGTTGGAAGCACAGTATTGACCAAAATGTATGCCCTAGAGTTCCCTTCACTGTTACATAGGGGCCCAGTCCAACTCCTGAAAATCAACCTCCTACCACTATCCCTCCTCCACCAAACTTCACAGTTGGAACAATGCAGTCAGGCAGGTAACATTCTCCTGGTATCTGCCAAACCCAGACTGCCAGACAGAGAAGCATAATTTTTCAGTCCACACAACACATTTCCTTTGCTCCAGAGTCCAGTGGCAGCATGTTTTATACCACTGCATCCGACGCTTGGTGATGTGAGGCTTGCATGCAGCCGCTGGGCCATGGATACCCATTCCATGAAGCTCCCAGTGATGGGGATAATGCCAGAGGAAATTTGAAACTCTGCTGCAATTGAGTCAACAGAGCATTAGTGACTTTTAAGCACTATGCCCCTCCGCACTTGGCGACCCCGGCACTTTGTGGCTGAGCTTCTGTTGTTCCTAAATGCTTCTGCTTTGCAATAACACCACAATGTCTAGTGGGGAAGAAATTTCACAAACTGTACCACCCTTTTATTCACTGGCAATTTTTGGCAAATAAATTCAATGATTAAGAGGTGTATCCTAATACTTTTGTCTATATAGTGGATATTTACTAGACATGATACTGTAGGCAAGTCTTCAGCTGTAGGCCAATGAGTGTAGAGCATGACATCATCTTGAAGAAGTCTCTCCATCCATCATTTGTATGTAAACAATATAAGCAAGACACAATTTTCTTTCAAATGTCATATAAATGAGACCACTTACAGTTACAATTATTAGTTTATATCTGGAATATGATTTAGATATTATTAGGGATTATAACAATTAGACATTACATAAGAATGCATTTCAAGACTGCATAAATATCGGACATGGGAAAACATTTTAAAATGGTAGATTACTTGTGATATTATTTTGATAAACAACCTAAAGAAGGGCCTACATCAATATAAATGCATGTATGTTTATATAGGTGTCTGAACCTTTGTTGTTGACGTATTTGAATTAATTTTATGAATCACAGGTTTGCATAATATTTACAAAAGTGAGTGCATTTTTCAAAACAATTTGCACAAACACCGGCCAACAATGAATTACCCGCAAAAGCTCATAACTTGCTCAAAATCCTTAGTTCATCACTCAAAAGTAAATATTTATGTCAACAAAAATCAATGGCATCAGAATGACAAGTCCTAGTGTTATTAGAAACAGACAGGATAGTCATAATGCTTAATTGCATAGTCAACCTAACAGTGCACTCCGTAAATATTTTCTGATGTAAACTATGGCTAATGTATTGATTACAATGTTTGAAAAAGCACAAGGCCATATTTTTCTGCATATAAAATATCAATTTAAACTGTACAAAGTTCCACATATATACTGTATATATACAGTATATATACACTGTATACATATATGCTTGTGTGTTGCAATATACGTATAAAGTATATTTACTCTATACTGTGAAACATGTGGAATACGTTGGATTACATACTTGTTGTCTATGAAATGTTTCAATGATTGAAAACATGGTTTTCTGCCCAACATTTGGCTGCAGTCTTCACCCAGCTTTGGCCACTGTAAGGCCATGATTGAGGACATTGTCCATAAATGTGATCCTTATTTCATTAGCAACAAGCCTATGTCCTTGGCCTCTCCTGTGGTACTTTGGCAATTTAAAGAAGCCTATGAAACACAACACACTGGCGCTGACTAAAATTGGACATACTGTACTATGAATGTACAGTATTGCAGTACTCGAAACATTGTCGTCCAGTAGCACATACATGAGGCAAGTTGCAATTAAAATTGCAACTTCCAGTCGCATCCCGTATTGGTTCAGAATAGGACACAGCTTTTTATTTTTTCAATAGCAGGCCCATGGCAACTCTACCAGCAATGTTAACCCCCCCGTAACAAGCAGAGGGGCAGTTAGAAAAAAAAAATCCAGCAATAAACTGTACTATCAGCGTATTAGTAGTTTTATTGTATTATTTATTTCTTAAAATTAGATTACAGTTTGCAGTCCATTCAATTTGTTGTCCTTTTCATGGTCTGTTTAAGGGGGTCCCTAAGAGAAGTTTAAATCAAGCCACAACGTAAAGAATTAATTATTTATTAGTGAAAATATTAATTCATGAATTATATTATGATAATTATTCATATATATGATATGACATTCTTACAGTGTTAACATTTTTTGCCATATGGCCCAGTCCTACAAAAGGAATCAATTTTCACAAGACTAAAGCATAAACTGGGTAAAGATTGTTCCGAATCAAGACAATTGTACAAAACCATTTGCATACACGTACTAAATCAATTGGAAATTTGTGTGAGGCAATGAAAAATTATGATACGCTGTGCAAATGTGACTTTATAATGTAAGGATTACTGTACACTTGTTGCTTTGCAAATGTTATTTGGTATTTGACAAATGTTTCAAAGCAACTGTAAGAGCCTGCACCAGCACCCAATGGTAGAATCATGGCAACTGGCAACATTCTAATCACTGGCATGGCATCATAACCTGCTGAACTCCCACAATATATATGTTCAATTTTAAGTTTATCTCTATGGCACATTTCATACAACCAAGGTTGACACAAACGGTTGTACAAATCATAAAAGCAAAAAGGACAAACACATACAACATCATGACTAGACTCCTATATTGAATTAAAAGCCATAGAATAAAAATGAGTTTTTAACCAAACTTTAAAAGTTGAGAATGTTGGAGCTTGAGGAATCAAACCATAGTTTCGGGCCTGCAACAGCGAACACACAATTTCCCCAAAGAGAGGAGTTAAGGCACATGCACTGGTTATAGCGTGTTGCTATAACCGAGGACAAAGTTATTGCAGGTTAAGGGCCTTGCTCAAGGGCCCAATGGACTAGGATCACTTGTGGCATTCACAGGATTCAAACCAGCAACCTTCTGATTGCTGGTACAGATCCCTAGCATCAAAACCACCACTCTACCCTAAGCTTCAGTTTAAATTTTGGCATCACCAAAAGGCTTTCATCTACTGATCTCACAACCCTTTTTGGAACATCTTATGTAGGCAAATACATTAATCCCTCTACAAATTATGAACTGTGCACAATCCTTTTAACCCAAAAATACCCATAGGAAGGCTCATATATAACATATATCTAGCATACTACTGTAGTAATGCAACAAAAGAAAACAGGAAATAGAAAAGGGAAGATGTGTTATGAAGGTGATTCGGCCATATCAAATCATCAAGAAATTTTACTAGATTAATCAAAATTCACATGTGCTCATTGATTCTGTCATAACAGCACAACATGAACTGATGTTGTGTAACACTATATTTGAAGACTTCAACTGCAGCAAAAACTACAGTGGGGTATTGGTCTATTTGATCCAAAAAAAGATTACTCGAGTCACTGTGTGTGTTTGTTTTAAGTCTCAGTTTTCAGAGACAGGCACAGCTGGTGTCAAATAGTCTTCTGAGTCCCCAGTTTGACAAAAAAAAGATTTTCACACAGAATTAAAGCCTTTATAAAATATCCCACAGGGAAATGACATGTAATATTTCATTTCTTAAGCTGTGCAGAAATTCCACTAAATTGACATATTCTCACTGTCTGGGAAATGTCCTGTACAATGGATATCTCATTCCTATTATAGATCTATGATACTATGAGTTTAACTGAAGCAAGGATCTTGCCATTGTCCTGGAAGTTACACATTCTCATTATCAATGGTCCTGCTTGTTTCCCAGCTACATCATCTCCTGTGACCCAGTTGATGAGCATGGTTCAGATGCACCATGACTTGTTCAATGACTGAATTCAAAACGGTTGCTGCCAACACTGAATGAAATCCATTGTTTTGTCATCTTAATAAATATGAAATAGTAAAAATGTTTGGAATTGGATAAGATACAAACAGTCAGGAACATAAATATTTGGACACTGACACAAGTTTTACTATTTTACCTGTTTACTGAAATATATTCCAATTGAAGTTATACAATGGGCGTAGACATAAAGTGCAGACTCTCAGATTTCATTTTACATTCAAATTGGATGAAGGGTTTAGGAGTTTCAGTTCGTTAACATGTGCCACCCTCTTTTTAAAGGGGCCAAGAGTAATTGGACACTTCACTTAAAAGCTATCTCATGGACAGGGGTGTGCAATTCCTTCATTCTTTCATTATCAATTTAACAGATAAATGACCTGGAGTTGAGTTGAGGTGTCATATTTGCATTTGGAAGATTGAGGTGTGAACATACAACATGAAGTCAAAAGAACTCAGTATGCAGGTGAAACAGGCCTGATCTCAAGCCCATTGAGCATGCATTTCACTTGCTAAAGACTAAACTACAGACAGGAAGACTCTTAAACAAACAGCAACTGAAAGCTGCTGCAGTAAAGGCCTGGCAGAGCATTAAAAAAGAGGAAACCCAGCCTCTGGTGAAGTCCCTGAGTTCAAGACTTTAGGCAGTCATTACCTGCAAAGGGTTTTCAGCCAAGTATTAGACTTGAACATTTTATTTGCAGTTATATTAATTTACCCATTTACTTATGAGCCCCTGAAAGGATTGTGTAGAAAAATGACTTTAGTTCCCCATTTTTACTGTATGCAATGTGTTTGTTCTACCTACTGAATTAAAGCTGAAAGTCTGTACTTCAACTGCATCTGACTTGTTTCTTTTAAAATTTATTGTGGTAATGTACAGAACTTAAAAACTGAAAAACCTTGTCTAAATATTTATGGTCCTGACTATAAAAGTTGATTTTGTAGCAATAGAAGCCAGCTACTTGGTAAAGTAGCTTGATTATATTTCTGATTTCATTATGTGAAACCTCTCCATGATTTGTAACAAGTATAATATTCAAAGAAGGGTATATTTCTCAAAATTTTTCCTGCATATTTATCAAAAGTCACTAAATGCAATTGACCCTGTACTGGGTCAGTAGTTGGCAACTAAGCACTCTTGGGAAACAATGTTTGGAGGGTGCTTTGTAACAATGAATTGAACAGTAGAGAGAGCTTAGTTCATAGTTCTTTCCCCCCGTACATTAGCCCAGTGCTGGGGGTATTTAAGTCCTGTAAATAACCCTGGTTAAAATGCATACTGAATTATTTGAATGAAGTATTTAAATGAGTTTTTAAAGCTGTGATAATGTAGGACATCCCTCGCAATAGCATGACAGTAAAGGCTAGTTCCTTTCACTTTGTAAGTTCATTACATGAACACACTTTGCACATTTGAAGAAAAAAAATATTCTGGTTCTGACACCAAATTTCACTCAAAATAAAATTTTACATTTTCTGTTGGTAATCCACTTTCATTAAATTACTTTTTAATAATTAGCATTACTCTCCTAAACCACATGTAAAGCTGTTGGTATTTTAATATAACCCTAGGTATCTTATCTATTTATGCATTTCCAGCATACTTAATCTCCTTTGTACTAATATATGTACATGGATTCATTGGTAACTTTCTACTCTTTTCAAAAAAACTCTAGCAAGAATACAGCATTTTTATTTCACATCTAATAGACCTGAAACTGTGCTTTTGATCTATGATGCAACATCAAATGAAACTGGCATGGGCAAAAACACTTAATATTTTGTAAAGAAAGCCTTTGGAGACAAAACTTGCGATGAAGTGCCTGATGTAGCTCTGAGTGAGATTGATGCAGATCCTGACTGGTAATTAGCCCAACTCTTCTAGAATAAACTGCTCTCAGCTTTGATGTGCCTCCTCCCAAACTGTGAGGTTTAGCTCTTTCCACAGATTTTCGACAGAATTCAAATCAAGACTCATGGCAAGCTACTTAAGAACTGTCCACTGTTCTTGGTTACTTGAGCATTACCTTGCTGGAGGACCCATGACCTG
Organism: Brevimyrus niger; assembly: GCA_015164015.2. Lineage (NCBI taxonomy): Eukaryota > Metazoa > Chordata > Actinopteri > Osteoglossiformes > Mormyridae > Brevimyrus > Brevimyrus niger. The sequence goes on from JAABNY020000001.1 coordinate 25,872,655, forward strand.
GGCTGGATCTACCTTTTCAGGGGCCCTAGGCACAGTTTTACTTGAAAGGCTCCCCTACCAAGAAATATAATTAATAATAATTATTTCACTTTTTCCACAACACAGGTAATTCGTGCTTGTTGATAACCGTGTATTCTGCCTATAGCTAGAGCTGGCCATGCGTCTGATAGGACATAAATGATTAAAAATTTGACATATAATAATGATACTTTTTTGACACCCAGGGAACTGGGGGTTATATATACTGGCATGTGAAAAAAGTAGGACACCCCATTAAATTTTTAGTTCTTTATTAAGAAATATCAACATATCACTATTAAATCTTCTTTCAAATCATATGTGTAGATAAAGGTGATGTAACTGTATCCATCCATCCATTTTCCAAACCGCTTATCCTACTGGGTTGCGGGGGGTCCGGAGCCTATCCCGGAAGCAACGGGC
>JAABNY020000001.1:25873195-25890576 GCA_015164015.2 Brevimyrus niger
CAGGGAGAACATGCAAACTCCACACACATGTAACCCAGGCGGAGACTCGAACCCGGGTCCCAGAGGTGTGAGGCAATAGTGCTAACCATTGCACCACCATGCCGCCCCCGTAACTGTATCACCTATGCAAAATAAATAAATAAATTCACTTATTTAACAGGAAAAATTAACTATGATGCCAATTTCCACTTAGGAAAAAGTTAGGACACCTTCACATCCATTATTATTTAAAATGCCTAGAGTTGGATTCAGGTGCACCACATCAGGTGAAAATGATTAGAACATTATTATAGAGCTTTTTGTTGGAGTCTGTCCTGTCTATATCATAGACATTTAGTTTAGTTTGCTCTTGATTGTTGAAATGTGTGGGATCACCATGGTGAGATCCAAAGAAGGCTCTGAGGCTTTCAGAAAGAAGCAGAGTCTGGGAAGGATATAAAATGATCTCGAGACAATTTGGAATCATTTAGACAACATTTAAAACAACTGCCTGTATGACCAAGGCAGGCTGTCCTAGCAAGTTCAGCCCAAGAGCAGACCCCAAGATGCTGAAATAAGTCTCCAAAAGTCCTAAAATGTCATCACGGGTCACACAGGAAGCTCTTTCCACAGTTGATGTTAAGGTACATGCATCTACCATCAGAAAGCGATTCGTCAAGTTTGCTTTACATGGGAGCTGTGCAAGGAGGAAACCCTTGCTGTCAAAAAAAATACCAGGGCAACTTCAGTCAAGTTTGCCAGAGACCCACCTAGACAAAGACCTGGACATTTGGAACAATGTGCTGTGAACTTGAATTATTTGGACATAGTAACAGAGGACAGTTTGGCATAAACCAAAGGCGGTTTTTGAGCAAAAGAACCTCATGCCCATGGGGCTGGAAATGTCATGGTTTGGGGCTGCTTTGCTGCAGAAGAACCTGGTCAGCTCACCATCATAGAATCTACTAAGAATTATTCATCATATCAGAGGGTGCTTGAGGACAATCTGAAATCATCTGTTCAGAAATTGAAGCTGAAGTTGGGGTGAATCATGCAAATGACAATGACTCAAAACATTCCAGTAAATCTACCAAGGAATGGCTTACAAGAAAGAGTTCTGGAATAGTCAAGTCAAAGCCTGGATCTGACTCCTATTGAGATGCTGTGGGGTGATCTGAAGAGCATGCAAGACATTCTGAATTGGAGAACGGGGAAAACTTTCTGCCAGTCGATGTCAGAGATTGATAGATTGCTATAGGAAATATCTCACTGAAGTTATTTTAGCCAAAGGGGGAAATAATAACTATTAGGGCTCAGGGTGTCCTAACTTTTTCCTCAGTAGGCATTGGCATCTTCGTTAATTTCTTTTGTAAAACAAGTGAATATTTCATCGGTCATGCAATTAAATCACCTTTATCTACAAATATAATTTGAAACAACATTTAATATTGATATTTCGATATTTCCTAACCAAGTAATAAATATTTAATTGCTGTCCTAATTTTTTCACATAACTGTATATATATACAGCAGGGTGTACCTGGTTGTACAGAACCGATTTCAGGAGGGAGACCTGGAAGATGCAGTACATGCTTGGTTGCTGAAGGCGGAAAGTGTTTGGACCTACTTGCCGTGTAATTTTGAAAGGGCTGATGAAATGAGCCAAGAACAGCATGAGTAGAGCATGAGGGGAGCTTGAGGTTGCGGGTGGAGAGCCACACCCGTTGGCCCATGCGTTAAGTGGGGGCTGAATGCTTATGTTAGTCTGCGTGGGCCTTCTGTCGCATTACCTGATTGGAGAGAGTGAACTGGGCTCGGTGCCAGACCTCCTTGCCGCCTTGAAACCAGCTGTCCACCCGTGGAATGTCACTGACCATACTCCCCCATGGGAAAAGCTGTGGGTGATGCCCTAGGACACACTGAAAAGGAAAAAGGTTAGTGACTGGGTTCACATGGGTATTCATTGTTTATTCAGCCCAGAAAAGGTGAGTGACCCACTCGGAGGATTTGTCTTTACAAAGCAGTTACAAAACCTTGGACACTTCCTGATTCATCCGTTCAGCCATTCCATTACAGGACAGGTATGGGCTGTAGCAATCTGGCAGGTGGTTGATGAAACGACTTCAACTGAGCCACGTACCTCTCCACCTCTGTTCTCCACCTTGGCCACGAGTATCTTCATGCCACCAACCGCCGGCTTGCAGAGACCTCCGGGTGTCTAGAACTCCAGGAGGTCTGTACCCAATGGATACCAGTGGAATGGTGTGGGTTGGGTACATGCAGCTTACCCGGGGGGCAGGAGGGGGATTGCATTCATTGGCAACTTAGATGGACATGTTGAGTGGCCATGTGATGGTGGCAGCGAAGCAGGTCGGTTCTGTCCACATCCTCTAGGGGGTCCAACTGTCAAGAGAGTCCATTGGCTTTGGTGTTCTTCTTACTAGGTGAGTAGACCCTTAGGGAGCGGCGCACCGTCTAGGAGGTCAATGGCACAATCACACTCCTGTGAGGGGGTAACTGGAAGGAGAGGGATTTACTGAACACGTTTGTGAATTCAGCATACTTGGTCAGGATGACAGTTAGATCCTCTGAGTCTGTACTCTCCACCGATGTTGCACAGCTAGGTAAGGACAGACAACGAGAAAAACAAGGGGATGACCAGGCAGTGAGCTCACCCGAAGATCAGTTGATCCAGAGGTTATGTTCTTGTAACTACGGGTGGCCCAGGATTAAGGGATCTTTCATATTGGGAAGCAGTAGGAAGTCAATGGTCTCTATATGAAGAATCCCCACTCTCAATGTCAGAGGCCGCGTGTGATGTATAACACTTCCTCCATGCAGGGGCTCTCCACTGATACCCAAGACTGCTACAGGAGTGGAGAGTGCCTGCAGAGGAATCTTTAACTGTCTAGCCAAAGTAAGGTCCATGAAGTTTCCAGCTGTGCCCGAATTAAGCGGGACTAGGCAAGTTTATTTATAGAGCACATTATCATACACAAGGGTCAGTCAATGTGCTTTACAGAAACAATGTTAAATTGTCAAAGTCAAAGATAAAAAGAAAAAGTAACTAAGTATTGATTTAATATGTTCATAGAAGTCAAGATTTCTGTCCATGATTACACCAAGATTCTAACATGTGTTGTTGTTTTAAGGGTTCTAAATTCTAAGTAGGCGTTTAAACTTAAAGTCTGTCTTCTCAACAGTGGCGGCACGATAGGACTCCAGGGAAAGATCAGCTCCCTGAGCATTAACCAGGGCTTCCCTCATGGAGGGAACTTCAGGGGGATCAATAACATGATGAGCAACAGGGGTGTCAAAATCACACAATGAAGAAGTAGCTGGAGGGGAGTCAGACATAAAAGTATCAGCCAATGTCTGTGAGTTTACGTTGTTGGGCACGTGTGAACACACAGGCTGAAAACACCTTGGGATGTTCCACAGCAACATCATCTGTACCAAGCTTTTGTTCGGGAACGACTTCAGGCAGAGGAACAACTCTTTGACCCGCGATGTCATTCCCTAGAATAAATTAAATTCCCGGAATGGGTAGGCGAGTCTGGACCACAACCTGTACAAATCCTAAAAAGTCAGGAATATACAAATAGGAGAACAGCAGTCGCACGTAGATCGATGCCTTGCTCTAACATGTCAGTACCACAATAGGTTGTGTCACAGAGTGCAACAACACCTTCCACGAGGAATCACTGGGCAGCACCCATATCCCGCAGGATAGTCACCGGGTGTCGTACGTCAGTGTCACTAAGTGAAACTGATCCAGAAAACACAAAGGGTTGAAAGGCAGGATCCACAGCATCAGGTGATGGCGAAGTCCCGTCAATGCGAGCAGCGATCTGCACCTTGCTAGTCGCAGCATGGACATCCCTCCGTTTCAGAGCTGGACAAATCAAAATGATATGACCTACTTCGTGGCAATACAAACATTTTCTTTTCTCCACAAGTGGTGGAGATGAAGCGGACGAAGGAAGAGGTCGAAGTTTACGAGGTGGGGGAGTCGGGGTAAACACAGTCTTGTGGGTCAATATAAAGTCATCCTCACGGGTGGCAGTCTCAAACAGAGAAACAACTTTCAGTTCATGTAAATACACCATGTCGTGATCCGAAACACAGGTTTTAAATTCCTCCAATAACAACAACTCCTTAGGCTGATCAAAGTCAGGGACAGCACTTGCAGCACACCATCAAACAAGAGCATTGAGCAAACTCAATGTGGGTTTGGCTGGCGCTTTTACTCAGCTTCTGGAAATTCTGCCGGTAAGCCTCAGGTACTTACTCATACGCCAATAACACAGTCGCTTTAACAATGTCATAATCCAGACTCTGCTCTAATCCAGACTAATGCCAGAGCCAAACACACTTCTTGCGCCTTACCCACAAACTTGCACTGTAATAACAGTGCCCACAGATGTCTAGGCCAGTTTAAAGTCGTAGCAATCCTCTTGAAAATGGAAAAATAGGTGTCCACCTCATTTTCCCTAAACACAGGAACGAGACCGATATGGCGGCTAACATCGAAGCCCGAATTTCCACCTCCAATTTCCTGGGAGACTGGTGAACCTGAGGGAGAACGAAGGCTAGATCAAGGAGCGTCTAGGGCACTCAGTCACGGGCGGGCAGGCCGGCTTGAGAAGTTGTACTCGGTGAGCGTACCTTCTGTGGAAGGGGCACAGGCCTTTGGTCAGCCATGCTCATCCTTTGTAAAGCCACCTCCTTATCAGCCGCAATCTCCACAGCCTAGACACGGAGTAGCTGAGCCTGGTACTCCTGCCTTTTTATCTCAAGTTCCAGCTCACTAAGCCGAATAGTGAGAAGTAGTTCCTCCCTGGCTAAGCGAGGATAGCCGAGATCCATGCGGATCCCCGTCCCCAGATCAACACCGCTGGCTTCCGCCACAGTGGACACCTGGACTGGACTGGATGCAACACTCAGTGACTCCCCCAACTCAGGCAGGATACCCTGCTGAATTAGCTCGTCCTGCAACCCTTGCTTTATAACCTGCTTAGTAGGTCCTGTGCTACTCTAGGGAAGACCTGTTTTAAGAAGCTTGTAGGGAGAATGTCCAGAGAACATGTAGAGGGTCTGAGTTGTTGCAATATGTATATACTAAAAGCAGACATGCTTGCCTTTATGGAGACTTCAGGGCATGACGGGCGAACAGGGCAGGTTTGGAGGGCATGTCCCGGTTCCCCGCAATACAGTCCTTGCACCGTGTGCTGGCACCTCTCAGTCGTGGTGAGGGGCGAGTGCCCAAGTTGCATGGGTTCCGTGCAATCTCCCATGAGTGTGTGGGTCATGGACAGCGTCATCGGGCGGGTTCATCTGCGACAGCACTCCCGTATGGCGTTGTTCAGGGTGACGGACAACCCAATATAATGCTCGAAGAACATAGTGGAACTGTGGGATGTTCGTTCGTCTTATCTCTGGATTAAGGGCACAGTGATACATAATCCGCAGGCAGTCCTCAGGCCAGCGCTGACCGGCAGCGATGGTGCGGAATTCTGCAACAGACCTTGTGCCTCGTTCGAGATCAAAGAAGTGTTCTCCCAGGCTTCATCCCACAGTGGGGTGTTCGAAGATCTCTCTGAATGACTTTTGGAAGTCTCACACTGAATCCAGAAGGGGGTTGTCATTGGTCCATAAGGCAGTTGCCCAGTTGCGTGCTCAACCAGTCAGCAAAGAAATGATGAAGCAAATGCGAGCAGTGTCTTCCACAAAATGGTCTGGATGTTCCTCAATATACAGCCCACATTGCATTAGGAATGCCTTACAGTGATCCGGATTGCCAGCGTACTTCTCTAGCATGACCACTGGGACAGGAATGGGAGTCCTCAGGGGGGAGACAGATGGAATGGTTCAGGAAGCCTGCCCCTCCATTATCTGGGATACTAGCGATGTCAGCTGATCTACCTGTTGTTGGAGTCTCCGGCAAAGTATTCTGTTACGACCGGGACATGGCCAGAAGGTGGACCCCAAGTTGCTGGAGAACAGGAGTTTATTGTTAAAACAGGGTGCAGACACATCAAAAAAACAAAGTCATAGTCGAGACGGAAACAGGAGGTCAGAATCCAAGGAGGTCAGTCCTACAGACAGGCACGGGACAAGAAGATGAAGGGAAAGGAGGAACTTGGAGATGGGTTGGGAGCACAGGGCAGGGAGGGCAGGTGAGAGAGGGCTGGCAAGACAAGCAGGAAGGATGCAGCACGCAGGACAAGTGAGAGAAACAAAAGACAATGATTGCGAGGACTCATCCACTTTAAGAAGTGGAGCTAACATTGGGAGAATGCCTGCAGCTGTTATGTCCCTCCCATGTGAGTGTGACAGCCTAGATCTCACCATGTTCTTGACCTGTTACTGGAACACAGCATTATCACAATGAACACTATGTTTCACTCCAAAATGCCATTTTGCCCTGTATATATAATTTCAGCTACCCAGTACCAGGAACACCAAAACATTTTGAAGGCTCCTCCATGTTTTGCGGTAGGGGTGGTGGTCTTTTCTCTCAAAGCATCATTATTGTTACAGTGGGCCAAAGGAGGGAAAAGAGGGACAATCCACAGAGCAGCACACAACAAAGCAGGGTTTATTAACCAAAACAGAACAAAAAATGGGAAATTCACAAAATAAAGGGACCATGAAGGTTAAAGAACAAAACAGGAAAAACAAGAACAAAGTAAAAGAACCACAATGTAATGCATTAAGGAATAGAGCAATACTGGGAAAAAACACTACAATGACTGACTGAGGAAATTAACAACGGCAGGTCCTTAACAAGGTGTGGGCTATAAGGACCTAGGAGCAACAAGGAGCAGGTCAATTAAAGGATAAAGCAGGTAAAATCACCAAGAGAAACTAAAACAAGGAAAACTGAACATAAAATGACCAGGGAGCAAACCCAAAGGATTGTAACTGGAATAGATACACATAATAAACCAAAGAACATAAAATAACAAATGTAAAAAAAAACAAAAAAAACAACTACTTCAGGTTAGGCTCTGGCCAAAAAGGAGCCAGAATGATGGCCGACCACTCAGGCTGGTAAACCACATAGCAGCCAAGGGAGTAGGGAAACACACTGGGGACTAAGGGCCTATAAGACAGAGGGGGAAAACAGGATGGCCAGTGACACCTGCTGGCCAATTAGAGACATATGGAACAGGGTCAGATCTATCTACCTATTCTGTCATTTTGTCCTGTAATATATCTTTATCTAAAATATATACTCCGTCATGTTTGTGTGCCTGGATGGTTCAGCAGCGAATTTACCACAGGATTTCCCCTCCCCCTTAATACCTTATTTTTATTTCCTTTCTTTCGTTGTCTTCGGGCTTTTTTTTCTTTTTCCTGTAACATGACTGATTTAGTATCCATGAACTGATAATGCATTGCCATAAAGTCCACTCGGGTGCCTTGGGGCAACAGTGTTATGAAAGGCACTATATAAAATGAATTTTATTGAACTCTTCAGGAATATATTTTTAAATAAAGTATCAGTTGAGCTGAAAATCCCTTGATAAAATAATTATACTAATTCCAGCAATGACGCAGTTCCAAGCTTGTCCTTATAAAAAACAATGAACTGTCCTTTGGGAGTGAATAATGATGGTGACTCTGTCGCCGCCTTGTGCTGTAATGGTCTGTTCAAGTTTCCTCTTAGCCTCAAGTACAGTTACTTATTTTGTTGCTTACTCTTGTTAATAAATTTTGAATTATATATATATATATATATATATATATATATAGACACACACACAAAATTATACATATACATATTTTACATACACATAATATATATTATATATTAGGTATATCTAATAAATATACATATTTTAGAATTGTGTGTGTTTATATATATAATGGTATACACTGAATGTATACCAATAGTAAAAATAGTGTCAAACAAGTTCTCAAATGTATTTCAGACGGCCTCAGTTTTTTATTTTGCAAAATATACAATAAAAGTTGTGCTATACAATATATTTCAAAACTATTATTTTGCTAAACTGCCACTTTCACTGAGAGCCCTTTTCGCTTGTTGAAGCAGTTTAGTTCTATTCTCTCAGAATTGTCGGCTCTGTTTACTCATATTACTACACAAACTAAAATCTGCGTGAGTCAATTTCATAGGCCCACTAAAACCTCATAATAAATTCCATGCACCGCTTATTTAATTAAGTCACGGTTACTTCGAGCACTTTACACACATAGACACCGCTGGACACTATGGGTTATTTAGAGACGCCAATTACTGTGGGAGAAAAGCGGAGTGCTTGGGTCAATATGGGCAACCCGTTATCCTCCAGGAAACCCCGTGACATCCGACACGAACCCGAACACTTGAAGCGGTTGGCTGTAGTGTTGTTTACAGAGCCACCACTGTGTTAGACGTTTTACTGATAAAAGGGATCTATTTCATTTTTATAATAATAATAATAATAATAATAATAATAATAATAATTTATAATAATGACGAAACGGAAAAACAGGAAATTGCACCTATTTACAATTATGCGAGACATAACATATTTAAAACAAACTCCTGTGTTTAAAGGAAATAACGTATGTTCATCCCCGTTTCACGTATACTGTTGCAAATCAATTTATTTTCGGTTTTGTTAATGAATAAAAATATCACCTGGAAGATGGGAGATGTAGTACTCCACACAGATAAATCGTCAGTCTCAGGATAACCTACCAAGAAGTCACCCAATAGCTTGGCAGCCTTCAGAAAAGAAAAGAAAAACAGAACTGTACATATCTATACATGTAGATAAATATTTCTGTCCTTTGTCGAAGAAAATCTATTTAAAAAAATGGACATAGGCTTATACTTTAAGGATAGGCCTAATAAAGTATATGCCTAATAAAAATGGAATACATTTCAGTAGAATGTGCAGAAAACAAGTCAACTGTATTAATCAACAAAAAAGTTTAGATGTGCTTGAACCTGGCAAAATTGAAAAAAAAAAAAAACTTAAAATATAACAAATCCTGCATTAGCAAATACCGAACTACACAATAAGTTAAGATAAAATTATGTCATATGAAGATACTGGTAATTATTGGTAGGCCTATTGATGAATAGGCATATGTTTCAAAATAGTAGTTTTCTAAGAAATTTCCGAAAAAAAAATCTAAAGTAACGTTTTAATGGAGATTACAGACGAGCATTTTAACTAAAAGTATCTATGGACACTGTCCGAGCAGTATTAGTATACATGAACATTAAATCGACAAAACTGACATTTAAAGACATTTTTTTGCTTTAAGATTAGGGTGAAATTAATTATTATTACAGGCGTGACAATATATTAAAAAATCTACAATGTACATATATTAAGATATAGAAAATAAGGAAAATACATCTTAGTGAACGGGCAAATAAAATGTAATGCGGTCCTATAAAAGTAAGCAATTTCAATTTATGTTCCACATTAGATGAACACTGTTACCATCTCTATTTTCCCTTTGTTTATATATAGAGTATCGATTTAAATTTATTGGCTTGGAATAGTCTTAATGAAGTAACCATTCTTTGATTGGCTGGTATCGTGATTTAACCAATGGGAAGGAAGCTATATTAACCTAAAGGAGAAAATCAGAGTTATTTGGGCATGTGCTATGACGTCAGTAAAGGAAGTGAATGTAGCGCATCGGTAGAGCGACCGCCGGCAAAAATAGTGCAGGGTGTCCTGGAATTATCCGCACCGATCTCAACACACCTGAACTTTTCAAGTTCAACAACCTGGAAACAAAGGACTCGGACTACACAGATTTTCAGATTTTAATAAACTGGATTTACTACTTTTCTGGAACATGTATTATTTTACATTCAAAAAAACTATTTAGGCTATTTATACTGAATGCATTTTTGTAATAGTTGAAACTTCATTAGTCTGTGTTATACGTTTTTTTTTGCTATTTTATATTTGATGTGGGATTTTGCAATTTTTTAAACTGGCATGAAGGCTACTTAATTATATTTTATTTTAATATGGAAGTTTCTAGCGGTTCGAGCTTTGGAATAGACACAATTTTATCGAGCAGTACCGGTTGTGGTAGTCCTGTGTTGATGAACGGAGATTTTAGCCATGGTGACAACAGAAGTACGGATTTCAGGATCCATGTAACCCCCTCGCCATGCTCGGATATAGACATGGTGGGATCAGCCCCCTCATCACCGATGTCGCCCACCCTGGATCACGCCGAGCTGCAGGTGTTCCACGACGGCTTTCAGCACCATCACTATCGTGACACTCAGCAGCAAAGTTTGCAACTGTCGCCTCAGTTGCAACAACTTCCCTCTATCCCTAGATCTAATGCCTCTTCCTTTCTGATCAAAGACATTTTGGGCGACAGCAAACCACTGGCAGCCTGCGCGCCGTACAGTACAAGCGTCTCATCGCCGCATCACATTTCGAAAACGGACATCAGCACGGAACCGAACGGCTTCAGGCCGAAATTAGATCACGAGGCGCGCAGCAAATTTGACAAACTGGATGACATTTCTACTGATATGAAATGTAATGGTAAGCGTACATATTTACTTATTAATCATGGCATATCAATCACAATTATTACCATTAATGTTTTCAATAATTTCATACTGAAAATACATTAACGACGAGGAAGACAGATTAGTCTAATGTATTTTATGTAGCCTAACAATAAACCGACAATAATGTATCGCTTAGGTTTTGTTCTTAATTATATATTACATATATTTATATTATTGGATGTTTTTTTATATTACTCAATTTCTAAAACACTTTACTATAAGGAAAAAAATGTCGACGATTGCTTATTTGGAACACTGAATTACCATAACAAAACCAAACACAGATGTAGACACTCTCTATCTGTCGAGGCGCACCTCCCTAGTGGTTCAATTAAGGGGATTATTGTTGTTCCTATAGGGAGATCATGGAACACAATGAAAACCGATACAAATGGAGGCAGACTGACATGTACCACCCCCTCCCCGTCCCGGCCCTCTAATAAAAAAGTTCACCTCAGTTTTAAGCAGTACTTCAATCACAGCATAACTGCTCAATGACATCTTGCCAAGAATAAGTGGGTCTGCCTGGTTTACCTTCATTCTCTTGTTTTTTTAAGGGAAAATATAAACATTGTTCAATGCAGATAATTCAATGAAACATTAATTGCTAATTAGAATTTTTAAACAAATTTTGTGTAGGCAAAATTCCGTTTATGTAACTAGGCTTATTATTTAAAAAATATGTGTTTAACAGAATGTCATAGTTTTACCGTATTCGTGTTATTCAGCAGAAAAAGAAGAATGTGATGAGGAAATCTCAAGCAGCAGGGGCAGCCCCCAAGTCCGCTCGAAGAAGCCCCGGAAAGCGCGGACGGCCTTTTCTGACCATCAGCTAAATCAGCTGGAGCGCAGCTTCGAGCGGCAGAAATACCTCAGCGTGCAGGATCGCATGGACCTGGCCGCGGCTCTCAGCCTCACCGACACACAAGTCAAAACCTGGTATCAAAATCGCCGGTACGTGTCCTAAGAACGTTTTGCGAAAATATGCTAATATTTCTTTCAGTTCTATTCAATTTTACACTATATTGGTAGACTAAAATTGTTTTACTCTCAACTGAAATATTTGATGTGTTATAAATTTTAACGAGATACTAATTTGTTATTAATTGATCCAATAAAGTTTAAAGCCAGACAGATAATACGTTGTTTTATTTCCATCACTAATGCATTCGTTTCTGTAGACGCAAACATGATATTAGTGAGACAAACATTCAGTTGCACCGGTTTAATCACCAGTAGTGTCAACCAATTTAATTTAAAAAAATAAAATGATATGGCACAAATAATAATAAAAATATATATTTTGGTCTGATTGCAGCACGAAGTGGAAAAGACAGACCGCTGTCGGACTGGAGTTGCTGGCTGAAGCTGGAAATTATTCTGCTTTACAAAGGATTTTCCCATCTCCTTATTTTTATCATCCGAACTTGCTGGGAGGCGTGGACGGCTCGACAGCGGCCGCCACAGCTGCGGCAATATACAGTAGTATGTACCGGACTCCGCCGGCGCCTCACCCGTGTCTCCAGAGGCCCATAGTACCGAGGGTCCTCCTCCACGGTCTCGGTCCGGGGGGGCAACAGTCATTAAATCACCGGTAGAACAACAACAGGCCTATAATAATACAAACCAGGAGAATACTAAACGTTTGAATGACTGAACAAATTTAAAGACTTAAAAAATGACCGGTTTTATACATGACCCAAAGAAGGATGTAATATATAAAATATTAACATTGGAAAAATAAAATTTAATCCCCCAAGATGGACTGATCACGTTTTCTACAGTGATACACGTATTATATTGCCAAATAAACATATAATTTTTATTACATGGAATGACTTGAATAAAGAGAGGATGACAAAGTAAATCTGAAACAGGCCTACCTTCATGTTACTTATATATAGAAAACAAAACTGATGCAACATGATTTTTTTTACCGTCAAGGACTGAATGTTCATCTTCATAAGAGGCATGTAGCGTAAATATGACGTGTACTGATTAAAAGGTTTATTGTACGTTATCAGAAGTGTCCGCTTACATAAAACATTCAAGTGTTGTCCCACCATTTATTTGAAATGTTTAACTCCACAACCTGTACAAAAAAGGAAATTGATCTTTCCTGTTCGCTCTGTGTTTTAAGGTTTTATATTATATACACGCAAACATCAAAACATGAATCCAGTTTTACACGCTTGTATTTTGTTGGCAACATAACATTGAGCGACCGGTTTTACGCTTTCCGATCTGTAAGCTGTAAATTTATTCAAATAAGCCAACATTTCTATCTGCGTTATGTGCATATTTAGCAGCTTTCTGGCGGGGAGAATAAATGGTTTGATGAACTGGGAGGTCGGCCATGGAAATGTGAAGGTGGTCCCAGTGTGGCAGCTGTTCTGGGGTAGCAAAGACAGACAGCGGGCGGGAGGTTCCTCAATGTAAAACAACCAGAATACTACAAGAAACATATAAACATAAACCGAGAAATTTCATGTTCATTATCTATTTTACTGATGCTTTAATCTGATAAATTATTATTGCTGTCAAGTAAAACTTTGTCCATCACACTTCTTAAACTAGGCCCAGATATAAAGTATTTTGCGAGATATTAGCAGAACAGGCTTAAACTATAGATTTATTTATTATAGTTTGACACGATCGCGTTGCTTTGATATGGCAGAAAACAGAATAGAAACACACGAAATTGAGAATTTTTGGTAAAACAGTATATCCTATTCGTTCCATTGAACACACCTAGATGCGTAAAAGTAAAAATAAAGTAAATGTATTCAACATTTTATTCACGTCTCTTGTCATACAGAGGTAACACGATAAAGTGTAACATAAGATCAAGAGTAAATTAAAATTCAAGTACTTTTGTACTTAGAATGATGTTCCCGGAGGGACTGTAGTGTGCGGACGCTTTAATCTGCATAGGGACTAGAAGGTTTTTACACACGTGGCACGACAAGGGTAATACTTTAATTTTAAATTCTTTTAAAACACATTTAATGGAAGATTTTAACAATGCGTTCATTTATTATTTAATTGATTACTTATAAATTATGACTTTGATTCATATCCCAAAGATCACGAAATCAGGCGGAATCATAATATAAATTGTCAAGACGCGTGAACTGCAGTCGAATATGGGTACCCAACAACAATATAGCGGAGCAATTATTAGAACAATATTTGTCAAATGTAGACCTATATGCTATTCAGAAGGCGAGATACTATCTAGGTTACTCAAGTATTACACTTGTATTAAGCGTATATTTAAATATATCTCAAGCTCATTTACCGTTCACCACCTTCCAGAACAAATGTACTGATTATAAGATGTGGCAGGTACACGCTGTCAGCCCTGCAAGTACAAAGCATAAATCTTTACTTTTCGCCGTTTTCAGTTTAAGAAATTTAGCTACCATTGGTACTCTTGCAACATCCTGTTAGTGCGGACATTAAAGTGCCGGCAATAACCGGCAAAATATTCATTCGAATTCAATCGCAATCCTAAAACCTCTGTTCAACTAATTTGAGTGTCACTTTGCAAGATACTTGACGCGCAAAATATGTAACAGGTAGCGAACTTCATAGTTCGTGTGGGACATGTAGGCCTAAATTTGTTTGTTGGTTTTGGTACAACTCGACTGCAGCTTAAACTAATTTATGTCCAGTATGAATGAATAATTTAACAATTTTATGTAGTACTTGTTTAAATTTCACTCAGAGGAAAAGTAGCAAATGGGCCAATTAAAAATAAATACTTATATACTGTAGTTTATATGATAAGAATTTGTAAAAACACAGGGGCAATGGAACATTTAATTATTGGATTGCTATAGAGCGACTGTTGTGAAATTTAATTGCAAGGTTTTAAAACTGATACAACGTAATAAGTTGTCTCTGTCATTACTATAATGAGGCAGCACGATTTCTCTATCCAGCATATATCACGAGGAGCTTTTCTAGTTTAAACATACGCGTATGCAATACCTTTTCATAGTTTCGACGGTGGTCCAGGATCACTTAAACATTTCAGTAAACCATATCGAGTGTTGTCACTTGCATTGCATATCCATATGAACAATATCATATAAAAACGTCTAAGAAAGACATCCGTCACTTAATCATGGTTGGCTAGAATCTTAAACTTGTCCCGTGGTGATGGTAAGGTGGCAAATAGATAAATTTTGAAATACTAGGTTGTGAACATATGAGTTTTCATGGGTAGTGAATTTGGAAAATAGTTCTAACAAGGTTAGATTCATGCGAAGTGCGAATTCGAGTTCGTAAAATAACGAAACCTTTGACTAAATCTTTAATTTGTATGAATAAATGCGCATTATGGCACCTAATCTGTACTGGTAATCATTGGCATGTGACATACTTTTTATGTTTTATATAATACTTTTGCCAAATGTTACTTTTTTTCTTATTATTCATATGCCAGTGGCTAGGATTTGGACATTGTTTCTGTCATTTCTAACAAAAGATCTAATCAAAACTCAATTTGAAACAAAACTAATGTAAACCTAAATGTTATTTATAAAACTTCAATTAATAGATATGGATTAACTGATAACTGAAAGTTTCCAAGCATTGTTTTTCATATCCTGTATATCTGAGTGACAATCTGACTATATAAGTGGGCAATATTAGGTACACATTTTTTTTAAAGCTGTACAAAAATGCAACTGACATGACCATTTACATACAATATTAATATTAAGCTATATCCGACAAGCCTTCTTAAAATTGTTAGCTAGTTCAAATTACAGTAGTACCTCGGTTCTCGAACTCAGTAGAACGCGAATTTCTTAAAAGTCGAACAAACTAGTTTGACCTAGAACTCGATCTGAATATCAGAAGTCGAACCATGAACGCTGACCTAATATAAATTGTACGCGCCAGGAAATGAGTCATACTACAGTGCAATTCTTACTTGAATGCTTTCTTCACAGACTGGATGATTAACCAAATAAAGTAGCGCAACATTACAGTAACTAACAATAAATAAACCACTACCTTACAGCATTTATGCAATTTATTTAAACTTTATTTTACCAGGTAAATTAACTGAAAACCAATTCTCACTGCTTTACGTGATATTCAGGAGAAATAGCAGATAACACATTGGAACTGTCTGGGATACAAACATCATGCGTGTAACTAAACTCTTCATCCAATAAGGGCAAAGGTGTGTCGTCATGAAGGCGGTTCCAGATTGTGCAGCCGGGTGAGAGGTCGCAATGCATCTTACCGTATTGCATTGTGTCAGGATCACAATGCGTTGCTTGAAGCCAGCCAACTGATCACATGGGGATCCCACACTAGGTTAACAAGGGGGCGTGGCACACGAAAGGAGCGAACGATTGGGGGAGGACACGGGTAATGTTGGGATAAAATCTTTATCGTTTTTTGGAAGCCATTAAGAAACAAATGCCCTTCTTGTTTTATTCTGTTCATTTTGTGTTTAAATAAAAAAAAAAAAAACATATTTAGGTGTAATTTTGGGGGCCAGGAACCTATTAACTTGTTTTCCATTATTTTTTATGGGAAAAATTAGATCAGAACTCAAACCCTTTTAGGATTCGATCCAGAGTCCGGAATGGATTAAGTTTGCGAATCGAGGTACCACTGTATTTATAAAAAAATTTAAAAATAAAATTAAAAAAATAAAATCAGGTCTCCCGCTAGGTATTGGAGTTGCCAATCTGACCCTGGTCTCCATGGAGAGGGCTGGTGCCCCAGACCACACCACATGAACATGCCCCTCCTTCAAATCTGCCAAGTCTCAAAAAATCTTACAGGGGCTCTCTGCTGCCATCCCACTGAAGATGCCACTTCCTGCTGTTCTTGGTCTTGCATGTACAGAGTAAATTCAAGTATTGGCCCATCTGATGGGATGTGGTCGTAGCGGAGAGAGAGGAGGGAGCCATGTCCCCCCCCCCCTACTGCCCACCATACATCTGCTCGATGTCTTTCTGGTAATGAATCTTCAGCTCCTTGCGCTTCAACTTGAAGGCGTCTGTGACTAGGCCCGTCTCAGGAGTCCAGGGCTCAGAAGTGAGACGAATCTTCTGTGGAATCTCAAACCTCTCCAGCTTGCCTGGGGGGGAGGGGCGGCAGAAACCAAGTTCATAAGTTCATCAACAACTCAAGAAGAGGATGGACCTGACGACATGCGTTTCAAGCTTCTGTTATTGGATTATCTGTGAAACTTACAGATTATTAATGGAGTAACCAACACAAGACGATGGGCAAGAATTTACAGTTGAGTGAATGATTACATAATGAGCAATATGTGCTTCCACACAGTTAGAATCTATTGATTTTCGATACTGATTAGTCTGCGATCTTGAGCACAATTCTGATCATCTTGGCTGCTTTTGCCCAGTTCCTTATCCGATGCTGACAGTCCTTCGCTAAGGCTAATGGCATTTTCAAACCGAGCATCAAACAGATGTCTTTCTCCCTGCCTCCATCTCACCTACAACCGCGGCCTCCATCATCACCTGCAGCACCTCTTTCTCCATCTCAGAGCTGTTGCAAATCTCCTCCCAGGATCCCACAATGCCCTTCTCTTCTGCCAGGGATATCAGCTGCTTCTGATTGGGCACCACAAAGCCAATTACATAAGTCTGGTCACTAGAGGGAGAGAAGGGGGAAAGTTTTCCAGTGAAAACTATGGGGGGAAATAACTGTGAACCACCCCCCCCCCCCCCCCCCGGCCCGGCGCGGCGGTTTTGCTGACACCCAGCGGAAGAACCTCCTTCCCACAACCCACAACGAAATTCTTTTTTTTTATTTATGGTCCCGCGGG
>JAABNY020000001.1:25923562-25941988 GCA_015164015.2 Brevimyrus niger
TCTATCTATCTATCTATCTATCTATCTATCTATCTATCTATCTATCTATCTATCTATCTATCTATCTATCTAGTCATGCTTTGATGAAAGTGCTGTTAATGCAAAATTTAAAGAAAAAACCTGCTAGCTGTAGTAATCAAGCTCATCATTTCTCAGATCAAATGTGACTACGTGCAGCCCTGACGTATGAGGTATTCTCTCAGTCGGCAATAAACTATTTTCTTAATCTATGATTTAAGAATGTATTAGCAAAAATAAATGTTGGTGCATGTGTTTAAACATCTCAGGCAAATTGGCGGTAATGAGTCAAGAGACCGTGCTTGTTCACATACATTAATACAGCAATCATTATGAAATTAGGACCTGATTAATCCCGTTAATGACGCCGCGGTGCCTTTGGGAGTAGACAAGCCCAGATGTCAGGCGCTCGGCGATGAGACTTCTGCGCGTGATAAGCACTGTCTTCTGAAGAGCCCTTAAATCGCGAGCGCGAGCGGTTTTCCGCGCACTCCTGTGCTTGAAATGCAAACGAGGCGCACGGCAGACTGGTAATGAGAGCAGATTCCAGTGACGGGTGGAGGGGGTGAATAAATTAAAAGGACATCTGAACTGGAGAGAAGAACCAGCAGCAAGAACCTTGATGTCCTCAATTAGGATGGATGTCACCCCCTGTCTGTGCGGCTATAATAAAGCCCTCACTCGGTATTCTGGATCACACGGCTTCGCACTGTTAACATTTTAATGTCTTGGGTGTGCTTGGTAACATTAATTACTTGGCCATTTGAACGACTCCCGAATCCCTTTAATGTCTCCCTAATGGAAATCTGATCTCAAGCATAGGACTGTAGCATTAAAAAATTATAAGTAATATCTATTGAACTAGTGAGCTGTCATGCTCATACTGAGCTGTTTTAAATCTGATTTTATTATAATTGACAGAGGAAAACTACTTTTAAAAACTAAACAGCAATGAGGTCCTACATTCATTTTAATTATTTTGTGATATCCTTATCACAAAAAGCAGCAATTTCTGGTTTCAATGAAGGATTGTAAATGTATGAGGATGTTTTCATTTGCAAAAGCATTTATTTGTTTTAGGCTCTATTGAGGCAAATATTAAAATATAGGCATATAGTCACGTTGAGAAGTATACTTTGCATAGATTCTTGTAAAATTCTAGGATGCTCATAGGAAGTATTTTTTTTTCCTGATGTTTCAAAACTGTGTTGTAAAGAAAACTCTACAACAATAGACATTCCTATTCCTATACTAGAAGTTTCAGGTATCTCAAAATGACGGTTTTTACCTCTAGGATATGACAGTCCCCATATTGTTTCTGATATTGTGATATTGTGAACCCAAACAGAAAATGGTAAACCCAATTTGCTAGCAGTAGATACTGATGATACATTTTGTTCAGATAAGCTGGAGGTTACTTCTTTTATGCAGATTCTGCAGGAGCTGCAATGAGAGACTGGGTGAGATTGTTATATTTGTAGCTGTTTAATTGGTGATGCATTATTGATTTAATGGAAAGTGGATGGACCCAGGAGATATTTGGCGACTTAATGAACAGCTCAATTTACTCAACAAAACAACCAAATAGAAATAGTTTCCCAAAAACGATAGAAAAATTTTATATAATGTGCCTTGTTATGTTCGCTAAGCAAAAAATGTTAAAAGTGCCCAAGATATTTGGAGTTTTGTAATGTGTTTACGCATCCAGCCATCTAAAATTATGGAAAACTCACTACGCACGAGAAATTCAAATCCAATGGTTTGGCCTTGGACAGATGTGTTTATTCTCACAAGAAATGAAGACAATTGCTTTATTGGTCAGTATTTTGCAGAAAATGCAAAGAAATTTGCAAGAACCCTTGAGTGACAGGCCCTCCAAAAAATCTGGAACATAATGAGATTCGTCTGAGTGGGTTGTAGGCCCAGTATGATATGCTTTCATGGGGCTCAAAATCTACTGCAGCGTCCCGAGTCAGACAGACGCCTTTCGATTTTCCTTTCATAACTTGGCTCCATTTCTGCAGCATCGCCATTGTATTTAGGTTACATAGTGCCATCTAGTGTGTGACTGTGCACCTGCATGCATGTCACTGACAAACATTGATTTAATTAAAAGTAATCTATTAAAATGTATCATTCTCCTAACTGTGCATTCTAATGATTATTGTTTCTAATTTTATAAATTTCTTGTGTTTATTTGCACACGTGTTTGTGAATATTTGCAGGAAGTCATCGTAGGTCTGCACAAATCAGGCATTACTTTTTACTTGAGAAATCCATTGTGCATTCATTGCTTCACTGCAGGGTGACAGAAAAGTGGAGTGTATGTCAGTCAGCACAGGCTACAAAGCAGAGGTCACCCGGGATGGGATGCCAGTACATCACAGGCACACACTCACACATGCTCAGACACTATGAGCAATTTATGGATACCAGTAAACGTGTCTGCACGTCTTTGCATTGGACTCCACATGGATAGGACTTGCAGACTCTGCACACATAGAGTGGTGGCAGGATTCTTACTCCCAATGAGGTGTGAGGTAATATGCTACCCTTGGAGTCACCAGGTACCCTTTGTAACACTGTTCAGATCACATTAAATATTTCCCAGAAGGTAGTTGCAGATTATTAGCTTATTCTCATGCTACATGTTAAGTTGTTATATCTTTCATATCTAATCCTATCTCAAATTTTATATTTGGTATAATTATAATCGTATAATAAAAATCATTAAAGTTCATATATATTTTATATATGTCATTGTTTATGTGTAGCATAACATTCATAACATTTTTTTGGAATGAAAACAAAGTAATTTAAGCAGATTTAGGTAATGTAGGTAACTTGCATAGGATGTAGTGTATATACAGACCATAAGAAGGATATGGCGTAAGTACAGACCATAATAAGGATATGGCGTATGTACAGATCATAATAGGGATTCAGTAATACCAAGGGATAAATCACTATGAACTTCTCCACCACAGTCTTTTCTCCAGATTATGTACCTGTGAGAATGAAAGTGAATTATCCTGAATTTCACATATGGAAATCTGCAAAAAGGTGTGACTCATTAATGATGTACTGATAACAAATGAGTCATTAGGAAGAAAAGTTTTTAGGCAGAACGGCACCTTTTTCTGCTGCAGTGCTCATTGTTATCTAAGTGGCTCAGCATCACGTGATGCGTGGTTTAATGCCCACTAAAGATACACCGAAAGTGAAACCACTGGCAGACTTTCTTCTGAATTTTATACTTAGTTATCTCCTGTGCCCTCAGACAAATGAGACTTCAAAAGGTCTATGTTACCATGTAACAGAACAAAGAAGATCAAAATAAAATTAAGGATTTATAAATGGTTGATACTCATAAAATATGAATGCCTCATTTTAAATATGTATCAGGTATTTATCTGAGCACATTAACCCTCTTTTTTGTAATATCCAAACACTCTTCACCCTGAAGCAATGCAAAGATTCCTCAGTCTCATGGACCAAAATATTTTTTATGAAACCTCTTAATTGTTATCATAAGAACAGTATCTTCTGTTATATGTTTCAATTGATTAAATCTGGCGTCATACCTAAAGAAATGCTCATCAACACAGCCCTCAGGGGCTCTCAGAGAGCACACCTGAACCACACAATCAGGAACAAACCAAAACAAACAAGAAGACCAAAAACCTAGTACGGGTGTGTTGGGAGCAGGAAGGGAATAAACATGTCAACTCTCTGGGTGTCCCTGAGGACTGGGATGAGAAACAATGATCTAAGTGTTTTATGCTTATAAAAGCCATACAAACCAACATGATACCAAGCTAATTAGACTCTATTACCTGTCTAACTTCACCCAAGAAATGACCTTAAAAGCCATGTTCTGCATGATGTCTCTTGTGCTGCTTTTTTGTGGTTTGTCGTGAAAAAGCTGTGAGCTCTTCAATGTTCAGGCAGACAAAACAGCCATGTTAACAAAGCCAGTGCCACCAACCTGGTCTCGGGCAAACATGCTGCCTGAATTTTTCATGACCCCTTCGAGCAGAGATGAGTGCTGTGAAGGTCATCGCCCAAAGTGGTGAAACAGATGCAAATCTTGCCTTAAGGACATTAACGTCATATGTAATGCGTGTCTGTAATGCTGCTGCACTGCAGTCAATAATGAGTATTTTTTAATAAAGGATATTTCTGATGATGTAATTGGGTATAATAAATGCACAGTGCCATGCATATAATAAAATGAATAAGATTACAATAAGATAAGATGTCAGTTTCACTTTGTCTACTTCTTGTTCCAGTGACAAAGATAAAATTTTTTTTGATACATTTACCCATTTGATCATTTGGCATTTATCAAAGGTTCTTATTCAAAAGTCATAGTTATATACACTGTAAGTTAGATCTCATACCCCAAAATAAAAGCTTAAATCTATAAGGCCTAAAGAAAAGCCTTTGACCCATGGACATATTTTGTACATAAACAGTAAAGCATTGTTTTACAATGAGGAAAATATGTGAATACCCCTTTTCCCTCAATTCCCTCCATAGTCAATATAAAAAGGATGAATGAGAATTACCAGGGATCAAATCTCACAGCCTTATCTGATGCATTAGCCCTTAATGAGTTGCCATTGTCATTCTCTGCAGAATTGTTTTATACAAGGGCCTTTGAACAGTTTGGAGTTACTGGGAGTTTTCTTTGATCATCAAATCTTTCTGACTTTCAAATCGCACAGAAGCCTTTCTCTCTCTTTCTCTGATGATTGTCCTTTTATCACTCAATTGTTCATTGGTTCTTTTTACTAGCTATTTATTTGTCTTCCTTCCAGCCCTGGCCAATATTAAGTGATATAGAAAGAAAATGAAGAAAGAAAGAAGGAAAGTAAAGTAGAGCTGCTCAGGTGAAGGGTAATGAGCTCAGGCGTGGCGTAAATTTGATCATTAATGTTGATAAATGAACCAGAGAGAGAGAGCACGGCCCTAAGATTCCCGGGTGCGTTTGAAGGTGGTGTTTCTAATGATGACCCTTGGCGTGCCTTTGACACCTGAGACTAGCCAAGGAGGAGCAGATGAAAACGAGCCCATTCTCATTTCAAACAGAATTTTGCCCAGCTCCTGATCACAGCGACAGCTCAAAGTCCGGGGAGAGAGAGACAGAGCACGCTCTCCCAGCATCACTTGGCTGCTCCCCTGGTAATTGTCACAGGAACACACAGTGACATGACTGTAGGATGTGAAGGGTCTGGATGTACCCAGGCTGTTATTCCCTGTTTAAAGATTTAAACCATCAGGGTATGATAGGTCGCTTTGATGTTTGCTAAGCAGAGCTTGGTTACAGGAGAGGGGAAGGAACGGTGTTACCAGGAGGCAATCATCGTCTTTTTTTTCTGATCCACAACCATGAAGGGGAGAAATGGGAGAACCTCTTTCTCAGTACAGTCACTTCACAAAGAAGATAAAAGCTGGAGGTCGAAGCAGGGTCCAATTCTAAGTCTGAGGCATGCATTAGAGCGAGCTCCGAGATGCTACTTTCTGGTACTCTGGGAACTTTTTGCTAGTTTTCTAAATTCTTTCCCTTTTAAGTTTGAGTATTCACTCTGTGGTGTTCTTTTTAATGGGTAATTTATGGAGGATTTTTCTTATATCCTATCAGTGTTTTCAAAAGTATGGTTCGTAAAATTGCATCTATTAAGAAAATTTAATCCCAGCATCTGTTGAGAAATTATAGGGTTTCATCCCTGGCCGTAGATAGTTTCTTGAGCTGCAGGTGCTGCTGTCAATTTTTAAGTACGGACATATTTTTGAAGGTTCCTTGATACCCTGTAATGGACTGGCATCCCATTCAGCATATGCCCTATGCTATCTGCGACAGGCTGTAGGCCTCCTGTGACCCTGACAAGCAGAGGCAATTAGAAAATGAATAAATGTGTACAAAATAAAACATGTTGACTTAATTTTTTTTTATTACTTTACCATATCAGCATAAAATTTGTTTTTTGATTACAATAGGGATAGTGTATTATCCTTTCCTAACACACAATGCCTTCCACTGGCCGAAAATAGCTCAATAAGATCTTAATTGCCTACCCACCTATTTTTAATTAACTCATCAAGTTTAGAAAAAACTGCTCGTGTCTCGGCTCCATCTAGAACTATAGAGACAGTGTGTGTCAGTCTGATATTTAATTGTAGAGATCTTAATTTATGTTAAAGAAGTTGCATACAAATAAAAGTGTTTTAACCATGGTTTTTAAGTCCTTGAGGGTTTCATTTGTTCAGACAGAACTATCTCTGGCTCTCTTTTCATGGTTAATTGTCCTCGACCATGCAAGAAAGAAAAACAGCTAATTATAGCACTGATATGCCCTTCAATTTTTTCATTGATGTTTCCATTAAATTAAAAATCATAGCCTGTCAAATAAATAAATTAAATTAATAATAAAGTCCCAATGTTACGGTGCACAGCAGCACCAGGCTGACGCAGGTGTCTTTGCATAAGAATGAGGCAGTTGCCATTTTCCTGGCCAGCGTCCACTTCTTTTAAATAGCAAATGCACTTGCGCCTATCTGAGTATGGGGTGCTTTTTGCAAAATGCTGTAGGTTATGTTATCCTGCTCAGTTTTTCCACATTTCACATTTTGCTAAATGCAGTACAATTTTCACCTGTCACTTTTTTTCATAACTTTTCCAACGAAATATCTTGTATACATGTCAGTATACAAGGGCAGGCACATGTATGCAAAGATAACAAGGGTAAGACAAGGGACAGGGCCAATTACAATCAAACATTATAGGTGGGAACTACAAAGGACTCAAACACTATGAAAGAGGTGACCAGAAACTCCTGGCCAGGTAGGGACTGATTCCGACAACAATATGGTGGTGTTACTGCCAAACAATAGAACAATAAACATATTATTTTGCTTTATTGAGACAACTTTCATTTGGGGCTGAGTTACATTGTGTTTGGAAAATAAATTGGTCCATCATCAAGCACATGAATGAAAATGAATGCAGCATTTTTTATGACTATCTATAAATTCCAACTAATAGCACAGTAGAAAAAGAATGGCATTAGCCCCAAAACTGAATCCTGTGGGCTTTCATTTTCCAAGTGACAACATTGTGGTACCTCGGTTCTTGAACTTAATCCATTCCAGACTCCGGATCGAATCCTAAAAAGTTTGAGTTATAATCGAATTTTTCCCATAAAAAATTATGGAAAACTAATTAATTGGTTCCCGGCCTCCCAAATTACACCTAAATATGTTTTTTTAGCATTTAAACACAAAATGAACAGGATAAAACAAGAGAATTTTTTTCTTAATGGCTTTCAAAACTATATAGATTCCCAACATTATACCTGTCCTGTCCCGATCTTTGCTCCTTAGTTGTGCAACGCCCTCATGTGATCAGCTATTTCTGGTTGTTGTCATTACTGCTCTGTATTAAGTCCGCTTTTCAGTTTGTTTCCCCAGTCCGGTCATTGGGTGCCTTCGACTTGCTTACAGCGCTGGCTTAAAGCAATGCATTCCGGTTAGATGCATTACGACCTCTAAGCCGGCTGAACAAACTAGATCAGCTTCGGTGATGACACTTTGCTCTTATTGGCTGAAGACTGTGACGTTTGTTGAATGGTAATGGAACGAATAGCAGCAAAATTTCAGTTTTTTCAAAAATAATTTGCATGATGTACATCAGTCCATGAATAAAAATAATTGATAATTTTGTAGACAGCATTCCATCCATCCATCTTCCAATCAATTGTCTTGGTCAAGGTTGTAAGCATGATAATAATGATTATATAAATATATTACATAGAAGGGCCAATAAGTGCCAGTAAGTTCAGGATAAACAGCCATCCAGTTCCTTGATTGACAGGGCTAATTAAAAAGGCGAGTAAAATCAATATCTCTGCCCATCCAATGTCAGCCTTGATGAGGTCTTAGCTGTTTTGAATATACAGCTGTGGAAAAAAATTGAGACCACTCTATATTTTTGAAAAGATTAGCAGTACAGAAGAATAAGATGAAGCAGGAGACACTGGGAATGACCAGAAACCAGCCAGGTTAAGGGTGGAAGCAACTTTCTAATGCCAGAAATTACTGTTAACTTATACAACAGTTTCTCATGAATTATAAGATGACATCAAGTGACCTTCAAAAGGAATGGGAAACATAAGGTGCAGGTGTGAAGTGCACTGTTAGGACAGTGTGTATAAGGCTCCAACAAGCAGGACTGAAGTCCCATAAAGCAAAGAAGGAGCTCTTCATTAATGATAAACAGGGAAGAACCAGGCTGCAGTTTTAAAAAAAAAATCTTTTTGAAGGTGTTTATTTGATCAGTATCTTATAGTTTAAGCATCATATTTATACAATATTGTATAGCAATCAAACTAATTGTAGATGTTTAAAATCACGTAGTTATTTTATTTTATTTTTTTAATTGTTACTTCTGTGCATCATTATGTCTTGAATGAAATTTGGATGGTTGCTCTGTGAGGTGAAAGGAGGAGACATCACTAGAGGGGGGTGCTGACGTACCACACAGGATGTCTCAGCTCCAGTCTTTACCAGTGACATCCTATCATACCATCTCTTTAATTACCCACTGTTTGTCATAGACAAAATATTTAATTAGGTATTATGTAGGTTGGCAGAAAGGTGTATGTTGCTTCGTTAAAGTTCTTAAAGTTCCCAACAAAATAAAGTTACAAAAGTACCATGATAGAGAACAAGTATACTTTCCCTTGTATTTTTAGAGGATACATCAAACAAAATGATATGCATTTTATGTAATCAGTAGATGCATCCAAAGCAACATACATTTTTTAGGAAAGCCAAGCCTGGAGTGATTGGGGGTTAAGGGCCTTACTTATCAACCCAAGATCATTCCGCCAACCATATAACTTGAACCAGCAACTTTCCAATTTACACACAGTATCCTTCATCTAAAGGGTTTCAGATTTTCATATGTACTCGATCAATGTAAACATCATATGTCCATCCAAATATGGATAGAAGTCTAAACAATGATGAACTTATCAGGAACTCAGAAACAAAGCATAAAATGTGGCATAGTTAATTCTCCAGTTCCTTTCCAAGAATTAAACAACTTGAATTCAAAGTAACAAAAATGAGCACCTAACCCAGTGAAAATCATTGTTTATATTCTAACCATAACTTCAACTCCGTCACAGCTGGCACCTTGTATTACATAGCAAGTGTATTGGAGGTACCCAAATTGATGGCATATAATCTTTATTCATCTTTGTATTTGGAAGATAAGGCTGTTATCCTTATTAAAAGAGTAGCACGACCAAGGAACACTTCAGTATGTCACATTTCATCAAAGGCATCACAGAATTTCCAAGGATATATATATATATATTTTTTATCTAATTTTATCTATCGATCTATTTAAAATAGATAGAATTAGATTTGATAAAAAAAATACCCTTGGAAAGTCTTTGATGCTTGGAAAAAATGAGGTTTTTATGTGGCCTAATAATGTCAGATAAGCTGGATAAGGTAATTGGGAAATCTTGTCCTTGTGATAAAAGGAACAGACGTCAAGGTAGCCAGTAAAAACCAAACATCTGTAGTGAAGCCAAACCCAAAAACGTGAAAGTGACCAGAGACAGAGGTGTTACCGTGGTAATCAGAGTGATGAGGAGAGAAGCTAGAGAATCTGCAGCCCCTGTGACCAATAACTGACTGACACATGGAAGAAAATGTGTAAAAGAATTTGGCAACATGGCATTGTAACTTAATGTGCAGTACTGTGCAAAAGGCTCTAAAGGAAATGTTTAAATCTGGGTGCAAAGTGTATGTTTGTTCAGACAAAGACAAGAAGTTAACATTAGACTATATAAAAATGAGCAGTAACACAAAAGTAGTATTAATCATCCAGTCAGCAAAAGAAAAACAGCTGACACTGAAGATTGAAACTAAATCAAAAGTATAAACAAGTCATTTCCAGAAAATAAAAGCAAAAAAACTTGTGATGTATATGAACTTAAACTGAAGAGACTAAAAAACTAAATAAAAATGAAAACTATTGAAAATTTCAAAACTATAGTAACACCGGTGTGTACCCAGCTTGTGTATTCCTAGTATGTTTGGGTTTTTTTTCCTGGTTGTCCAAAAATTTCACTATTCTAAATATAATAAATGGACAGTTATTTTCAAAAGAATAATTATTTCCACAACAAATATGTTTTTTTAGTGTTTAGTTTTTTTCTTTTGTAATATACTAGTAGTGTAAATGGGAAAAAACAAGATTCCTGTCAAATCAATCCTGACTAGAGTGTCAAATCCCAGTAGTCTTCTCTTTGCAAAAACCCACACAGATGTTCTTGACTAATAGAGATCAATCTACTGCAAATTGCTTGAGCAACCAATCACCAGAAGCATTTAGCAATGTTCCAGTCGGAGTTGTTTATCAGTTAGCACTTGTTGTATTTATTAGCACTTCCTATAAAATTAGTAAGAATTGTTTACCCTGTTTAAATTACTCTCACCCCTGACAAATAAGAATTGTTTTTAAGGGCTGATTTTCTGTCATAATCAAATTTGGACAATTGATTTCTTGTCCTATTTTGCCCTAGTCAAATTCACAGATAACACCATTAAATACAAACAGCTATTTTGCTATGACAACATTCATTATTTAAGTTTAAGAAAATCATTCATCCATCCATGCATGTTCCATACCCACTTCTTTGTTATCATCTGAGTAGGCTTATTTGTTTCATGCTTGCATGTTGGTCGTGTTTCTTAATTCTTTTTTTGGGGATGGGGGGGCTCAGTGGATGAGGACTGTTATGATTGCATCCGGGAAAGCAGGAGGAGGCAGATGGAGTATCGTGAAAATGCAGTTTATTTCGGGGAACCAGGAAACATGGAACAGCGACAAACTAACATCAAAGATGGATGTTGGGGAAACGGACTCAGACGTGGCCTAAATACACAGAACATATCAGACTGATGAAAAACAGCTGGGCACAATCAGAGAAGCACACGTGGTTGATCAGGGGGCATGGCACACACAAGGATCATGCGCGCCGGTCATGACAAGGACAATCTATATAATCAGCAAGGTGCCAGTTCAAATCCTATGGTTGGCAGAGTGATGTCACTGTCTGGCTTTGAGCAACACCCTTAATCCCCAGTTGCTCCAGAGATTGTCTCACCTTACTTTCTAAAAAACACTGTACAGTTCCAGTCAAAAGTCAGGACACGCATTCTTTTAATGCCTTTGTCTCTATTTTGACTACTTTATTCATGTTTATAGTAAAAAGGTCCCAAAGCAATGAAATAACACAGAAATGTTCAATAAAATCTAAATTTTCTCATTTTTTTTCTTCAAAATAGGCCCCTTTGAATTCAATGACAGCATCTTCAATTCAACTCCTCCTAAACCAGCTCTATAGGGTTTAGGTCAGGGTAATGCGGGGGCCAGGTCATCTGTCACAGCACTTTATCTATTTCCTTGTTCACAAAATAGTACTTAGTCCATAACCCTGAGGTGTGCGTAGGGTCGTTGTATTGTTGAAAAACAACTGATTTTCAGCAGGTGTCTCCAGACTTGACTCATCACTTGGGATAAAAGTGTCAGATAAATAAATAGAATGTCAGTCAGAATATTATTACTGATTATACTTGAAACAGTGGAGTTACTAATAGACTGATAAATTATAAGGCAAATCATTAAAATACAAAAAGTGCAAAACACAGGGAGAACATTAATGCACTGAGAATTGATGCGATGAACCCAGGGGTTAGGCTGTCTACTCCTCTAAGATACTGGATAAAACAATTTGTGGTTTAAGAGAAGGCGGCTAATAAAATCTCCTATTACAACCCCAATCCTCTTGTACAGTGGGTCCAATTGCTTTCCAGAAGAAACAGGCTGTTTACAGAAGACTTCCTAATTGTAACAAAGAGACTAGACCTACAGTAGAGGTTATAGTTTTAATCTTAATTACACCACCATACTCAACATCTAAACCAACTTCAATATCAGATTTTTTCTTTTAAAAACATGTTTCAAATACATCTGGAAAAAGATTTGCTGCCACTTATTTAATATAAAATGAAAAAGAAATTCCCTGTCTAATAGGAATAATTATCTAGCACCCCGGAGCATTTTTGGGGGGGAGGGGGGTTAAGGGCTGTTACCATGCATTATGTAATAACACCATATTATGTAATAACTCAACAAAATGGAAAAAATGTTCGTCATATAATGCAATGTTATTACATAATGCATTGTCAATTTGGTATATTCTGACGATTTATTACATAATGCAACATTATTACATAATGTGTTGTTACATGGGCCTTGCTCAAAGGCCCAAAAGACTTGTGACTATTCTGACAAAACGAGAGTAGAAACACAGGCACAAAGACCTAACCTGCTGAGTCCCACATTATAATAGCATGTAAAATAAGGGAGCCTGAAATAACCATCACAGATGCACCAAAAACTGAAGTCTTCAGAGAAAAGGGAGGATTTTCCTGAAAAGATACATACTATCAATTAGGAAGTAATTTCATTTCACAGTATCCTTAGTACCATCCAACATATTAGAAGATTATAATGAATATGTCACACAACAGTGTGATTAATTTGATCTAATTTAGACTTGTCTTCTAATCTAAATCAAGGTATTTCTCTCTGGTCTTAATCACATTTTTGGAAATTCCAATGTACTGTGTGTTCAGCCTTCTATAAAATGAAACCTACCATCAAACTGAATTAAAAGACTATAGGGTTCACAAAATCAAGTGCAAATATTTTCTGTCTGCCATTTTCTTTACTTCAAAAGCACATAGGTACTTTTATTGTAGAAAAAAAGAAAGCTGTTTGCTGAAGCTAAACCAGTACTGAGACAAAACATGCTAGAGGGCACATCTATGTGAGGTGTGTGTTCTTGAAGCACCCCTGGGTTTTCTTGCTAGGTTCTGTCAGCTCTGCAATTGAGAAGTGCAAAAAGATCTCCCACACTGCCAAAGCATTGGAAGATAAGGCCACCATTACACCACAAATTCAATTACAACAGCAATCATTTAGGAAACATCTGAGACTTTCAGCTACAGAGGGGATATGTCAAATGATATTTTTTCAAAGTCTCTAGACTGGAGATGTTGTGCTGGCTGGGTGGGTTCTGGTGGTACTTACCAACCATTGAAATCATGGATATTTAGAAGATGTCAAAGGAATTAGCTACTAGCTAACTGTCATGGCTGTCAAGATAAAAAAACTTGTGAGAAGGCATTTTGATAAAAAAAAGTGGTTTTATTGACTTAAAACTAAAGAAAGACTGAAAATAAACTAGACCAAGAGGGGTCAAAACAAGAGGACTACAGTGAGGAAGGCCATAGACTGAGAGGAGGGGCAACCTTAATGGGAACTGGAAAACACCGGATTAGGAAGTAGGTATATATGGAACTTTGACTATTTGCACATCTTATTTCCCATACTCCTCCTGGGGGGTGCTGCCTGGAGACCTCAATCTAATCAAGATGTCCAGCACACCCAGCTACTACCCATGACGTCCTTGGGTCCAGCTCGCCATTCTGCCTGTGTCATCTTCCATGTATAACCCGCTGATCTGCTTCTGGTT
Source organism: Brevimyrus niger (assembly GCA_015164015.2). Classification (NCBI taxonomy): domain Eukaryota; kingdom Metazoa; phylum Chordata; class Actinopteri; order Osteoglossiformes; family Mormyridae; genus Brevimyrus; species Brevimyrus niger. The sequence continues at coordinate 25,937,206 of JAABNY020000001.1, forward strand.
GCTTGGCGATTGGAAGGACCGCCGGCATCGGCTTGTCATCTCCCCCCTGCTCCCCGGTTGCGTCTCAAATTTTTTGATTCGGACAGTATGGCTCGGCAATCGGCCATCTCTCCTATTTGACTCTCCCTGCCGGCCCCTGGAGGATGGGCTCCCCCTTTGAGTCTGGTCCCTCTCAAGGTTTCTTCCTTCTAGGGAGTTTTTCCTTGCCACTGTTGCCTATGGTTTACTCACTTGGGGCTTTGGATGGGGTAGCAAATTGAGACTATGCAATGTTGTGATAACATGCTATACAAAAATAAATTTGTTTGTTTGTTGATAATCAAAGGAGTAAGGAATGAGAGATAAGACAAATGAGTAACAGATGTGTCTTGCTAGGGTCATGCTAAGGTGGATACAGGAGGGTCAGATGGACATGGCTGGCAGGATGGGACACCAGCTAGCTAACTATCATCTGACATTACTTGGTAGATCTTTATTTAGTTTATTTTTTGATATCTCACAGGATGGCGGGTATGAAGTGACTTTTTGAGTGAGACCCCAAGAACTACAGCACCGCCCCTGTCTATTCGTGTGGTGTTTGCATGGGCTCACCATGTCAACAGCTAAGCTAATCGGTGTGATTGTCTGCAGTGCCCTGCCACGGATTGGTACCATGGTGTCCCACTGCCCTGTGCTCTCTGTTGCTGGGAATAGGTTCCAGTCCCCTCTGCCATTTTATGTACAATGAGCAGCGGGAAGATGGATGAATAGATGGACTCCAGCTTTCAATTAAAGTTTGGAAATAATGATAAAATCCAAATATCACTGTTCAATCTTTGCAAACTGAAGGGTGAAATATTTTCCTGATTAATATTGATTTATAAAAATACTGTTAACTGTATTTAACTAATCATTCAAAAATAATCATTCCTGTGGAAAAAATATCCATGGTTTTTTTATAGAATGCAGATTACTAATTTTGCCAGATGTCAAGTAGAATTATTTTCTATAAAGAAAAGGGACACTTACCATAATTCTTTTCATCAATCCAGTATCTGGGTTTTATTGTTAGGTAGTGTAGTAGCATTCCACAATGTTCTATAATCAGCTTTGCATTACTTTGAGACTAAATTCATTATACTTTATCTTATTATTAAATGAAATTCTGTCAGTGCTGCTCATTTTCAAAGAATACCAAAATTGCGGTTAGATTGCCCTCTACTGTCTAGATTATAGGATTGCAAGACTGGTTAGGTGGATGGGTGGTTTAAACATGAATTAAATTAAAAATAAATTATTTGCATTAAAATGAGTCTGTGGTGGGTTTTTGGATTAGGAATTGGGATGTGTGCCTGTGTTTGGAAGGTTATGGGATTACATCCCCTGACCCTTGATAAAGGACACCCTTTTCATAATTAAAAAAGAATAATAATATTAATATGTAGAAGTATTGCCATTTTTCAAGCTTTTATTTATTAGAAGTTTCAGGGAAATATTTTAAGCATTAAAGAAAAAAGAAACCTAGTAACTTCATCAGCAACATCCATCCATCCATCTATCTTGTTACTGCTTATCTTGATCTGGGTACCCAGAACCTATCCTACGCAGCACAGAGTTGGGGCACACTCTGCATAGGATGCCAGCTCACCACTGGGCACATACTCACAGTAACATACACTCTTACATAAGGTGGTGTGTGGCTCTCTGGGTTCTGTGTCCATGCAGGTGTCTGGGCGGTTGTTGGTTTAAATCCCGCCACTGGCAGAGTCATCATTGAGCAAGGCCCATGAGTTCATGGCTGCTGGATAAATGGCTGACCCGGCCCTCTAGTGCCTAGCATTCGCCTGATCTGTTTATGTGTGTGTTTTGCACAGGAGAGCAAGATGGGGTAGGAGATTGAAACATGTTGTATATGTTACTTGCACAATGGCAAGGCAAAATACATACATTACAAGGATATAGATACATTCTATATAAATTGTAGGGGCAATAGTGGCCTAATGCTTAGTGAAGTGTGCCTGTGATCATAAAGGTTATTGGTTCAGATCCCTGACAAGCAGGGTCCCACTGAAGCACCCAAGCACTAAATAATAGCTGCCCACTGCTATGTCACCTATGGGTTAAATTCCACAGACACATTTCATTGTTTTGCAGTGTGTGCTGTGGTGTGTTAACAATGGCAACTAACATGGGCGGAAATTATGGGGGGATGGGAGGGTTGTAGCCCCCCAATCAAAACCAGCTAATACAACCCCCACAATGGGTGGAGACCTCAACCCCTCCAATGTTCCAGCAAAAGTTACGCCCTTACCAATTAATCACTTTCACTTCATTTGGAGAAGTTATTTTCACTGCATGTACTTGGATTGAAACACGTGGAGAGCATGCAAACTACACACACGCAGACTAAAATCACAAACCTCAGAGATATAAGTCGGCAGTCAGTAACGTAAAATGCCTCATCAAACCTGCCAGGAAAAAACACGCCTAAATTATATATGTATGAATGATGAATCTCCACCCGAACACCAGCATTTCTGTTCATTTCTAAAATTAAATTTCAGATAACAGGAACATAGTTTATCAAAGTGAAACATGAGGCCCCCGCCCTGGTGTTGCCAGTAAGTACAGTCCTTGTAATCCTCCAGCGGCGTAAGTTATACCGGATAGCGGAAATCGGCGGGACAGGACAGGTCAGAGGGACATGGATCCTGCTTTCCACAGGACGATCTCCCTGTGTGAAAACAAAACGGAAACCTCCGTTGACAACAGGGTAAGAGAAACTTACAAAGTTTTGTTCTGTTTTAGTTGTTTTTCTGATCTTTAGAAAGTGGTTGCTATCAGTTTAGCATTTAAATCAAACTTAAGAAAATCGAGAATTCGTCAGTATTTATGATAAAACAAACTACGTGCGCAGTGAAATGTTACGCATGGGTAAGTCCTCTCATTTTCGTTCGCCTTGCAGTGTACTTATTTTTCACTACTGTACTTTTATCATTCATCAAGTATTCCAGTGCGCGCTATATGGAACATGGACCGAATCTTGTCATGTGATCTTATACACGAGTAGAACATCATTAGTTCAGCATTTCATTTTCCCATGATCCGGTGTGAGTAAAAATGTACTCTTCACATAACCGATGTAAAGCAAGACAAAATAAATATTGCAATATGCGTAATGTAATCAAATAGCTTGATTTGATACATGCAGATTCTGACCAGAATTTAAATTTAATGAGCAATTTAATATGTGTAATATTTGATTTAATAATACTAAATGTAGGCTACTATTTGCCTCGCTTTTACGTCGGTTTGGACAAAAGTTAAACAAAGAAATTGATGCTAATAAATTGAATTATATGAAGATAGACACAACAGAAATAAAAAACTGGGAGGACAAAGCTATAGTTCAAAACGATTCATGACATTAATAGGTGCATAAAATACAGTTCAATGTAGGGGTAAATTATTTTTATAATTTCAGAACAAACTATAAAATAAATTAAATGACAAAATTCTCTGGAAAAAAACAGATGTTACGTATTTTGATTTCGTGAATGTTATATTTAGACCGTCAGAGTCACCCTGGGAAGGATTGTCTTATCTGTCGCAGTTTGTTGTTGTTGAACTTTGCAACGTTTCCTAACAGGAAGACACTGGCGAAGGGTAACGGAAGGAAAGGCGGCATACAGATGTAGAAAAGGGAGAGAACATGTTTCTCTTTAATTTAGAGAAAATGGGCGGAAATACGATGAATTATCATCAGTAGCGTCAAGACATTGGAGGTTTATGAAAAGGGCGGGGGAGGGGTGTCATATTTTAATGAAATGAAGGAGAACTAATTAGTGTCCATTTAGTCTGTTTGGGGCTAAAGAACGTATTAAAAACAGTCCCAGTGACACCACTGCTTATCACATCTTACTGTTTTGATAATAATTCATTAACAGCACTGATGTTTCCATTTGAGAGGAACCACTGTTTATTTCATTTACTGTTTAAACTTTACATTGCCAGTTGCAAATAATCTAAAATTACCCCAAAACAAACACTAACAAACCAGTGCTGGATGTAGTGGCCCTCTGTGTATGAGAAGCTGTAAATGTATACATTTATCAGTATGCATAAACATCCTCTGGCTTTTCTCTGTTTGTCTCGTTACTCACAGAAGCAAGCAGTGAATTTTTTCCACTGAGCCTGACAGCCTGAAAGGCTGCTGTGTTTTCCATATTGCTCTGGCTCTCCATAGCGCAAATTGTTACTCAAGAGTGCAGAAGATTTCTGTTGCTTGAGCTGGTTGCTTTTGGAGAGTATTTAAGTATGGTAACTGCAAAAATAGCTAAATAAAAATAATAAAAATATGTCATATGTATGTGACAATATGCACATCACAATATTATTGTACCACATTTATATAATTTAATGTCTGTGTGAACTTCTAACCAAACAGACACGGTCTCTAATAACTATTCTTCAAAATAAAGTCAGGGACTTTCTGCCAAACAATAAAATCTGACACTTTATCTGTATAATGTCCAGGCCTCACCATAAAAGCCTCTTAGGCCTTCTGGTAGATTTTGGTGGTGGCTTGATGCCATTTTAAACAGTATAGTCCTGAAGGCTATTTTTAGAAGACATATATAAATATATAAAATGTAATAAATAATATACATTAATCATAACTAGGGATGCACCGAATCCAGGATTCGGATTCGGATTCGGCCGAATCTTGGGCTTTTTGACGGGGTTCGGTTTCGGCCGAACCTTAGATTTATTTTCCACCGAAACCGAACCCTATACTTGCACT
>JAABNY020000001.1:25942088-25956026 GCA_015164015.2 Brevimyrus niger
CGGATTCGGCCGAATCTTAAACAGTGGATTCGGTATTCGGCCGAACCCCAAAAATCTGGATTCGGTGCATCCCTAATCATAACATCCAATTCAGTATTGGTACAACAAAATTAATATACACAAGTACAATGGTACCTTGGTTTGTGAGTATAATTCGTTCCGGAAATATGCTTGTAATCCAAAGTGCTCGTATATCAAAGAAAATTTTCCCATAAGAAATAATGGAAACTCAGATGATTCGTTCCACAACCTTAAAATATTCATATAAAAATGATTACAAAATGTAAAGTAAAATATATGTAAAACAAATTACCGTACACCTTACCTTTGAAAAGAATCGTGGATGGTGCGAGGGGGACGAGAGAGAGGAGAAGAGGAGGGTTATTTTGTAGACAGTTTGTTGATTTTCACTTTAAATAATGGAATCACTGCTATCTGTTGACTCACTGGAATCTTATTATTTTTGTGTGACTTTAACAAGAACTTATCCACTGACAGCTGTGTTTGTTTCCTTTTTGATTTCACGGAAATGTGGACATTGCATTGTCATTAAACAGATTCATTGCTGGCACTGCTACAATTTGCGTGGTGCTTTTTTACTAAATTTTGACTATACGAATGAGGCACGACGACCGAGAGCATGGGAGATGATTACCCACAATCTCGCAGCGAAACAGAGTGTGATCACGTGACGCTTGACAGACAAAGTGTATACGTAATACCCGTATTGCGAGATCTTACTCGGTTTCCAAGTCAAAATTTATTAAAAATCTTTGCTCGTCTTGCGGAACACTTGTAAACCACGTTACTCGTAATCCGAGGTTCCACTGCACAACATTAAGTGTACTAAACAATAGAAAAACGTTATTAACAAGCACAAAGCTTTACATTATTAGAATGATGATTTAATAACTTTAGCCTGTTTATTCACACAGGAGCTATGATTCCGGTAACGGAATTCCGGCAGTTCTCTGAGCAGCAGCCTGCATTCCGTGTCCTCAAGCCCTGGTGGGATGTCTTCACCGACTACCTCTCTGTAGCCATGCTTATGATCGGGGTCTTTGGATGCACGCTGCAGGTCTGTGCCATCTTGTGTCAAACAGGGCCATGTTTTCATCTCCAGGAGGGCATGATGTTAATGATGCTGATGAGCATTAAGATGATGAAGATGATTATCTAATGCACTGATATCCCATCCGAGGTGTATCCGAGCCTGCCTGGGATAAGCTCTAGCCCCCAATCTCTCTACCTCCCCCCCACTACACACCACCCCCACCAGTTAATCAGTTTTGTTCATTATCTGATTGTGATTATTATCCATTTATTTCATTTCAGGTAATGCAAGATAAAGTCATTTGCCTTCCCAAAACAATGGCCTCGCCAAATGAAACTGTACCTTTGCAAAACACATCTGAGATCATACTGGATCCTGCCTTACCTCCTCATGCTAATTTTTCACCTGAACCAGCGGTACATGAAATGAAGGGATTAAAAACAAACCTGGACCTGCAGCAATACAACTATATAAACCAGATGTGCTACGACAGAGCATTGCATTGGTATGCCAAGTATTTCCCTTATCTAGTCCTTATACATACAATCATCTTCATGGTGTGCAGCAATTTCTGGTTCAAATTCCCAGGATCCAGTTCAAAAATAGAGCATTTTATTTCCATCTTGGGTAAGTGTTTTGATTCACCATGGACCACTAGAGCCCTGTCCGAGGTGTCGGGGGATAACCCAGAAAAAAAAGAAAGCAAGAAAACAAACCTTAACATATCCACATTAGAGAGCAATCTAGAAGAAAGCCACTCCCTCAGGTCCATTGCTGAGAAGTTCGTAGTTGACAAGCCAGCTGCGAGAGCTTTAGACAAGAAAGAAGGTGAACAAGCCAAGGCTCTGTTTGAGAGAGTAAAGAAATTCCGCCTGCACGTTGAAGAAGGTGAATTGCTATATATTATGTATGTTCGCCAGACTGTTTTGAAAGTGCTGAAGTTCATTTTAATTATCATATACAACAGCAACTTAGTACCACATGTGCGGATGAATGTGACATGCAATGTAGACATACAAGACATGACTGGATACAAACACTTCTGTTGTAACCATACAATGGCGGACTTATTCTCCAAACTATCATATTGTTACTTGTGCTTCGTGAGCGTTTATGGACTCACGTGCCTTTATACATCAATCTGGCTGTTTTATCGCTCACTCAAGGAGTATTCCTTTGAGTATGTGCGGCAAGAGACAGGAATTGATGACATCCCGGATGTGAAAAATGACTTTGCTTTCATGCTGCACATGATCGACCAATATGACCCTTTATACTCCAAGCGGTTTGCAGTGTTTCTTTCAGAGGTTAGTGAGAACAAACTGAAGCAGCTCAATCTCAACCACGAACTGACCGCTGAGAAACTGCGGCAGAGGTTACAGATCAACTCCAGCAACAGGCTGGAACTCAAGTTCTTCATGTTGTCTGGCTTACCCGATACCATCTTTGAAGTGACGGAGCTTCAGTCTCTAAAGCTTGAGATTATGAACAATGTGACGATACCTGCAGCCATTGCTCAGTTGGAAGACTTACAAGAATTGTCGCTATACCAGTGTTCTGTAAAATGTCACACTGCTGCCACCTCTTTTTTAAGGGAAAATCTGAAGGTACTACGGGTAAAATTTGATGATAGCAGGGAGCTGCCCCATTGGATCTACAGCCTTCGTAACCTAGAGGAGCTATATCTGATTGGATCCTTGAGCCCTGACGTTTCAAAGAATATTAACCTGGAGTCTTTGCGTGAGCTCAAGTCTCTAAAGATTCTCTCTCTGAAGAGTAACCTCACTAAGATTCCCCAGAGCATCGTTGATGTGTCTAGTCATCTGCAGCAGTTCTGTGTCCATAATAATGGAACTAAGTTGGTCATGCTTAATAATCTGAAAAAGATGGTCAACATAACCATTCTGGAATTGGTGCACTGTGATCTTGAGCGGATTCCCAGTGGCATATTCACACTTACATGTCTGCAAGATCTAGACCTGAAAGACAACAATCTCAAGTCTATAGAGGAAATTGTACACTTCCAACAGCTGCGAAAGCTTACCTCCCTCAAATTGTGGTACAATGCTATAACCTACATACCTGAGAATATCAAGAAGTTGGGTAGTTTGGAACACCTCCACTTTAACCACAACAAGATTGAGATTCTTCCCTCCCATCTCTTCTTATGCAACAAGCTACGCTACCTGGACCTGTCCTTCAATGATATCCGTTTCATTCCTCCTGAGATTGGTGTCCTCCAGAGCTTGCAATACTTCTCTGTTACCTGTAACAAGATCGAGAACCTTCCAGATGAACTGTTCTTCTGCAAAAAACTCAAAACCCTCAAGCTGGGAAAGAATACTTTGTCCCTACTTTCACCAAAAATTTCCTACTTGGTTCTGCTAACACACTTAGAGTTAAAAGGGAATCATTTGGAGGTTCTGCCAGCTGAGCTGCGCTCCTGCCGAAACCTTACTCGCAGTGGATTTGTTGTGGAGGACAATCTCTTTGAGACATTACCATCAGATGTTAGGGAACAAATGAAGCTTGAGTAACCAGACTCCCAATTCTGACTGGCACATAATGAATGAAACGTGATATATATTTTTTTTATATCATAAGTGTTTTTTCTATTTGGTTCATATGTTTTAAATGTTTCCAGTATTTGCAGAAAACATGTTAAAGATCCTTATACATGCTTTCAAAATCTGAACACAGTTTCTCAGATAGAAGTTCTATGTCTGCATTTTATTATGAAGTCAAGGATTTATACTGTACTGTATATGCTACATGCCTGTGTTTCAGTTTAATTATTTCAATTTCATAATTATTTTATATTTTATTCTTGATTGACGCTGGGAAATATATTACCATTACAGCACACTGGTTTCTGAGCACAAAAATGCCAATTATCTGAATAAAAAATAGAACTTGATTACTATAGCCGGTTTCTCTAAAATATAACTATATATATTTTTCATGTATCCATTTCTATGTGCACCTTTTATTCCCATAACATTTGAATGTGAGGTTAATGTTTTATATATAAAAACTAACCTGCTGACACAACAGTTACAGTGATTTATGTGTCTGCATTTGTGCTGGGGAAGTAAAAAGCAACATTATTAAGTCTTAATTACATACTATAAAGTTTCCACAGAAGGTTTTTACCCACCAGATGAACATTTATATAGACTCTAATAATTCAGTTCAGTTCAATTTAATGCAATAATTTATTGCTGTCATTGTGCAAATCAGCACAATGATGCTTTGATCTAATTTGTAAATAATATGCACAAAATAGGCAATAAATATATACAACGTATGAAGGTGATTTTTTAGCCAGCCAGCTAAGCTTTATATCAGCCATCACTTCTTAAACTTCTTAACCCTAACCAATGTACACCAGTCAGCCATAACATTAAAACCACTGAAAACTGTAAAGAATGCAAGTGAACAATCATGGCGCAATGGAAGAAGGTGTCCTGATGTGACATCATATGCATGGCCAGGTGTATGTACTTGGTAGATCTGGGGAAAAGATGGAATTAGGGTGCACTATATGAATTAGGCAAGCCAGCAGTGTAATCCTCTGGGAAATGTTCTGCTGGGAAACACTGAACACTGAACATTGATTTTTAAAAAACTTTTAAAAACAGTAACTGTCATGATCTGCTTGTATGACCCTCTCGTGTGCTACGTCCCTCATTAACTTTGCATGCGATCCCGATTATTCCCAGCTGTTTCTTATTGTTTCGTCTAGTCCTGTGTATTTAAGTCCACATTAGAGTCTGTCAACCAGATCTGTCATTGAAGTTTTCCCCGTGTTGTATGTTGTGCTTGCAATATCCCCCCCCCCCTCCGCCCCCCCCCCCAGTTGTTGGACTACTATGGTGTTAAATTAGTGCCAAAACTCGCACACATAAAAACCAGGCGCGCATATGCGCCCGCGAGCAGAAAACCCATGTTCTCTACGCGCTCGTTCGGCGTTTACAAGCCACGTTGACCCCACTCGAATCAGTGGATGCAGGTTTCCTTGTCGTTCCAGATATAAATAAAATGACAGGGTAGTAAACATTCTGCTACAGGGCCCGTATATTGTGGAATGGTTTACCAGCCTCTGTTAGGGATGCCGGCTCAGTCTTCAAATCTCGACTGATGACCTATTACTTCAGCATAACTTACCCGCCTCCTAACACTTTGTAACTATGGCAGCTGGTGATGATGTACATGTGATTTTTATCCACTATGGTCATCCATTAATGTGTCAGTGCATGTTCTGACCATCCATACTCTCTGCCTTTCCACATGTCCAGATGGTGCCCGGGGGGATGAGGGACTTTCAGCGCTGGGAGGTCTTTGCCCTCGCCGTCATTTCAGCCGGCCGGTTGAAGGTGACGTCGGCGTGTGTGAAGGCGCTTCGCCGGTGGTGTATCAGGGGAGCTCTCGAGTCGGGCATCCCTTTAAGGGGGGGTGTCCTCGAGAGTTATACTGACAACAGATGCGTCCCAGTCAGGGTGCAACCATGATGGGCAGAGCTGTGAATGGTGTGTGGTCCCCCCAGATAGGTGCAACGCACATAAACTATTTGGAACTGCATGCAATGTTTCTAGCACTCAAACACGTCCTAGGTTTTCTCCGGGGTCAACATGTTCTGGTGAAATCGGACAATTCAACAGTGGTGGCCTACATCAATCGTCAGCGCGGCACCTGCTCGCCCCGGCTGCACCAATTGGCCAGGAAGCTGATCATGTGGTGCAGCACCCGGCTGTCGTCTCTCCGTGCGACACATGTGCCGGGTGTCCTGACCAGGGGGGCAGACCTGCTGTCCAGCGGAAACCCCCTCTATGGAGAGTGGCGGCTTCACCCTCAGGTAGTAGAGCAGGTATGGCAGAGATTCGGACCGGCAGCCATAGATCTCTTCACCTCGCAGGAAAACGCTCCTCCACACGCTCCTGCCCACTCCACATTAGCCAGGGTGAGGGAGCAGGGTCCGGCATTGATTCTGATAGCCCCACGCTGGCCATCCAGACACTGGGTGGCAGAGATAGTTCAACTGCTGAGGGGTCAGCCGTGGCCCCTCCCACCACACCGGGATCTCCTGTCACAGGCGAGAAGGGAAATGTACCATCCCCACCCAGACAACATAGCTCTTTGGGCCTGGCCCGTGAGCAGTGGAACCTGAACGCTGCAGGCCTGCCCTCACTGGTCATTGACACTATGCATAGTGCCAGGGCTTTTTCCACCCGCCCGCTTTACAGCAGGAAATGGCAAGTGTTTGAGGATTGGTGTGCGCTGAGACTGACTGTTACTTTTCAGTATTCAGTGGTGGAAATCCTCTGTTTTCTGCAGGATTTGTTCAAAAAAGGGAAAGCCTTTTCCACAATTAAATTGAAATATCTCTCTCTTAAGACAGCACTGCTTTTAGCTTTCACTACAGCAAAGTGAGTGAGTGATTTGCAGGCTCTGTATGTCCGCTCTTCTTGTTTGCAGTTTGGTCCAGGACTAACCAAAGTCTGCCTGCGTCCTAATCCTGCTTTTGTACCTAAGGTCATAGACTCGACCTACAGGTGCTCTATGGTGGAGTTGACAGCCTTCCACCCCCCTCCTTTTTCCTCTGCTGAGGAACAGAAGCTAAACGCATTGTGCCCAGTTCGGGCCCTACATGTGTATATAAACAGGACAGCAGGCTTCAGGAAGCACGATCAGTTGTTTGTGTCCTGCCCCCCCAGAGGGGCAAGCCTCTGTCCCGCCAGAGGCTCTCTAACTAGATTGTTCAGGCTATTTCTTTAGCTCATTCTTGGAGGGGCTCTCAGCATCCCGAGGGCTTGAGGGTCCATTCTACCAGAAGCATGGCCACATCTTGGGTCTTGTTCAAGGGGGTGTCAGTCCAGGATAATTGTCATGCGGCAAGCTGGGCTACAGCACACACGTTTGTGCGTTTTTACAGGCTGGATGTCTCAGGACCTTCTGTGGCACATGCGGTGCTGGAGGCTAACGCTGCAGAACTGGTCTGAGGAAGACAGTTTTCTGTGCGTCTTTATAGTTTGCAGTCTAGTGAAACACCGAGCGAAGTTAGAAAAAGAACTTTGGGTTGCTTGATGTAATCCCTGGTTCTTTGATAACAGAGTGAGGTGTTTCACCATCACATCCTGTCTTATGCAGGCGCGAGTAGAGATCCTTTTAGAATGAGCCGTCAGGGAGGTCGACTGCATTAGTAGGGCAGGGGCGGAGCCTGGCTGCAAGTCGACCTGTCCATCACAGACAGACGTGGTGTCATTGGAGCTTCCCCAGTTGGTCACACCCAAAGCAATTCCCATAGTGAAACACCTCATTCCGGTATCAAAGAACCAGGGATTACATCAAGTATCCCAAAGTTTGTAAGTACGATGGCATGGCTCGGAGCGAAATTGCATCCTGACTGACAAATAGCCATGCAAATAGCACAACCAATCAGACATACAAAACAAAACTTTACTTGTGGAATGACAGTTAATTGCAACAGAAATGTTTAAGCACTTTAATGAGGTTCAGAATTACAAAAACTACATTTAATCTCCCAACAGTTCAATGTGTCCAATATAAATAAATGTCATTTAGAAAAAGACAAAGAATTATTGATTAAATAATGATTAAAAGTGTTAAAATTGATTCCAAAATAATAAAAAAATCAGTACAGTAATGGGAGTAAATATGAATTACACAGCAATTGCTCATAGAAATGTAGTTCAGAAGAAGTTATAAATACAAATCACTACAGTAATGTAATTAAATGTTATACAGCACAATACACAGCACATGCTTATGCAAATATAAAAAAATAATCCGCACAGAAAAATCTTCAAAGGACATGCACTACATATAATTTTATTACACAAATATACTTCAGAGGTCTTTAAAAAAAACAGTACAGTAGCATGATTAAATTGCATGCGTTATGCACTGCATGTACTTACATAAACACAAATGAGATTAAAAATCACCAGTCACTCATGTGATTACTTGACTAATTGCATAGCATCAAAGCATCATGCACTTTAAATGACTTTCAAAGCATCAGTTACAGTATCGTTAAAAATGACTAATCAGTAAAGTTACATGTCACCACATGAAAAGATGTATGCTGCAATATGGTCGTCATCTGCTTTAAGCTTTAATGCATCTTGCTCAGTCACACCGATCACCTGCATGCCCTCTCTCACTTCATCAATAAACCTCCTCTTAGGCCTTCCTCTTTTCCTCTTATCTTGCAGCTCCATATTCATCACCTTGCTATATGCTGCATTACATGTATCAACATATCAAGTTTGAATTACATGAGTTAAACACTGCAAAAGCTTACATATACAAATTATATTTAGAGCAGTACAGTGATTTGTGGTTAAATGACATTAAACAGGTACACTTCAAAAAACTTTCAAAGCAACAGTTACAGTAACATGACGCAAATTATGTGCGTACATACAGAGAGACTAAATGTCAGTAGTCACGTGATTAGACAAAAATTGAAAAAAAGGTTCCATAGCATTTGACCATGCAGGTAGACTCCACACTGTATTATTTACAATCATGGTGAGTGACAAAAAAATCTCCATGGACACAAAAACACACATTATAGACACTGCTGAGAACAGAAACATTCTTTCCAATGCCATTGTCCTTTATTATGCAAACAAAATACAGTATAATGACTCCCATCAATCATAACTCATGAAATATGACTTGTGAAAACTTTCACAAATTAGAGTGAGTCCTTCTAGGGTAGATGAAGATGTGAAAGTTTTGAGTTGGTCATTTTTCGGGCCTTTATTCAGTCATAACTCGTAAAATATCTTTAAATAACTCTTAAAATATCACTTTCACAAATCAATGTCAGTGTCTGAAGGGTATATGGGAGGGTAAGGTGTGAACAGTCCTTGTTTGACCATCGCAAGTAACTTTGGTCTGTTTTAACCATTTTAAATGCATGTAGGATGAATGGAATTATTAAAATATGTGGATTTGAGCTATATTGTTGGTCCACCTTAAGATCTATCTCTTCGGTCTTCCTTAAAACGCGCGTTTTTATATGTGTTATTACATGCAATATGTGGACATGTTATCAGTTGTGAAATTTTTAACAAATCAGGATGTTTTATATGACATGCTTTTGGAGTCATGAGGACGTCTGGTTTTGACGAGAGAAGCTAATGAAAATAAATGGCCAAAATGCATTATAGGTTTAAAGTAATTTATTTGTATTTTCTGAACTCACAAATCAGGACCAGGACAAGAAGCAATAATTCGTTTGTTTTTGCATATATATGGTTTTATGGCCCTTTGAAACGTGAGTAACGAGCCGCAAACTAACTTTAAACGCACTAGCTGTACCTGGTAAAATACAAAGTTACATTATGCCTAGCCATGGAAACCGATACAAGGCAGGTGAGCAGGCAATTTAACAAGACATTAAATTACAGCCCCAAACGCTTCCTCAGTCCGATCCAACAACAAAATGAAGATCGGAATGCACAGCAATTGTCTAAGATGCGTCCGGAGCAGATGATAAATCCACAATCCAACATCGCAGCTGTTTTTGCCTCTGATAGGTCCCGACCAGTCCAAGAACACTTTACTGGGGCTACAAATATCCCGGAACATAGTACATGGTAGTGTTGATGTTGGTGTAAGAGGCGACTGAAAGCTAAAAGAAAAGCTAAACGAAAAGCTAAACCACCCCCGTCCCGCCGGCAGCTATAATAATCCCGTAGTTCGATGTCTCGCTCAAAACGGCAGCATTGGCTGCTATAAGAGCTAAACATTTTAATTCAATTAGGCAATATGAACGCTGACTTGATACTACACACCAGTCAGCGAAATGCTATATGTAAAAGAAACACACCTGAAATATAAAAAGCTGCAAGACGGTCACCAGCACTACTGCCACTTAATTCAGATGTCCTGTCAAAAGCAATTTTAAAACAATTTTTGGTCAACAATATTAACCCAACATTCTAGTACAAACAAAGCAACCTACATATATAAACTGCAGACGCATTATACCAACGGGACCCGGCATGGGGGGAGGGGAGCTTCCCAAACAGCACAGTACACCATACACCCACTGGCTCGGAGGAACGCCCGTTAAACGATCCCAATCAGCCACCTTCACTCCACCACATCAGCGCAGATATAGTATTGTGTGTTTTCAGAAACAAAGATCTTCATTAATATACTGCAATTATATGCAAATACTGTAGTATTAGTGTTTGTACGGAGTAGCTATATATATATATATATATATATATATATATCAATACATTGGTTTTTGATAATAAAAAGACTATCCATGCAAATGTATACCACTTTTACAAAAAAGAGGATCAATTTATGCAGCTCCAACCAATATTTTAAATCATTCAGACAAGGTGCCATAAATAAATATTAAAATATGGCCACGTTTAAAGGATCGATAGATCATCTCTCTGTATCTATTAAACGTAAAATTCCATTTGAATAAGACCTCAGCATGGAAGAGACGCTGTTGGGAATTTGCTGGGAACTGGCGCAGACTGGTTAGCCGGCGATCCAGCGCGGCTCTACCTCTCAAAGTCGGACGGAAGAGGGAATTATTATTGGCATCGGAAGGGGAAACGAAACATCGCGTTTGCTTGCTTTTAAACTTCTATCTAATCGGAATATTTTGGATTGCAGGCATAGGTATATATAATAATAATAATAATAATATAGGACACCGTATTGTGCACCGTAGAAGACAGAAATGCCGGCTTGCATACACGGGAACATGGCCTAAAGCCTATAAACTATGCGAGCCAATTGCATGCTGTGACTGCAGACGAGGGTTTTATTGTATTTACTGCTAGTTTAAGATAGGCCTGTTAGCAGGTGGAACGAAAAATATTGTGTAATATTGTAGCGCGCTAAACAATTGTTTATTGTTTATATTTATAAGAATGGCGCAGCTTATAACAATGGCGTATATTATTCCATCATTGTAACAGTAAGGTTTTTTTGATGCCAACATAACTGTATAGAGATACTGCACATTATTTGATCATCTGGTACAAGGCATGTTCTGTGGCTTAGATGGTTTGAATATATTATTTCACATGTCTGTCCGTCTTACTAATCAGTAAGTATGTTATTATTTTTTTCTAAATGCTAGTTCACGTTAGTTTATTTATGGCGAACTTTAGGGTGTGCTAATCAACTACCAGTTTGTTTATTATAAAGCAGAATGGCTTAGCAGTGAACAGTGTTTGTGGGGTATGAGTGTTAATTAAGCAAGGCAAGTTTAATAGCCTCGTGAAAATGCATTTATTTTACCATAAGCTACATTACCGGTTTAATCAAAACAGCATATTATACAGTTTTATTTTCTTTATATCTATATGTTTGCCGCTGCTGTCACGTGGTACGAATGACATTAATTATTGATAGCAAAAATCTTGTGGTTTTTTTGTTATGTACACCGCTTTGATGAAGCCATAATATTGCCGCGATATTTTCCACAGGCATTTGTAAGGTTCATGCAGTTGTTACACCTACCTGAAGTGTTCAAATATAGATTATCTTTGGTTGGTCTGGAGATTTTCTCAGATTAATGCCCAGTATATCGTTTGGTGATTAAAGTGCCATGAAATATCTTGCGCTTCTAAAATGTGTATACTGAAAATTATGAAAATGGATTTAGTATAGTATGTGGTGGAGTACTTTTACCATGCCAACGATTTATTAACCAAACTGGCATGTGTACTGAAAGTGTGTAAGAGCACTTTGATTCCGCGTGGAATGATTTTAAAGATTAACATCGTTATATTATTTACACAAATATCATTTTCGTTTAACATAATGGTTTTAAATGTATCATTGGATGGTGTTCAAAGCAGCTAATGACCCTGAAATTGTTTGTTGCTTTTGAGTCCTGGGATGTCGTTTTGGGTGGCTCAGTAAGATGGGCTGTGGCTTTGCACCTCCAGGGTTGGGAACAGCCTCCCACTGTGCACTCGGGTGATTACTGAAAGTTTTCTTGAGAAACATTTTTTGGATAGTCACATTTACACCTGAGCTGTAATGATAAACTATGGATTGCCGTTGTGCTACAAAGTATAAAGTCCAGTCAGTCTTGTTTATTGAAATTACTCCTCTTTTGTGAGGCATTGATTAAGCACATTTTGTTTTTATTAAAATAAATAAATAATAATGAGCCGTCAAAATAGTTGCTAAGGCACAATGCAGTAAGAAATTGTGATAAAGAATATAAAATGTATAACATATCAGAAGGTAAAATGTAAAAATGGATTTGGTGAGGAATATAAGCATATAAACGTTGTTGCTGAACAACAAGAGTCAACTTGACCAGTTACTGTTTGTCCAGGAACATGTTCACTTTCTATTATGAGATGAAAAATATCCATATCACAGCGTACATTATTAAAATGTTATATTCTGAGTCACATAGCATGAGCGTGTGAGTTATTGTGTGATAGAATAAATTCTATACATTCTTAGACATTTGCTGGGATTAGAAAATTAAAATTTTACTTAGTGGCATGGGTGCAGCAGGAGAGGGCAGAGCCAGTGGCAGTGGGATTCTGGGTTAATTATTATGCCAGGCATGGCTTAGCAAGCATGTCAGTAGGGCAAGGAGCCCCGTATCACCCAGAAAGAAGGGCCTCAAACATCACAGGCTGACCAACCTGTTTTGTAGCTAGGAAAGAAGAATGAGAGGCATGGAAGGTAGTGGAATTGCTGGAAGAGCTTCGAAGTATTAACATGCATGGTCTCTCTTTACTTCAGCCAGAAGAAGAAGGCTGAGAATACAGACAGACATGCTGGAGTTTGAGTGGGATTCCGGGGACCTGCCCAGGAGTTTACTCTGCAAAACACAGACGGTCATCCGATAGGTCTAACATGCCACACATAAGGTGACCTGGCAGCTGGCATGCACTGCATCTGAGGCTACACTGCAGCCAAGCAGCCACATCCCCTGAGGCGGCTGGACAGACACTGTCAGTTCCAGAGGTAGTGCACCTAGAGGATCGGGTAGTCAGCCTGACTTCCAAGCACCAGGTAGCTATTTGTGATTTGCTCACCAAAATTACTACGGAAAAGCAAAGAAACCATATATAGCAACTGCAAATCTTAAGAGACTCTGTACTTGACATTACGCGGGTCTCTCTCTCTCTTTCAACATTAATGTAGCAGATGTTTTTATTCAAAGTGTTGTATGACTGAGAAGGCAGGGTCAATTAGTCCCGGAGGAAAATGGGGATTGTGGGCCTTGTCTAACTGTGGAATCCCTCACCCAACTGGCAACTCTGACCTGCTGAGCCTCACTCCTTGCCCACACTTGCTGTCCATTGGTCTAAAGCTTCTTTGTCACTGGATCTTATAGCTAGCCGGAGGCTGCCGCTACAACTAGATGTCCTTTCTTTGTCTTTGGTCGGACACTGAGGTTTGAAAAAAAGAGAGAGAGAGAGAGCGAGAGAGACCCCTATGTTGGCGGCTATATTAGATGTTTGACTCTGGAGGCCCATTAACCTTGCTGCATTCTCTCATGTTTCTGTGCTCTGCATATCACTGTGCAGAGGAAGCCTAAGTGTTATGAAGATTGGAGCATTTCATAGGTCCATCCATTTTCTATACCTGCTTGTCCTCTGCAGTGTTGTGGAGGTCCAGAGCATATATTAGTAGCTATGGGTGCAAGGCAGGGAATAAACCAGGATGGGCCTATTTCACAGATGTTTGTAAAGAAAAATTACCAAAACTTGATTCTTTATATATTGATATATTTATACAGCAACCCCCCCCCCCCCCCCCCCCCATGTTCTTTATTTTTTTTTATGTTAAATACTGCCTCACCCAACTCTCTTTCCACACTATCCAACCCCGTCCTCTTC
>JAABNY020000001.1:25965757-26024726 GCA_015164015.2 Brevimyrus niger
ACCCAGGCGGAGACTTGAACCCGGGTCCCAGAGGTGTGAGGCAACAGTGCTAACCACTGCACCACCATGCCGCCCCTTAAATTTTTTGAGCAGTATATATGAGGAAATTATAAAAGTATATGGGCATTTTTGTTAGTCTTTCATCTTGTCCCTCTGTTAGGTATTCACTAAAGAAGAGCTGCATATGATCAGTGATTTATGCATCAAGTATGACACACTGTGCTTCAGTGATGAAGTCTATGAATGGCTGGTGTACAAGGGTCACACCCACACAAAAATAGGTATTTTTATGCTTTGAAGTATACCTACACTACAGCTTTTCTCTGCCAGTCTCAGAATGCATAACGGTTCATCTGTCTTTCAATATTGACAGCTACTCTGCCTGGGATGTGGGACAGAACAGTTACGATTGGCAGTGCTGGGAAGACCTTCAGTGTCACGGGATGGAAGGTTAGTACAGAAAATTTTGCATATTTGCATAAAAGAATTTTTGGCTTCAGGGAAAACAGGGATTTGTGCCTATGTCTTTATTAGATATGGTTGATAATGTAATATATAAATGCATGCAAAACACAGAAATGAAAAAATTGCATAGTGATAATTTATTACTTCTCATAGGGAAATTCTCTCTTTGCCTCATTTCCATGGGACACACAGACACATGAGACAGTATGAACAAATCTTATGGAGACCTGAGAGACAACATAAGTCTTTTGATCTGTATTCTTTGAAGAATCTTTAGACATGTCTGCTTACATTTTCACAGTAGTATACTATAAAAAAAAAAGCCAGAGCACTGCTGAGTTTTCAGCCTTCCTTCACTATTAACTAGGTGTGAAGCCTCTGACCAATCAGAATCAGTAATTATTAAACTAACTACCTGGGAGAACTGAAAACAAGGCCTGGATTTTGAATCAAGGGCAAGATTTGAAGAGCCCTGGCCTAAAATGTAATTGAACCGCTGAACTATCTCTAGATAATGAGACATTGCAAACACAAATGAGCAACAATCATGATGCAATCAGGATAAGGGATCATCTGACCCACTGAGAAATGCAAAGTAATTTGATTGCCTCTAGCTCTTTATCAATAAATCTTTTATCATCAAGTATACAAAAAGCATAGCTGGATGTAGTTAAAAATCCACAATCTCCTGTGAAATTAATTCACAAGCAGGATCAAATAAGTAACTAGTAAGTACTAGAAGTAACTAAGTATTAGAATTATTATCGTGAATTTTCGGATGACTCAGCACAGCACTCAGAATCACCTGTTCTAAATGAGTGTGCTTACTGCTGTAATTATATGTTGGGTGCTGGTGGTCTCACTGTTATGGGACAGCTTTTATGAAGAGGTTAAATTCCCACCTCTGGGTAATTTTGCAATCAGTCATTTTAGTATAAAACTAGATCAATACAGATTGACCTACAATGCTCAGAGGTTAATGGACAAAATGCATCAGAGGAAGAATGTGCATTAATAATGGAGTCCATTTAAGTTATAGCTTAAATTCCGCTCACCTTTAGGGTCAGGTTCACCTCTCACAGGGCTGGGTGATGTGTAGGGCTGGGCAGTCAGTTGGCTGGACATCATGCCTTCAAACTGTCTGGACATTATACTGTGGTATACAGTGTTTTCAAAAACAATTTTTGTTTGCTGTACAGTTCTGGGATTTTGAAATCTTGTGATAAAATTCCTGAGCTCGGAGGGGAGGTTAAGTTTTACAAAGACAGTTTTACTGTGTCATAAACAGTCCTAGGCACAGCTAACCGAAAAGGTAGCTTTGATAACCACTAATCCGCTAACTCCAAAGTTTCATTTCATACCGCTAAATCAATAAACCATACACCAAAAAAAAAAAAAAAAAATGTGGAAGCTAACAAAATCTGCTGACTGCTAACTTTTACTGTATGAATTTTTGGCTGTGAAACCCCTAAACGCATGACCTGTTTAACACTGAAGTCCCATCTGTCAGACTAGAGTGATTACCAGGGGTTATTTAGGACCTACCCGGTTGGGAATCTTTGGATTCTCAAGTGTCTCTGGAATAAATCTGTGTTAAAATGATCTTTCTGTGATATTCCGAGTGTTTTTGTCAGAGAGCTCTTTCACAACAGGCCGAAGCTGACATTTTGTCCTCTGAAGCCACTTGGGGACACACATGGTGCTGCTTCCCTGGAACTAGTTAGGGGGGACTCAGCTCTTTATTGGTCTATACTGTAGCTCTGTCAGGTAGAACCCTGGAAAATACAGCTGGGGGCCTGTATCATGAAGCAGGATTTCTTTCTTGGCTGGATAATTAGTTGGACTTATTGTGATCGGGGCTAAATGTAAGTGAATGAAGATGAAATCTATTTAAACTTGGGGTCCGTAGTCCATTTAATTTTTATTATGGAACTTGCTATTTTACTCATCACGTGGATTTAAGTATTAATCTCAGCCATAATTACACTTTTTGTTTGTTGTACTTTTTGTAAAATTTTGCTTTAATTCATTATGAAACTATATGCAACTAATTTGCATACATTTTTCTGTTTCTAGCTCGGTTGGTCTATTGGCCCTGATCATTTGATTAGGCACCTTCAAACAGTGATGCAGAATACCCTGTACACCTGTCCAACTCCTTTACAGGTACATTCGTAAATTTGTTGTAGGTGTTGCATTAAGTGTTGAATAGTCTAAGTAGAACTGTACGGTTCTGTATATCAGAATTTAACCGTGATTGACTTGTCCCTTTAAAAAAGTGTCACTCTGTTTCCCCTGTAGGAGGCGGTGGCTCAGGGGTTTCTCCGGGAATCTAAACTCATGGGAACCCCTGACTGTTACTTTTCTTCTTTGGCCGTGGAGCTTGAGGGAAAGAGAGACCGCATGGCTGCCATCCTGAGAACTGCAGGCATGTCTCCGGTCATCCCCGACGGAGGCTACTTCATGATTGTGGACGTCACTGCATTAAGTATGAATAGGTGGCTGTTCAATGATTTGTTTGAATATTCATATTTGTAATATTTCATTGCCCAAACCATTCATTTTTATTGGCCATGGTGGTCCAGTGTTGGGTTTCCTGTGCCGCCTCTGCAAAATATCAGTGCTCCAGATTAAAATAACTAACATATAGAAAAGTACTGTACCTTGTAGTAAAGTAATAATATTGCTGTCCTGAATAAGCAATTCAAAAGTGGTTTTATTGTAACAACAACAATAATAATAATAATCATCATCATAAATCAATCATTAAAGGAGTCTTACAGCTGTAGGGACTGACTTCCTGCTTAGAAAAATCAAAATTTAAATGACACATTTTTGTCATTACAATTACCAGTTTTTCTTTGACTTTTTGCTGTAGTTCTTGTATAAAAAAATACAATTAATTACAGTTTTGAGTTGCAAGTTGCATTTGACAGCATTATAAGCTCTTTGTTATGCAATTACAGTACATAGAATTATTTGAAGAGTGTTTTTTTTTACAGAATTCTATACCATTGCAGATTTAGTAAACAGAAATGGAGGATGATGAATTTATTGAACAAAGAAAATTAATATTAAATGTTCAAGTTGATTTTCTCAAAAATGTTACATGTGGTTGAGTGAAGTATGCTCTACAGTTTGCATGGATGGCGAGTTTGAGTGTCTGTTTTTCAGCCCTGAAAATTTTCACATTTGTTCTTCTCTGTTTACTGCTCAGTAAATACTAATATAGTATTGACATGCCAAAACAATCAGAATAATTAGGGCTAGCTGAATTGAACTGAGGGGTTTTTGGCAGGGAGCTCATGATCAATTAACATGAAAAGGAAAAACACTGTTATTAAAAACACGTTTAACTGTCTGTTAACATGTTGTTCAGTATTTAAGTGTGCATTACTGTTCATGACGATTCTCTGGGACAAGTATTTTGTGTTGCTGCTGTAAATGGGTAATGTTTTGATAATTGTTACTTTCACTAGGCTGTTTACATATTACAGGGAAATTGTGAAGATCAATTTGACCAATATAGTCCTTGGGGCAATGTGCATTAAACATTTAATGGAATACCTTAATGCTTGTGATAAATACTTCATTCTGTTTTCTTTGGAATACCTTAATTCTTGTGATAAATACTCCATTCTGTTTTCTTTGGAATACCTTAATTCTTGTGATAAATACTCCATTCTGTTTTCTTTGGAAACAGACCAAGACTTGTCACACATGGGCGACGATGAGACATATGACTATAAGTTTGTGAAGTGGATGATCAATGAGAAGGTGCACAGCATTGTTTTTTTGTATTCTGTTCTGTAAATTTTGTCCTTGGTACTGGCTTTAGTAATATAAAATCTTTACAAACATTCTTTTCTTGTCTAGAAGTTGGCTTCCATTCCTGTGACAGCATTTTGTGGGGAGGCGTCCAAGAGGCAGTTTGAGAAATATATTCGTCTGTGCTTCATCAAGGTAACATATGAACTGACTGAAATGTGTTCTGCGAAAGAGTTATAAGGAAATGGCATCCTTGTTGAGTGTTTTTTTTCCCCAGAGTTGTTTGCCAATTTGTACTGACTGTCCAGATAAGATCCTCCCATTGTTGGGGTTAGGACCCTGTGCCCACGATCAGAAGATTAAAATCCAAATATAGTTGTGGGCAGAGTGATTTCACCATTGATCCCTTGAGGAAGGCCTTTAACCTTGACCCTATTCTGTCCATTGTACATTGCTGAGGAATTAATGAATGAATGATGACTTTGAAATGACTTTTGTAGTTATAAAAAGCATGGTAATGAATAATGAATTGAATGATAACCAATAGGATGTAAAATATATCACATTATACAATTTCTATCACATGTCAAGACTTGTATAGCTGTTCTGTTTTAATGCCACAGTTTCCCCACATAAATATTTTCACTTTTGCAGCAAGACAGCACTCTGGATGCAGCAGAAGTTATACTGAAGAACTGGAATAAAAGTCCGTCTGTATAGTAGAGCAGCCTGAGGAAGTTCATTCAGCTGAATGTATGTGTTTTAGTCTGTCAGTGTACAGCTATAAAAGCATCTGGACGTACACTCACTGAGCACTTTAATGGGAACAACTACAGTATGCACCTGTTTTTTCATGCTGTTATCTAATGAGCCAATCATGTGGCAGCAGCGCAGAGCATAAAAATCATGCAGATACAAGTCAAGAGCTTCAGTTAATGTTCACATCAAACACCAGAAGGGGGAAGAATGTGATCTCTGTTATTTTGACCGTGGCTTGATTGTTGGTGCCAGACAACTGTTTTAAGTATTTCTGTAGCTGCTGATCATCTAGGGTTTTTGCACACAATAATCTCTAGTTTACTCAGAATGGTGTGACGAAGAACGTTTAGTGAGCTGCCGCTCTGTGGATGGGAATGCATTATGGATAAGAAATCTTAGAGAAGAATGGCCAGACTGGTTCAAGCTAAAAGAAAGGCTGAAGGAACTCTGATAAGATTCAAGATTTAAGAGCTTTACTTGTCACTCTGAGCAGCTGTGCATTAGAGAATAAGAACATGGGAAAAGAGCAAAATATAAAGATAATAAAAAATATATTCAGCTGTACATAATCTATACATAAGTGACATGGTCAAAGTAATTGTGCTGTGCCATATAAATGCAAAGATAACCACTATGTACTGTATAACTGTGGTGAGCAGAAAAGTGCAACACTTTGAACCTTAAGGCTGATGGGGCAGTGGCATCAGTGAAACCAGTCAGTGGGAGACTCAAAACAACATAGCTAGGTCATATGAATCTGGAATTGTGCTGTGGCACACAGATGGCATGGCCAGAATTTGGCGTCAGCATTCCTGGATCCACCCAGCCTCGAGTCAGTAGTCCGGGCCGGTGGTGGTGGTGTAATGGTGTGGGGAATGTTTTCTTGGCACGCTTTGAGCCTGATAATACCAGTTGTTCATCACTTGAACGCCACAGCCTATCTGAATATTGCTGCTGACCATGTACTCCCTTCATGGCCACATGGCCATCTTCTAATGGCTACTTCCAGCATGGTGACGCACCATGTAAAAAGCAAAATCTGTTTCAAACTGGTTTCATGAACGTGACAAGGAGTTCAGTAAACTTCAGTGGCCTTCCCAGTCACCAGATCTGAGTCCAGACCTTTGGATTGTGACAGAACAGGAGATTTGTGGCAGGGATGCACAGCTGACAAAAAATTGTGTGATACGATCACATTAACATGGACCAGAATCTCAAAGGAATGTTTCCAACATCTTGTGGAATCCATGCCACAAAGAGGCTGTTTTGAGACCTAAACAAGCCCCTACCAAGTATCAGTATAGTGTTCCTTATAGAGTGCTCCGTGAGTGTACGTCTGCAAAAGCATTAAAGTTACACTGGATGTAAAACGTGTACACACTTCTGGCAAAATGGAAGGTTTTTGTGTGATTTAAAGATGAAACCAAGACAAATCATTTCAGAACTTATTCCATCTTTATTGCAACATATACAAAGAAGTTGAAAACACACCAGACTGTGGAAAAAATCATTGCAAATCCTCGTTGCTTTACTGTGCAGACCCCTAAACTAATGCTTAGTTGAAGCACCTTTTGATTTTATTACAGCACTCTGCCATTTTGGGCAAGAGTCAGGTTGGCACATCTGGATCAATTTCTGCCCACTGTAGATCTGTGAAATTGCAAGGGCATCTCCTTTGTCCTGTCACCCCACAGATTCTCAATTGAACTAAGGTCTGATATCTGGCTGGGCCATTCCAGAACATTTATCCTAATTGGTGAAGCCATTGTTTTGTTGATTTGGACGTATGCTTTGCGTTGTTGTCATGCTGAAAGGTGAAATTCTTCTTCATCTTCAGCTTCCTAGCAAATGCTTGAATGTTTTGTACCAGAATAGACTGACTTTTGGAGCTATTCCTGATTCCCTCCACCTTGAAGAAAGACCTGAAGAAAACAGGTCTAAAGCATAATACTACCTCCATCATGCTTCACTGCCTGTGGTGTCCTTTTGAAGATGCGCTCTTATTTTTGAACCATACTTGCCTTTTGAAATGATGGCCACATCACATCATCAGAAGATAATGCATTTTTACACATAGTTGTGGTGGAGTGGACATACCTTTTTGCAAGGTTTCACTGGATGAGGATGTTTTTTTTTTTTTTTTTTTTTTAGATGAATGGCTTTAATCTCTCTACCCCTCCCCACAACCCATTATTAAAGAGTGCACACATTTATGCAGCATGGTGTTTGGTATAGATTAAAATTTTTAAATAAAGGTGGGATAAGTTCTGACTTGATTTCTCTTTCATTTGGTTACGTATGAAAAAATGTCATTTTAGCAGGGGTGTTTAGACTTCTTATAATTACTAATTCATTAATTATAGGCTCTGAATTCTCAAAATGACTACATGCATACTTAAGAAATAATGTCTGTTTTTAACGTATGAATTGCTTTAAAGTATTCATTCATAGTTCATTTCAAGTTCTTTCCCCTATTTACTGCTGTCATATTTAACATGTAGTTGTCATAAGTAATAATATTAGTGTTTTTTTTTGGTTCACAATGGTGATAAGGGAGAATTTTACTTTCTTTTTGACTACGGTTTACCATTTCGCAGTAGTGTCAATTGATGGGGTAGCCTATTCCCCCCAGAATGTGCACAGGGTAAAAATTAAAAAGCAACGTCCCAAACGATGAAGTTGGGGGTGTTTCTGTGGCATGCGTGCTTAATTAATCTTCAGGAGGAAATATTGATGTAGGCCCCCTTGGAACTTACAGTGCTCACGATGGGGAAATACAACCGTTCACCTGCTGGGCTTGCCAGTCCCAAATATCGCAACTAGCTGGCTAAGTATCCCAAATATGAACAGAAAGCAAAATGCAAAGTAGGCCTATTGTGTAAAGTTGTTCACGATTTCGAACATGGGTGAGCAGAAGCATTGCTGTCTAGTGGCAACCAGCGGTGGACCCTGGTAAGATGGCCAGTTACCTCTGGTGGCGCCAACCTCCACCCTTCTCAGCAACTTTTACTGTTTCTACCCCCTGTACAGTTTGGAAAAGCTTGGCGTTTTAAAATAGAACGTGTGTACAACCCTGATAAGAAATGTAATTTTAGAGACTTGTTACTCTTAGATCTAGTCAATTTACTGGTTTATTCATCAAACAAAATGGAACCAGCGTGTTTTAAAGTGAATATCTCTGCATGTCAATAATTGCATATCCCTCCCCAGTAAATTCAAACTGAGCCCCGAGGTTTCTACAAATAAGTTGTTAAACTGGGCAAGCGAGAGGTCATGTTACCATTCAAAACCGCAGCATTTATTTAGCGTATCATTTAGATGCAATAGAATGATAAAATGCAGTTGATTTTCAATACAATATATGCCCACTTTAAAAGGTTCTGGATGCAAAGTATAAAGGTTTGCTTAGTTGACTGCTTAAAATATTTTAATCTTAAATTTTCAAATTAGACCACAATTGTAAAATACCAAAAACTTTTTTTGTTTTATGATTAACTTGGACACCACAATACTGACCGCATTATATGCACCTATATACCTAGCAAGGAAATAAATATGTGTTCAGGAATAGTACAACCTGAAAAGATAGCATGTATAAATGCTTTTAAGGAGATGACATCGATTCCATTTAATGTTCCGGAGAAAGTGTTAACATCAAATTATAACAGGGAATGCATTGTAACGGAAAGCCTGACAAACAGGAAATGTATAGAGATATGCTTTGGGGAATCTAGTACAAGCCATAAGCATATTTTAAAATTCTGATGCATGGGCCAGACCTCAGAGATAGGAGTGGCTTCCTTATAAACCATGTCAGAAATTTTTGGAGAATTATGTCAAAGAAATGCTGTTTCCTATTTTATAATGGTATGACAAACTTTGTTGCTGTAGGTCATCACATTTATTTTGTCATCTGGGATTATAATTTAAAATAACACATTAAAACACATGAAAACGCTCTATTGCATTTTTGATATCCAGTTTGCTACAAATAAAATATTGTGAAACATGATGTACTTACATAGCCATGTAAACATGTAAACGGTTTCACACAACACACATTAATCATGGATGCTCACATTTAAATATACTTGATCATGTGATTCACAATGTTCATGTTTTCAACTAGTAAGTAACAAAGGATTTATCTCATACAACAAAATGTGAAGATTTTTTAAAACTCATTTTAACCACAGATGCTGTTTCTGCCAATTTTCTGCAACCTATTCACTTTCTATTCACTAGGCTTTTTTTGATGGAACTGGATGTTTGGAAATGCTAACAAACCCCCTACAAGATCACATCAGACTTGCATTCTCTATCCCAAGCAAGTGATGAATACTCCCCATAACCAGAATCCAGTACTCATCAGTTTCAAGGAATCATGGGTGTATGGTCTCTCAAACCAATCGGCAAACTGTGTTCATTTCAAGTCATGTGATCCCACTGAGATATACAGACATGGAAAAATTTGTTGGTACCCTTACAACTCATTGAAACAATGCTTAATTTCTTCAGAGTGATTCAAATAATAGCAATCGTCTAATGAACACCTGCATGCCTCTAGTATGTGACAGAGTAAACCAATAAAATTGTGAAAAGAAAATATTTATTTATTTTACTAAGATATACTAAAATAGTATGGATAGATTTATCCTTGCTCTATGGTCATCTTTCAAACCATAATTAGTATCACAGGTGCCATCAAGCTTTTCATGAGCCATTCAGCCTTTTTAAAGGGAAAGAACATGCTACTGTGTTGTTTGGTATCATTGTGTGAGTCACACTGAACGTGGACCAGAGACAGCAAAGGAGAGAGCTGTGTGAGGAGTTCAGAAAGAAGATTATAGATAACCATGTTAAAGGTAAAGGCTGTAAGACCATCTCCAAGCAGCTTCATGTTCCTGTGACCACAGTTGTTAAAAAGTATAAGGTTCATGGGATAGTAGGCAACCACTCAGGATGCCAGTGGACGTGCAACCCCAGGTTGATCAGAAGGATGGTGTGGATGGTAGAAAAAGAGCCAAGGAAACCATTCAAAATTATTCAAGCTGAGCTCCAAGGTCAAGGTACGTCACCTTCTTATCACACCATCCATAGCATTTTTAACAATAATGGGCTCCATGGAAGAAGACCCAGGAGGACTCCACTATTGACAGAGAAACATAAAAAGCCAGAGTACAATTCACCAAAATGCATGTTGACAAGCCCCAAAGATTCTGGGAGAATGTCCTTTGGACTGATGAGACAAAACTGGAGCTTTTTGGCCAGACACATCAGCTTTACGTCTACAGAAGGAAAAATGAAGCTTTAAAATAAAAGAACACCATACCTATTGTGAAACATGGGGGGGGGCTGGTTTTGATTTGGGGCTGCTTTGCTGCATCTGTCACAGGAAACCTTGAGTCTGTACAGGGCACAATGAAGTCTCAAGACTACCAAGACATCCTGGAGCAAAACATACTGCCGAGTGTCACAAAGCTCAGCCTCAGTCACAGGTCATGGGTCCTCCAACAGGATAATGACCCAAAACATACAGCTAAAAGCACTCAAGAATGGCTGAGAAAAAAAACATTGGACTATTCTTAAATCACCCTCCATGAGCCCAGATCTTAATCCCAATGAACATCTATTGAAAGATCTGAAAATTGCTGAGTGGAGACGCCACCCTTTGTTCAGGAAGAGTGGACCAAACTACCTGTCGGCAAATGCAGACGTTTCATTATGAAGTACAGAGATGGCTTGTTGGCAGTCATTGCTGCAAAAGGTGGTGCCACAAAATATTAAATTAAGGCTACCATCTCTTTTGTCTGTGCCATTTTCATCTGCTTAATTATATACAATATTCAAATGAATCAATAATAAAAAGTCGAATTTGTGTTAAATGTGGAATAAACAATAAGGGATGCCATTAAACTTTAAACTTCGGAGATAGCTGTGTTTTTTTTGTTTTTTGTGGAATGATACCAACAAATTTCCATGCCTGTATGCCTAGTGAGATTTTTAGAGATGTACTGCATGTGTTTTTCACACTACATTTCTTTGGCTTTCCTTAGGGGGATCCTCATCATTTCCATCATTATTTTTTCCTGTAATATATTCCTTTAATTTGATTAAACCTGCTGTCCTGTATAACTGTCCCCCAAATGACATACTTACTACACCATCCTGCCATATGTCGTTTTCAGTTACACTGCTACTATGATATATTCTTTTGAGCATTAAATGAACATGTTATCCTCGGTTTTTACATCATTGCCTGTAATCTTGTTTACTTGAACTTTTTTTTCCTGAGCAAATCTGTAAAAACTACAGCAGGTATCATTATTTCTCAGCAGTCATTCAATCAAAAAGCACACGGAATGCGCACGGACGGTAAGATCAAATACGCTTCTAACTGTTGGAGACGGATAAGCAGTGAGATAAACAGTTGCGCGGGATTGTCGTCAACTGATAATAGATCTCAAGAGATCCCTCTCTGCTTGGGAGGGGGCATATGGAGAGAGAAATAATGATGAGATTAGGCTTTCCTAATTATACAGACCTACTTCTGTGTAAACAATGATCAAAATACAATGGGGAGGGAATCCTGAAATTGCAGTAGTTTCACAGAGAAAGAAATTAATTCCTTTAATTTTCACCGACTGTTTGGTTGGTATTCTATGCACTTAGGAGGCTTGTAAGTCCCTTTAGTAATTGGTGCTGCCATGCTTTGAGAAATATTCGTGGGGGGGAAAGCGGGCAGTGAGGGGGACCTTCGCCTGATGGAAATAATCGGTGGGCCGACAACAGCTGGTCGTATCTCATAAGCAGCTGTGGGCTTCCGAAACGGGGGAAGGGAGCCAGGAGGTCAGCGAGGCCCACCAGAGTGTGAGCCCGTTGCCTCACGGAGGAGCAGCAAGCAGCATGCCTCCGGATACGACTCGGGGAAAAGCCCGACAGCGCTGAAAAAAACAGATTGACTCTCAGTGTCTCATTTAGCTTCTGGATTGGACTGGCTTCTTCCCTGCTGGCAACTTTGGCCATGTGACAATGGAACAGACACCACAGAGGGGACATCTGTTTAAAGGATATTGAAATTATATTAGTAGCTTTGGATGCCCCAGTTAGGAGATTTTGGTCAAGATGAAAAAAATCACTCAAATTTCCTTCAATGCTAATTTTAAAATAGTTTTATGACACATGCTTTAGAAAATAATTAAAAGAAAGCTATGAGTGGAATAATTTGACACATTGAATATTAGTTGGTTTTATTCAATTAAAGTTTGACAGTTAAGTGATCAAAAAAGTATAAATTATTCAGTTCAAATAAAATAATATTGCATGCGATATTAATGGCCACTATCTCAAGGCTCGATATCTTCACAGTTAACATTCACACAGCAAATTGCATTTGAGGGTGGTGGTCACAAAGTTCTAACCTCTATGATGAGGAAAAAGGACAATAAAAAAGCATGTATCAGTGTCTTTAAAAGATTTTTTGGACTGACTGCATAGTCCCTGCTTTCATACTTTTTTGTGAAAGCTTTTGGATCGCGCCATTGTATAATATCACACAATTGACATATTCTGTGTCTGTAAATGTCCACAGCTATACTTATATCAGTATTTTCCCAATGATCTGGCTGGAATTGTCTACATACACTGGTGACTTAATAGAGCAGTGAAGCTCCTAGAACAAATATTTAAAAGAAAAATGAGAAGCAGGAGTTTCCCAAAGCTGAATGCAAAGGGATATTCTGTTCTGCTGCTCCTTAGCTTAGTTTTACTTCAGGTCTTACCTTCCTGTAAAGTCAACTCTCAGACTCTGACAAGCTTATATTGCTCTTTTAGTGCTTTTGCTTGCTAACTGTTATAAATGTAATTTTAATTAGGCCTTTATGCCTTTGTTTGACTTGATTAGTTTAGATTAACAATTTAAAATCTTTGAATTGGGGGGAGGTTTTTTAATCTCAAGAGGGAGAGTCTGTTGACAAGGGTTGTTAATTCAGTTCACCTGTCTTCATGATTACACTTCTTAATGTATGTGATGTCATCTTATTTCCAGTAAACCCACTGAAACCCTGATGCACATCTGGTATGTTCCCCTTATACACACCTGAGATTAGCCTCTAGAAGCTACATATTCAATATGCCTATTATTCTTTAGCCCTCACTGGGTGACACTGTTTTGTTTGTCATCCTTAGCAGGGTAATATGTCCAGATTTTACATGAGTACATCAGCTGCACCGATTTACCTTTAACAGTGTAGAAAGCAAAATAAGGGCCTTATGCAGCAGGTAGTTATGGAGGAAGTGCAAAGACTTGATATTTAAGATTTCACTATTAATAAACTAAGCATTTGATAGTACATTACTAAAAAAAGGGTTTACTTCCAATAAAGTTTAGAAATGTCTTACAAAGATACATTACTCCTGTCACACAAAACTTTTACTAAAGAGCTTGTAAATGTTCAATTATTAACAAATTTCCCTGAATACTGACACACTGATTTATATTTGCAAGTCATTTACTGGCTGTCGTTAAAAATACCATGAGCAAGATGTGATTGTAATACATTTCTATATTTGTTTGTGAATGAATCTTTCTAAAAAAATTCTGAAAAATTCAGCCTAGGTTTTCAAATAAATCATTAAAAGTCCTTAAATTT
Source organism: Brevimyrus niger (assembly GCA_015164015.2). Taxonomy (NCBI): domain Eukaryota; kingdom Metazoa; phylum Chordata; class Actinopteri; order Osteoglossiformes; family Mormyridae; genus Brevimyrus; species Brevimyrus niger. The sequence continues at coordinate 25,979,401 of JAABNY020000001.1, forward strand.
CGTTTGATATATCCTGTGTGAACCCTGGTGTGTAGAATGGATTTCGACACATATGACAGAGGCTGTGAAATGCCATAAGAAAAGTGAGCCTAGGACTATGGTTTTAAGGCTTAGTATTTCCATGGAACAGATGGGCACTTTCGTGACTGTATAAGCGTGGATTATTTCATTTCCTACATCTGGGACTCCACATGGCAGAGCAGAATGCTGTAGGAGAAACCGTCAGAAAACTGGCAGGGAGCTTCATCTCCATCGGGGGTTTCTCTAATATCCAGTCCAGCCAGCAGGGTGCAAATGGCATCGTAAAGGTTGCACGTTTGGCCTCAAATACAAAATAAGTGCTCTAGAAATATGTCACTTTGGAAAATGACAGACCAGTCACATCTTCTACATACACGCCCCACACGTTTCAGTTTTAGGTTGTTGCTATTGCTTTTAATATTTTAAGTCTACAGATATCCTCTACTTTTTAGAAAAACTGACCACTTGTTTTTTGAGCATGCTACCCAAATTCTTATATATATATATATATATTGTGTTATGTTTTGAATGTCAAATATTTTGTAATTTAGAGGATCTATGCTTCATAAACTTTCCACTAAAACTCATCAATGATCTCCATATTCTTCTATTCTAATGAGAAAATTACTCTAATGGTATGATACACTGTCCTGAAATCCCACTTTTTTTAGCTGGAAGTTTACTTTAAAAAGGGAAAATAAATATATCTGTTTATGAAGATGAACACAAAAACATTTGTTCAAAAGTGAAAGAAAAGCACATTGCAGAGCATTTGTTCCATAAGAGAGTTTCTGAGTAATTTAAGGCTTCATTAGTCAGCTAGAAAACTGAAGTAGAATTGTTTAATTGTTTAAGTAGTAAATTTGAAATAACCATATTTTTAAAATACACTCACTGCCAACATACATCAATAGTGATTTAATCCAGAACATTTTTAGCACATTAGCCAGCTTTTATGTATTTTTCAGGTAACTTTTTCTTATCCATTAAGCTAGAAAGTGCTATATCATCTTGTCATTATTCTTGTCATGACAGCTGCAAGTATATTAATATAAAGAGCAATGATATAAGAAACATATTATTGTAATGATCATGATCACTACTTGATTTTAAAAACAGTGGCATTTTAACTTTTTAAAAATAGTATACAAGGACAATTAATATCAACTGCATATTAAACACGCATGCTTACCTTATAGCTCGTTTTAACCATTACATAAAATTAAAAACGGCGATATACTCTCCGTTTGAATGATAGGTGGAATGAAAATGAATGAAGCATGCACAGATGCAGCACGGCACTGTGTTGGAGACATATGTTGCTAATATTATTGGAGGTGAATGAATCGAAAAGGTGAAGTTAAGGTGGAGAGACCTGCTGTGCTTTAATCAGGTAGGACATAGCAGGTACCTTTGATGTACCAGCAAAAAATTGGCTGTAAGTGTGGCAGGACCAAATGTCCCAGTTGTGGGAGATTTTTGATCTGTGTTTCAGGCAATCTGTGGTTTGGCAACCTGGTTAGGAGGATCAAAGACACCTTGGCAATAGATAATAATAATAATAATAATAATAAGAAGAAGAAAATGTAAAATATAAATAAAATGGTACATACTATTTCGCGAACAGAGTCAGGTTTTGTATTGTTTTGTGGTAATATGTTCTGTAGTATTTTAACATTCAATGTAACACTGAACTCAAGCATTCTAAACATAGATTTCTTATGCAGGAGTTTTAATAAAGACATTTTAATTACAAGGAATTCAGATAATTTTACCACAGTCTGCGATAATGGATGGTTTATTGATTATCAAATGTAAGGTCTGTGGGTTTGATTCACCCAGTTGTATATGTGGAATGTGTATATTCTCCCCGTGTTAATGTGTTTCTTCCATGTTTTAGTGCAGAAATATGGAGTTGGATGAATTGGTATAATAGTGAGTGTGAGCCTTAAAACGGACTGTCCTTGTTTATTGTATTGAGTCATTATACAAGATGAATGGGATGTCTGCAACAGATGAAATATTTACTCTTTGAGGTCAGGCATTCATTTCTTAAAGAGACTTCTTAGATGACTGAGCATGATGTTCAATGCTGAAACCATAAATCTGTTTCCTTTTATTTTGGCCTGATCTACAAATTGAACCAGTAATGTCCTTAAACAATATAACCTTGTATGCTTGTGTGATAAACATATTTATTAGGTTGCTCTCTCTAACACACGTTTGTCAGTTGGGTTTTAATGTCATTTAAACCTATTGGTTTTGCTTTAAACATCAGGTCTGTCTTCCCCCACTGATTTCCCAACCGTGTCATCCAGGTGTAGGAAATATAAATCTTTGAAGCAATGAATAATACCGATGTAATTCACACGTTATTTAAATCAGCATTGTTAAGTAATAGTGAGTCAAGGCCTTTCTGCAGGGGAGGGAAAAGTATTTAAATACCTTTTAAAGCTCACATAGGCTTTCTCTTTTGAGCTGGAATAAGAGAATGTGATACCAAGATGCTGCATAATTGCTTTGCACCTGCTGTTGCTGCTGAGGGTAGGGCCAGTCAACCCATTAGGCCACACAGGCAACTGGCTAGGGTGCCAGAGGGTGCCTACCTAGCAAACCACTGGTGCCACCCATAGGGTGCCATTTTCTGAGAGGGCGCTGACCTAGAAAACCATTGGTGCCACCCATAGGATGGCATTTTCTGAGAGGGCGCCGACCTAGCAAACCACTGGTGCCACGCAAACCCCATACTCCCCATTTCCCAGCAAGGAGCATGTACAGCGCCTAGACCAAGACAAAGTGAAATTAATGGTGAAAATTCACTGGGGGGCATAGGGGAGCATAAGGGGGTACTGGTGAAGCCTTAACATGAGGGGGAGGAGAATCCTGTGTTTTCCAGGCCTGTAGTTGACTTCCCCAGAGCAGCACCCCCCTTGAAATTAATTTCTGGCTACAGACTTGCTGTTCTGAGCAAACTAGTATATCTAAGCTGCCTACAGAGTGTGTCTGTGTCCTGTGATGAACTAACATCAAGTTTCCGACATGTACTCTACTGGAAAAATGCTCCCCCCTTGGCTCTGTACTACATAAAAATCGGATGAAACTTAATTCTCTAAACGGGTTCTCTAACCAGGTTCCTAGTTGAAATTACCTTGTGCTTGGGGCCAGTGAATGGCTCTGCGGGCTAAGCCGCTGTGCCTGTGAATGGTAGACCCATGTTTGTGGGCCCTTGAGTAAGGCCCTTAACCCATCTAGGAGTGCTGAATACTGACTGATCCTGTGCTGTGACCCCCAAGCTTGTTCAGACCTGCAGGTGTGTCTCATGGAGAGCAAGATGGAGTTTTGCAGTGAACCTGTACTTCTGTGAATGGAAAGTAAAAGATCATTTGTAATTCTTGTATCTTTTTAACACTGGCGTCCCGTGCTGTGTGACCTCGATGCTGTGCTGTGCATAGGTAGCAGAAGAAAGCCAATGATGGGCACCAGTTCTCCGCCTCAGGTGGCCAGAAGTTTAAGTATCTGATACCTGCAGATCTCAGGCACTACTGGTAAGTGGACGGTCACTGCAGGTGGTCTCATTGTCACAATCAGGTGATGTCTAATTCCAGCTGGTCTTTATGATGCTCATAGCAGACGGTCATGAACCCTTGCAAGCCCAGGACAAAATGTGTACAAAAATGCGAGAAATCACGTCTGGTATCTGTTCAAGCTGGGACGTGGCATTTGACGTCTGAATTTGTGTGTCAGTAAGCATGGTTCTGAATGAAAAAAATACTGCATTATAGTCGTAATATTCAACAAAAGATAGGCTGCTTCTCGGCTCCTATAGGCCTTTTTAACCTTCCCCAATTGACCGTGGCTCCGCCCCTGTTCTTCTCATCTGGAGTCGCCATTACCTCAGAGTTGATAAATCTACAACTGATTTATGAAAACGCCAAGGGAGATAACACCTGGCATGCTAAACATTATGGTGGTAAAGATTTTATAAGATATTAGTTACATTATCGCTGAATGTTCTAAAACCATTCCTCTTAAAAAGAATGCCGCTCAAATGCAGCCTACATTTTACAGATTCACCTGTTTAATATGAAGAATAGCTTTGGCGTGCATAGAGCTACACATTCACTAAGTGTATTAAGGGAGGCCAGTGCTCATTACAGCTTAACATTTATGTCCCTAGATCTTTTTCCTACTTCTAGATTGCATAAGGTCTGTGTTCTTGGGCAGTACTTTCTGTCTGATTGAATGTTCAGTGTGGTTAATTAATTTCTCTAGTAAGTGAAGTGATCTTCAAATGTGAATTAATATTTTGAACTTCATGTTGCTAATTCATTTCCAAATTTAATTATCTCGGAGATGGAATGCTGCATTGGTAAGTGGACTTTTTAATTATCAGTTTGAATGCATCTGAAAATGTTGACGCCTAGGGGTTAAGTTAATTACAACACGAATTATTTTAACATTAATTAGCTTCCATCTTTGTTTTGCTTCACCATATGGGCATGTCCTATGGCCAAATGGAGTTAATTAAGGTAATTAACCTAATAATTGTAATCATTGCAGACAATATGAGTGGATAGAAAATGACTACAATTTTATGACCAAGTATTTGAAATTCATTGGTATGAAGGGGTAATTATTTCTTATTGCTGGTGGTAAGCACTGAAGAGCAATTTTGGGATATTAAAACTAAAGCTCAATTACAGTTCGTTGTATAAAATAAAAGATGTGCAGTGCTTGAACTGCAGCATTTTGCTACATATAAAAGTGGGTCCTACCCCATACTAGTTATTTAGATTAAGGTTATAAGGACACTTCTTCTGTTTACAAAGTAAAAGGAGAATTTATGAGAGGAGTCATTTTGGATTTGGTCCTGTGACAATATATATAAATATATTTTCTCAAAATTAAAGTTTCAGTGAAATGCAGTGGATTAATTGTCCAAGCTTCCTGTAAGGCAGTGAGATGTGGGGTGACAGGATTTCTGTAAATCTGAGAAGGAACATCTGTGACAGTGGCAGCATCGCTGCAGCCCAGCTGACCGGGTACTCATGCTTAGGCCAAGCAGTGTAATCTAATAATGCAGGGGACACATGCAAGTGATTTCCACCATTTGTAAGCTTTCAGTGAAATACCCCAATTTGGTCATTTATTTTTTTATTTGATAACTTGGTACTTGCAATCAAATTGACTGATTACTTTGTCCTAAACTGTCCAAGTAATGATTCATACAGTTTTATGTAAGGGTTCTGGTGTCCTGTTCAACACAGGTAACACTTTTTCTTGATGGGGCAAAAATACTTAGAAATAACTCAATCACTACTGAAGTTCAAATAATGAACAAATATAATTGTTACTTGTGAAAAAATCTGCATCACAATTCATTAATGATAAACAAATATGAGACAAATGCTTAACTTGTTTTATTCATGTTTTGTTTCTTCTGTAGTTCACAAAAGTTTACAGAATAATTGTCAAATTGTCAAACTGACCTTAATTAAAAAGTCAATTATCAAGTCCTCAAACTCCTTGTGAAAGGCTTTTTAGTGGTTTTTACTTAACTAAAGAAGTTAATGTTTTGAAATGTGTTTATGTATCACATTAAGAATTGGACAGATCTGCTGTATACTCATTATCTGACTCATCAAACTGACATGTTTTGCTATCCTGGTGTGAGTTGATTAGCTAAGAGAACCTTAGAGGTGGCTGTGAATCTCCAGCAGTGAATGGAGGATTCCAGTGGGTTCCAGCTGTCATCTAGAATGATTTTTGTAAAGATAACTGTTAGCAGGGAGTTCTTTTGCAGGGAAACATGCACACCAGCAAATAATCACTTTTGATATAAGGAGAGCTTTGCGGCTGAATGATTCCAAAATGCACTGCAAAACCTTTGTAAATTTGTTTCACTACTCTTTGAGATAGCTACTGTTTGAGAGCAGGTTCCGGGGCTATTGAAAAATGAGGAAAGTCTGAACTCACACCCAGAGTACAAGAAACAGGACTGATAGCATTATTCTGCATCGTTATCTTGATCCGAACCATGAAAACCAGTTCCAGTTTTGTGTGTTTAAATCTCCCCCGAAAGCAGGCCAAAATGAGCTCAGCAAGAAATGGCTTAATAGATTAGGTGACAGGAGGGAATGGGAGCCAGCAGCCAGAAAAGAGCAAGAGGACCATCTGCTGAAAGGCCATCTCCTTTCAACGGGGCCATCTCGCTTCAGCCCCCCCCAAGGAATCCAGGCACCGTGCCACCAAGCTAATTCCATCACCCTGCCACGAACTGCTAATTAACGTAATACATTTCTTTATTAATTACTTTGTTTGGCAGAATAGTTTGACCCTTGTGTTACTTAGAACACAGTACATTGCTGAACATCTTTCTACAGTTCTGTTATTGTCTGTTAATTTAGGTTTAATTTTTAAATAGTGTATTTGTATAGAATTTTCAGCAGTTTATCTTGTTAATAATTAAATGATTACTAATACTCGATTGCTTTCCGGACAATGTGTGCAAATGCCGACTACACTGACATTTATATATAACTAAACATTACACTGTATAAAAATGCAGTCACATCTAAGCTGAATAATATCATCATTGAAATCATTACAGTTTGGAAAAATTATTCCAAACAGAAACAGAATTGCTGGTAACATTTAAAGCAGTCATATAAATGCATTATACATACTTTCCTAATACATTAGGATGCATGCATAAAGTATAAACATGGATATAAACATTTATAAAATGGCATAACACATTATAGCCATATTTATTATGCATTATGAATTGTCTTTGAAGCTCTCATCTATAATACACTATAGATACCTTCATAAAGCATTATAATGGTCAGTATAAAACAATGCTTTGTATTGCATTATGATGGTATTTATACTGCATTATAGATGAGAGCTTCATAGAGCATTCATAATGCATTTTAATGACTGCTTTAAGTAAAGTATTACCAAATCGCTTTCACATGTTAAACGGTAGACTTTTAAGAAAGGTAAAAGGATATTCTATAATCATGACACATGTATCCATCCTCGAAATGATTATCCTGAGATAGGATCCAACAGAGACCCAGATGCCATCCCAGGCAGCACAGGGCACAAGACACCTTTTGTGGGACGGTAGGATATCTAAGGTCACATTCGCATTTACTCACAAAAAATCCAAACGGTTCTGGTATTTTTAGAATCATTGTATCCCCAAACCCCTCTGAAATCCCCTGAAATCTCTTAAAATTTATCCAAATGTTCAATTTCCAGGAACTTTATTAATCAAGTGATCATGCATTATGTAAAAACACAGACAGACAAATAATATGTCATTTTTTAATTAAAAGCCTGGAGTAATCTAACTTCACAATGTAGTCATGCTTTGCATAACAACGGGATAAGTTCAGAGAAATGCGCCGTTAGGTGATCATGCGTCATTGTGCCAACATCATAAAGTGTACGTAAACAAACCTAGATGGTATAGCCTACTACACACCTAGTTTACATGATACAACCAAAATAGCAATAACATAGTAAATCTTTGAACTAGTCACATAGTTTGTTAGCATTATCAAGTATTATGACCCGCTATACTTTTATAAGACTGGTAGAGCAGGAGGTTTGTTTAGACAAGCATCACCACATACAAGTGAGTAATGTGTTACACTATGACATTGCAACTGATACTACAGTACGTCACTAGGCAATAAAAAATTTTCAGCTCCATTATAATCTTACGGGACCACCGTCATATACGCGGCCCCTCATTGACTGAAACATCGTTATGTGGCGCATGGCTGTTACAAAGCATTTGCTGATGTTTCTTTTGAACATTGTAGAATGCAGTCTACACATAATTTTGTATAAGTTTTGAAATGTTTTATTTAAGCCATGTAAACCAGTCATGGGAATACATAATACGAATAGACCTAGTACAGGGCGTAGACCCAATAAGTATGTTCACAAATCATTAAAAACCGCATCCCATCGACCATTATAAGAATCCACACCATAAAAGCCTATCTGAAACAGCTCCTCAATCCTGCCTCTGGTGGCATAACACGGTGCGTTACAATTTCACAATGAAGCCCAAAAAATAAGTTAACAAAAAAAATTCTTAACAAACAGGCATAAAAAAATCAATGTCAATTGTAAAATGAAGAAAAACTTAAATGACTGGCAGAAGTATACAGAACATTTGGTAACACTTTACATTGAGTGCACCTTCATAATGCATTCGTTATGCGTTCATAGAACATTCAGTGTGCCTTCATAATCCATTCATAGAACATTCTTAAGCACCATGCAAGTACCTTAACATCCTAACATCCCTTAACAGCTTTAATATACAATAATAACAGACATTACATGATTATATAATTATAATGTTTGTTAATAATGTATATTACAGCTGTTAGGATGTTAAGGTATATATACATGATGTTTATGAATAATTTATGAATACTTAATGAATACATTGTGAAGGTGCACTCAACGTTTTATGAATGCGATATAAAAGCATTATGAAGGTGTAGGTAATGTAAAGTGTTACCGAACATTTAAACCATACTGCTATAAGCTGTAGTGCACATTTCCCACCTAGAAATGCACATTACTGGAGGCCTCCAGATTTTAATCAAGGCCCATGGAGCTTGCACATCAACCCTGACCTACGCAGCTTTACAGGAAATGCAGGTACAATCTCCAGAAAGTGATAAATCACGGGAAAACTGGAACAAAAATCACCATCACTCTTGTCCCACTGTAACTGGAATATGGACTTCTTCACTTGCAGATCCCAGAATGTGTGTCATCCCCCCCCCCCCTGTGCCATTTTCCCTGTTTGCATGTGACAGTGTAGCCAGACACAATTTGAATTTTATCATCAAGCTTGCTGATAACACAACAATATTAGGCTTGATAACCAACAACTATGGTAGAGGTTAGGTTCCTGGTGGAGAGGAGAGCTCTCCCTTAATGTCACCAAAACCATGTAGATCATTGACTTCTGAAAGCAGGGTGCTCCCATTTACATCTGTGGAGATGCCGTGAACCTTTTAAGCACCTGAGAATTATCATCACAGCCACTACATGGACATAAAACAAGAAGGTGCAGCTGATACCTCAAAAGGTCTGGTATCCATCTTCGTGCTTCTTCCTCTCTGAACAATAGGCCATAATTAGAAGACCCAGAAAAGTCAGGGTAGCTCCAACAGCTGTTGGTTAAGATGTTGCCAATGGAATTCCTCAACTTCTACAGAGGCACCATGGAATCCATCAAATCATGCTGTGGAAAGTGCTCAGGCAGATGGGTAGCAGGGCATTGCCGAGGGTGCTGAAGGCTGCTCTTATCATCACCAGGACACATCTGCCTTCCCTTCAGGACATGTTCACCACACGCTGACTCAGAAATGAAGACAACATCATCGAAGGACACCAGTCACGTGGCAAAGAAACTATTCCAAGAATCTACAGAATGCACAAAAATTCTGTTTGGAAACAGCTTCAGTCGGTAAGCCATAAGGTTACTCAACATCCGCGAATTTTAACAGTACAATGGCATGATAAATGGCATTTGCATTACCACCAATCTCATCTGTCATTTGTTTACTGTTATACCATTTTTGTGTTATTGTTCAGAGTTTTTATTGCTATTGCTTGTGTTAATTGTGGTGTATTACCACTGCTGTCTTATTTATTGTCATTCCTCATTATTAACCGACGCAGATAAGCATCACATTGAACATACATGTGTATATGACAATTAACTATAACAGGAGTAGTCTTTCAATATTATCATAACCTCCAATGTTTTATACTGTAATGTTACTAAACTTTGGAGACTACATAAAAAGCACCACAATATGCAGCACATAGTTCCAATTGTAGGAAAGTTGTTTGAAAGGATCTTATGTAGAAAAAAAAGTGTCATACCTAGAGCAGAATACACAAATCGGTTCCCCTTTAAGACACCCTGATCATACTCCCCTTTATATGAACATGTTTGTAATTTATGTTATTATATACTGGTTTATTGCATATTGAATTTGTAAATGATGGATTTACATTTACAGAATATAACAAAAGTAGACATAAAATATTGATTAAAAAGTCAAAGGGAAATATACATTTACACAATGCTGAAATGATTACACTTTGTAAATTAAAACATTGATCCATTTACAATTTAAAAGTGCCCATATAAAAGTCACATCAAGCTCAGCTATTGGGTAAAATACTGGGTCATTGTATCAAGGCGGAATCAGCAGTACCATGGCAGGGTAATCAGAGCTCATAATCAGCTATTAAAAATCACTTTGAAAAACTTAAACCCTGCAAAGGCCTATAATTAAAGGCCTGCAATTTGTCTGCTCCAGATAGTCATGTTACAGTATAAACGACAATGTATCATAAATGCTTGGAGTGATGTTATGTTAGAAAACCAATGTTAACACGAGAGAATGTCCAAATTTATACTTCACAAAAGTGTTTTTTTCAGCATTTATGAGCAAAACAGTACAGTTCTTCTAGGAAACAACATATTTTACAAATATTTCATCTTTTGTTAATTAAATAAATTATACCAGTTTATGTACCATTAAAGGATGGGTGAAATTCTCTACACTGAATATTGAATGTCTGTGAGATTGTGAATTAATGGGGTCAAAGCTACATTTTCAGGAGAGGGGTGTAGTTACATCAGGCAAAAACATAATTACACATATATTACAGTTCCACTGTAAGTGCAATTGGACAGTTATTTGTCCTATTTTGTATTCTGAAAATTCCACCAAACAAATGTGCAACACTTAAAATATCGAAAGATACATGAGTAGACTTGACGGCTTAGATGAAACAGCTGGAACACTAAGGACTAAGTCCGAAGATCCGATCACACATAATCTGGTTCATCATTTTCCTCTTGGAACCATTAATGTGAACCAGTTGGTCCTAGCTCATTCACTTGCTTTCTCTCTCTTTTTCCTGAAACTCAAACTAGTTTTGATTGGTCCACTTGTAGGGAGTCCTTGGTTTCTCAGCTCAGCCACATGTACCCAGCGTCAACTCACAGAAGGACAGCGGTGTAGGAAAAGCGACGAGGCTTGAGTGGTGGGGTTTGTGAAATATCAGGTGCTGATAAACAGAGTAACATAAAGGCACACATCCTTCAAGTCGTCTTCCTTTCTAGCAGACCTGCAAGAAACAGAAATGGTGGGAAGAGTGTTCAAATGTATCATTGACACGAGGTTTTAAAAAACTCTCTTTGGGATTAGCCAACAGGACCATGGCAAAAATCACAGCATGTCAATTATTTAACCCTTTCTGTTACAATGTCCATACTCATGGATGGTTCATTTAAGGCTGTTTTAGCTAAATGTAAAATGTTTCAATTCACTGAGTTGATTGAAAAGTATAGTTGAGGACAGGCAAGTCTCACCTGCGACCGAGGACAGGCAAGTCTCACCTGTGTTCCCAAGAGATGGAGCTAGGTCAATACCAGAATGGTGTAAGAAAACACCAGCCAAGATGTTCTGTCGCCAGGAGATGTTGTCATGGTTTGTGATGATGGAAAATGGATGAACTAACTATGCTTAGAAACAAACTGTAAACCTTCAGTTGCAGTTTTGAACCCCTTTTGTACCTCTCTGATATATGGTGAACAATTTATTAAAACTGAAAGGTATGAAAAATTAAAATGCCTGTAATTCTGTCTGAAATTAGCAGTACCCGAAACCATAAAAATTCTGAATAAAAAAAAAAAAAAATGCATGAAATGATTTAATGACTACATCGTCTACTGACAAGTACTTGATTTTTAGTTTGCGTGAGGCTCTGTTCTTGCAATTAATAAAAGAGGTGAAGTTGGCTGAATTTTACATTCACGCTTTCAGGCAAATTAAAATGATAGAGGCAGGGAGGTTTACCTCCCTTGGGTTAAAGCACAATTTCAGCAACGCAATCTGCCTGAACAAAGATGTCACAAAGCAGCTGAAGCAACCACTTAACGAATGAACATCAGACGCCATGTGTCGTGGACACAGACTGTACTACTTATATTAACTGTACTACAAAATATTAACCAACAAACAATTTATATCCAGATTATTGCAATGACTCTGTTCTCTACCATGGCATACAATTTTCACTGAACTCATGAAAGTGAGTTGCTTAGTATGTCATTACATTTACTGTCCCAAACCAGATAGCATACTTGTTGCATAAGAGGATTATTTGGAGATCTAGTCAGTTAATAACTTCCCATCTTAACATCCTACCTTATGAAAGGACAGTCAAATGTGAGTATAAATGATACTCATTTGTATCACACCCTATACTCATGTAGTAACTACTTCAATTAGTAACCTATGGAAATACAATGCCAATGAAAAACAAATATATTTCCAACCAATGCGTACAATTATATCCAAATTTCATGCACCTGACAAAAACACACACTGGAGCGAAAGCAATGTTGGCGTAATTGTACAATCATGATTTTGATTTAGTGACCCTTTCGCTTATTACTCACTTACTGCATTTACATAACTGAATATAGTTTATTTCATACTCGCACACTATTGCAATCTACCAGATTTATAAATAATTCTAAGTATATTATTAAATTGCAATAAACATTAAGTTAATATTAAATTTAAGCTAAAAGATAGGAGGTTACAGAAGCAGAAATAATGTCCTAATATATAGATATGTACACAAGGCAAGAACAAATCTAGGGTGGGAGACTTGCAAAAACATCATTTCAAAAAAATACTATGAGCAAAACTCTCCTTTTCTGAATATCTTCATGTAGCTAAATTAATTGACACAGAGAGGTTAACGGGATGAGGTGATGTCCTACCTTCTGGTCTGGCAATAGTGGGTTCATCTGGAGTGAATTCAAATGGCCGTTGATAAAAGCCGTGGGTCTGTCATGCTCACAAAACAAGCTGCCGTTGATGTAGTGAAAGCGATCTCCAGGGAGCAGACGATTCCTGCAGGTGGAGCACGCAAAGCACTGCGGGGCAGAGAGATGCGTGACTCCCCACGGGGCCCCGGGGGATGCCCTCGGGGTCAAGCATGTGCAGGACGAATGCTTAACCACCAACGTCAATTAATGGGTAAACTCATGCAAATTAGTTAGAGAATTAGTTGAGAAGGCAATGGTTCACTGACAGGGGGACTTTAGCCCCCCCCCACCCCCAAATAAATTAAACACTAATTAGTTTACATAGTGTGTTCTTGTTCATTTTCATTCAAATCAAACCCCCCCTACTGTAGATAAGGCTGAGCCCCCATTTTCATCAATCTCTAGTGACGCTCCTGTTTACCGTTTTCCTACAGCTCACATGTAAAATAAGATCCTTTTAGATGAATGTACTACATGAAATAGCTGAAAATTAATGCTCATTCCAATAATATGTGGGATTATGTCAGGCTGAATGTCTTCAGAGTGCTTTCTTTGTATGTATGGGAGGGAATGAGGTGGAAGATACCTTCAGATGATACACACTACCCTGTGCCCTCATGACCAGCTCACTGGCTGGGATAGTCTGGCCACATGCACTGCAGGCTCCACTGGTGCCAAACAACCTAGTCAAGAGGGAAACAAGTAATATTATCACACTCTATTCACATTTATTTACTTAGCAGACACTCCTGTCCACATGCCATCCCCAGAATTATTCACCACTGTACCACCAATGCTCCAGTTTCATGAGATTTAATATTCACTGTACAGGCTAGAGGGCGGCTTGGGGGCAGACCTGGTGCCTCACACCCCTGGGAGCACAGTTGGTATCTTTACCATGACTATGTGCATGGAGTTTCCATGTTCTCCTTACAGGGCTTCCTCCAAGCACCCAGATTTTCCCCCACAATCCAAAAACATGCTAAGGTGGACTGGAGTAGCCAAATTGCCCGTAGTTGTGAGTGCGTGAGCCCTGCAATGAATTGGTGCACCATCCTGGGTTCTGTGTTCCCTGCCTTGCATCTATAGGCTCTGGAGCCCCTACAGGACAAGTAGTTGGATGGATGTAGGTAAATGGATGGATGGATGATGGATGGGTATAAATAGATGGATGGATATAAAGGCTGATCTGCAGAATTAACCAATACTGAGAAGTATACCTATCATACCTGTTGATGGAAGAGTTCACCAAATGCTATTTACTCTTACTAATAAGAATACTAATCTGCTAAACTGCATACTGAATATGTTAGGAAAGCATCAGAATATCAAAATAAAATAGGAATGAAGGAGTTCAGGAGTGAATGTGAATGAACACAAGTAACTGGAAGAGAAGAGGATTTGTTTACACGTCTAAGGAGACGGATCACTTCTGCCTTTAGGACATAATTAAGAACACAGCCACAGCCCTTCCTGTTAGAAACACTCCTCAATCCATGCTCAAAGATAACAGACATGAGTTTAACCTTTTCGATCACAGTGTCAACACTTCAGATTCGTCTCAGCTGATCACTTTCTACGCAAACTGCTGTATCCCTCCTGATAATGAAATGCTGCCGCTTCCCACTGGAGTCCAGAGTTTAGATTACATCATCTCTGCTACTGACAAACTAAATGAAATTTTGATTCAGGCAGAAAGTAATTTACCGGGATTTGGACCCATATGTCATCAAATCTCATTGGGTGTTTGCATTTGAATTACTTGACAGAAACAGGTGAATGGAAAAAGATGAAAAATATAGTGTTCAGGTATTACAAAAATTATGAGGAAGATATGTTATTTCACAAAAGTAAAATGCTGCATTTCATTGAACAATGATGTAAAAAGAGGGAGATGCTGGTTTTAATGATTCAGATATAAATCAACAGTGATAATCATTTTTTTTGTTTGTTTCCATAATCCAACTTTGCTATGATTACACATAAGATAGTAAACACCCCCCTGATTCTTACCAGTTATCCCAAAGCACTGGATTGATTACGTTTTGTAAAGGAGATCTGACACATTTTAAACAGCATTTTCTCATTCCATTTTTTTAAAAGGAAATGCATAAAAAATGTTAAGACAGTGAAAGCTTTAAACCTCACTTGTAAAATTAAACCTCAGAAAAAAAATGCTATATAAAAAAACCTACAGTGGGTGGGCAAAATATTAGAAACAGCCAAAGAATGGTATTCCTTAGCGTTTACAAAACAGTAATCGTCAGACCAAATTATTTACTGACAATGGTGCCTATACCAACAAACAATGTGAGTTGAAGTCATCCTTTCTCCAAATGTAAAAGAAAAAAGAATGAGACTCTATAAGGCAACACAGTGTCTCCTCCATTGCTCATTTCATCATAAATGATGCACCTGTTGCACCTGCAATTTAAGTGCCAATTATTTGACCTTTCTGCAACTATATTAGTTGCCTTATGTTTGATCATTCAAGTGTTGACTGTCTAACCTGATGCACACTGGAAATTCACATTTAACCTATTAGGACTCACTTTCGTAGCTATGTTAATAATGTAATTTAGTTACTTCAAAATTGTTATTAATTTTTATGCGGTGTTTCTATCCACCCCTATGTAATTTCATTTACTAGCAATTTACACTTCATACATAACATCATATTATTTGAGAGTAACAGACCTATCTGCCACAAGAGGCTTTGTCAAGATTTTATTCATATATTCGCTGTATATGAAACTAAAAAGAGAAGTTGAAGTGCATCAGTATTACAAAACAAGCCTTCCCGCCCACCATCTCACCATTCCATCATCCATCCATCCATCCATCCATCTGCTTATCCAGTAGAGTCAAGGGAACAGAATCAGTATTTTTTTGTAATTTAGCTGGACTTCTGAAATGAAAGTAGAAGTACATTGGAATACTTCTACTTACGTATCCCATCTTGCTTCCCTTTCAAACACACACACAAACACACACACAGGTTTGTAATTATATCTCTGTGGGGACTCTCCATTCATCTCTATGGGGAAAACTCCAATCACAACATGATAACCCTAACCCCTACCCAGCCCTAACCTCATCCAGAAGTAAAACAAACAGAATACAACATTTTTGGCATTTCTACTTTTTTGATTGCATTCAAAACTCTTTATGAGAATCTAAAAAATGGTCGCCACAACGTCTAAATAACAGGTATTTACTGGTCCCCAAAATGTGATATAAACATAATCCACACACACCCCACGCTCCAAACACACTCACACTCACACAGACACACACACACACTCACACACACCCAGCCAAGCCCCCCTTCCTCTGGCGCCCCTGGCTTTTAATGTCTTTTTGTTCTCTTGTGTACTCTGTGTGCACAATAGCAATGTTTAGCTCTAGTGTGTCTTGTATAATATTCTGTATTTTTCAGCAACAAGTGACCAAAAATATATATGTTACACAACCACAATCTGCAGGTTCAATTTGTGGGAAATTGTCTTATCTAAAGTTTGTCATAGACAAGTGTTGTGAAGCCTATAACTCATTAGAGTACAATTTTAATTTCCTGATTACTTGCTACATTATTTACATTACACTGGCATTTTGATAATCTGTTATAAAATTAATTTAACCCCAAATGGCAAATGGTCCTTGCAATAACCCCCTCTCTCAAAAGCCAATTTTGTTAATTGAATGTTTTATTTGCAGGGTAATTCTCATTCATTCCAAGCATGCCACTCCAAGCAAATCTAAACCATAAACCCAATCTCATTAGATAAAACCAACCAGGACAAAAAAATAAAGGCCTGCTAATTAAAGGTTTTAATTATATGAACTCAGTGCCAGCAAGCCACTTTTAGCAAACTTCGGACTGTTGTTTTAGGTCCATTCAACCATTTACCATCCTCTCAATGGAAGCAAAAGGGAGTATCCTGTCACCATCTGTGCAATTTTAATTACATTGTAGGGTGCACCCATAATTTTGATGAGAACAAAGAGGATATATTTACAGGTTAAATTTGAACACCAATGAAATACATTTACTGTATATACTTAGCAGAGAATATTTCTCAGAGTGACACACAGCTGAAAAGGCACAGGGTCTGACCATGTCCGTTGAGCAATTGGGGTTAAGGGCCTTGCTCAAGGGCCGAATGACAACATCACTCTGCTGAGCATGGGATTCGAACCAGCAACCTGATTATGGGCAGAGATCCATAACCTGCAGAGTGTGAGTGAGAAGCGGGAGCCTCCCGTCAGCATGGGTGGCCTTACCTGACGTAGTCGTTCTTGCAGAGGATCATGCCGCTCTTGGTATAGCAGGAGGCGCCGATGTCTCCCAGCTGAGCCTGGCAGCAGGAGCACTTCAGGCAGCGGCTGTGCCAGTAGCTGTCGATGGCGTAGAGCAAGAAGCGGTCGGCGATCTTCACCCCACAGCCTGCGCATCTCTTCCACGAGAAGCTCCCCGTCCCAGCATCAGGCAGCTGTGTACTGCTGCTTGGGTTAACCATGCTCTCTGAGGCTGCGGAGATCAGAGGAAAGCCCAAACATGATTTTTGTTCTGTAGTCATAATAGACACTCCACTTGACCATTGATATTCATTTTCGAACAATATGACTTCCTGTGCTGGGTTGGTGGTTGGAATCTGGGTAGATTTCTGGAAGGCACGACTTAAAATAGGACTTAAAAACATGAATGAAACATGTATCAACAGGTTTCCCATTTTCTAATAATGATTTTTTAATACTAGCAGATACACAGAGACACAGTAGGTGGTTCAACTGCTCATCTCAAACCACAAAAAGCAAAATAAATAACTTAATGCATACTGTGATTGATTGATCTGAAGTCTTCTGTACAACAGACACCAGCCATTTTCTTCTGGATTAATTTTTAATATTTAGAAGGTGAGCTTTCAGAGCGGTGAATTAACTCTGCAGGTGGAAATCGCCAAACCTCTCACATTTAATTTCTGTTGTTATTTATTCTGCTTTGTATTATTCCATTGGCAGATATAATCCCACGGTTAACTAGCACTGTTAATTACGGAACAGATAAATACTGACTGTTTTGAGAATGAAAATTTTGTGACAGCAAACATATATGCAACACTTATAGCAAGTTACTAGAAAGACTTACTATGAAAATAATGTTTAATATTTCTCATTCTTTTCTCCAGCAGATTTTATGGTGAACTAAGCCTTATTGTTCAGATGTAATTAGATAAATGAGATTGTACGACAACATTACACTGAGATACGAATTCAGAAGGGCCATTAAATCAAGTACCAAAACAATACATCGACTGCATCTAAAATGAGATTAATCAAATAGCATGGTTTAAGCAAGTGCCTTTATGAATAAGACTGGGCCTTCATCAAGTTTCATTGCGGGCTTTTATCTTGAATGGCCTTAATCACGTAATTACATATCTAGGCAATTTAGACAGTGAGTCAGTGAAACCTAAAACGAATCAAGCCGGTGTTCTGGCAAAACAATGCCAATGTGGACAGTGACAGACATTTCTCTATTAAAGAAAAGCTTAAGTATGTGTATAGTCTTTTTCTTTTTTGCTTAAAACTTTTGGAAATTACTCTCTGCAGTTGTAACACAATTAGGAAAAGCTTCTAACTAGAAATTAACTACACCTCGGAACCTGTGTGTTTTCCCTTTGCCTCCGTCGCTGCTTTTCTACGGCAGATCCGGAATACATGGAAACGTGAGTTTTTAGTAATAAAATAAATGTTTGTTTACACCGATCATTGTGCAAATTCGATTATATTCTGCCTAACCTATAGTATAGTTTACAGTACTCAAGCATAAGGATAATTTACAAAACGGTCAAATCAAATTGTTCTGTTTAAACTTACCGGTTAAATGGAGTTTCGTAGTATCACGTAAACCTTTGAACTGTTTCTGGGTGGAAATCGAAATTCTGCAGGTAAAATATGTCCACAAATCGAGCAGGATTCCGGATGGTAATCAGATAGAGTCGGGGACAGTCCTCTAGTCACTGGGCTAGATTTCACGAAGCCCTGGTCTTTAGGATCAGTAGGCTACCTGGTATTGATAACTTGCAAATTTAAGTAGCGAAGGCAAATGGAGATATCAGATTGTATTTCCTATAGGGTGATCCTGTTTGAATTGTTACTTGAAGTGATAATGTGTCCTTGAAACGGAATCCATGCAAAAGAGATGAATTATTTGTTTGTGGGATTTTGCTTTGTTTGCATGTAGAAAAATGTGTCCTGTATCACGCTCTTCTAACTACCAACCTTCGCAAATGGTACTGACAGAATAAAATCCCAAATATCCCATATAAGGTAGAAATACGTAATTATACTACAGCCAATCATGTCTCTCCTTTTCAGTCGGAATAATCAAACCACCAATCAAATTATCGTAAAATAGTTCATACGCAGTAAAAGAAATAAACTACTGTCTAATATAACAATGCGTAGCTGGGCGTGTATTGCATTATTTTATACAAAAATCCACCTACTAATAGAATTGCCGTAGCGCAAGAGCACAAAATATAGCGTGCCGCGGTGATTTCACACCCGTGACTTCTTGTGTGAAGTTTGCGTGTTCTCGTGTTTCTTCCCACAGTTACCACACAGAATATGCGTATATGTGGCATGGAATATGGACTGTAAGACCCATACAGGCATAACAAATAATACATTTACTTTTGTAAATTTGGTACTTTTCCAGTAAATATTGTATTCTATATATTTCAACAAGCATAGGATCCTCTGCAGTCCGTTACAGAGAACAAAGTATATTACAGCTCAAAACATGTAACACTTAATGGCATTGTAGTGACTAGTAATCACCTCTTAAACATTGTACTTTGAAATTTGTTCACTGTCTATTTATATACTTCAAAATGTTAATATAGTTTCTGAAACATAATAAATAGATAAATAGACTATATTAATACTTTATATACATATCTTGTTGAACATATTACAATAAAATTCAACTTAAATATTTGTTTGTTCCTTCCAAATGGCGCCATCAACTGACAATGAAAATGATTGCAACGGATTTTTAATTTTTTATTATAATTTATTACCCTTCCTTTCCAAGTCGTCTGGGCTGCATATTCTCTACGGAAACATATCGAACATGATTATCTACAGGTGCAATTTTATTATATTTAAAAGGTCAGTACTTTTGGTATAAGCTGATTTCATCCATGAAATCGTAGGTGCATATTCAGGTCGTGCGGATTCCAGAGTCTCAAAATGGATGGATGGATATTAATGTAAGATCATTTCCCATTTACTGCAGTTATCAAAATCTTTTAAACAGACCATATCATATATATAAACTTATGATTCTTCTGTGTTCATTGTATCCATGAAGCAGCTAAATTATCTTGTTTTTTTAATCAATATTGTATTGTCTCGAGGTGTTGACTGGTACATATGTGCAGTCCCTCATCCTCTATAGGTAGATTTTGAGGTTCTTTCTTAAGACCAATTCAGTATCATGGTGAAGAGGGTTGAGATTGTCCTCCACAAGGATGAATTAAAGGACAACATAATCAGTTTTAGATATATCTGACTAAAGACTTTAACTGTATTTCTACTAAGCCAAGAATTTGTGCTGGACTCTTGGATTGATACACTATTGAAAATGGCAGGGAAGTTGCATGCTGATATTACACATGAGGATTCCACCTACAAGTGTTTTATTTCTTCTTACAGTATATGTGGATCAACATTGTATTTAAATTAGTGTTTTTGTTTGACAGAAGTTGTACAAGAGTGTATACACACTATTAGGAAAGAACACAGGAAGAACAAGGAATCTCACAAATCTTATTTATAGACTGTTACAGGCTGTCACTGCAGGGGATGGTCAACCATCAGCAAGTCAACAGTCAATGATCAAGTTTTATCATGAAACATTTCCTCTCAGAATCATCACATTGTTTTATGTTCTCTGGCTTTGAGGTTTAGGTGAGCATGTCTCATATCGCAGATATGGTATAATTGGTCACAGATTGTCTAGTACTAATTTCCAGTCAACAAAAGAGGTCATTCTACCATGATATTACGTAATTTCTCTACTTCTCCCCATCTGTCCTGTAGATCTGAACACACAATGAAAAATATACACTATATCAGAAAGAATATTCTGTCCACAAAAGAATAACTAAAAGAAATTGTTAATTTGTTTGTGTTTCCTTGTTCTAATGAGTATCATTAATATTTAAAGGATGTTTAAGCAAGAGCAGACTCGGACAAATATAGTTTACCTATGCATTGTGCTTCCTAATGGACATGTATGGCCTGGAAGAAACATGGTAATATCCCCTTGAAATACCAAGTATTAGACCTTTATTTAGATTGTTACTCTGAGCAGACTATAGCTCTTTTCTAACTCGACTTAAGTCAGCTTGATTTTGCAAAGGCAAAATTCTCAAATGCCTGTTAAGATCAATGCAATACTGGTTTGAAATACTTGCTTCCAAGAAATTACCTGGAGAATACACATTGCCATCAAGGAGAAGTTCAGAACCAAATTCCAGATGCTGAAACTATGCTGGAACTGAGTACTGAATTCAGAGATGTCATCCAAGAGCAATCTGAGAAAGAAATTATAAAATATTGAAAGAGAAAAAGAAATCAAACCAGATGAAAAAATGCATAGGAGAAACAGCAAATAATAGAAAAAGAGGCAAAATATGGAACAATAAATATCTCTTAAAAGTACTGAACTGCAAATTCCAGAAAACTACTGGAAAAGTAAAATGGCAGTAACTTCTAAAATGTCACTGAAGAAGGAAACAAACATGGTAAAATAAGGGCCACATTTCCATTGTGCGTGTTCTGAAGGGCACGCTTTGGCAAAAAAGCAACAGAACAAACAACAATGGCAGGAGTACACAGAAGACCTCTTTTGCAAAGACATGATCAACTAATATATAATTAATAAGGTAAGGCACATTGAAAAAACCTCAATAATGGAAGAGGAGGTTAGTATAGTGCTGGGATCACTACTGAAAAAGAATTACATTTATCTACGCAACCTCCCAATCAGAAATATCATAAGCAACTGAATATGTAGAAACTTGAAACGAATTAGGTGACTGTATATTTCAAATGATGTCCGTACAAAACAGAATCGAACGTTGGTGAGAACAATCTGCGACATACTTAAAACAATGCCACCAGCTTGTTTATTGTGTCACACTACAACCCTAGAGGGCACAGAATGGTTTTGTGCAGCGAGCCCACATACAGAGCTCAAATAAACATACTGTGGCAAGCCTGTGAGTCATTTTAATAAATAAGATGACTGCTCTTTTAAAACGGAAGTTGCTCTCTTTATTAACAGCCACTATTGGTTTAATACTAGCAGTGGCACTGACAGGAAAGGCAACAATTTATACGGCATTCACGGTTACATGCTAACAAAACACACATTCCACAGTTGACATTTACCATCATCATAAACACACGAATACACATTATTTGACACTATTTAAAGTGCTGCATGGTGCAAAGTTTGTCAGAAACTGCATAATTAGTCCTGCTGATCAAAACTGTGGTGTCTTTTGTGCTGGATTGCTTAGCAGTGAAACCAGTATTGCTGGACTGCAGTGTGAAATGAAAGCTGTGTAGCGTGAAGTCTCAAAGTATGAAATGGTCAGAGGTCAAAGAGCCAACTTTGTCTATACTAAAAAATGTCACTAAAAATGCAAATATCAGAGATGTTTCTGTAATTAAAATGATCATTTTATCTTACAGTATATCCATACAAGATATGGAAACTGCTTGTAACATTTTAAACTGACATCAAAGTTCCTCTAATATTTTGCAAGTAGTTGAAATGTGATGTCAAATACAGGAAAAACTGGTTGACACTCAAATTACTGGAAAAAACAGGTTCCTGTTTTTTGATCACTGAAATGAAAGAGCGAAAGGCGATTAATGTTGAACAATGTTTATTACTGTTGAACAAAATAATCTCAGACATTATAGACAACATATAATCAGGTAATGGGGCTGAAACCAGAGGTTAAGGTCAGTACAATGAATATACATATTATGAAAAGCTATATTATTGGCATCTAGCTTTGTTCTTAATAAAAAAAAAAGTTAATTTTCAAAAAAAAAGATAGAAAAAAAATCCAGGTAACTTACATTTTATGGCAATTGTTTCTTCAATATCTACCAGGAGAATGAAACTGGCATAATTCTGAGTTTTATATATTTTATTACATTGTATACACTCAGTATGGTACACTTGTCCATCACAAGGTACACACTCTCTCTCCTCACACACACACACCCACACACACCCACCCACACACACACACACACACACACACACACACACACACTTGTGTCATCATCCACTCACCTGCAAAGCATGTCTTTGGATGAAGGGAGAAAACCCAGGTAATCTAGAAAACCCATGTTTACATATGAAGAACATGCAAACTCCAAATGCAGAAAGCTGAGGTCAGTTTTGAATCCTCAACTCAGGAGGAGTTTTGTGACAACGCTACCCCTATACATAGCTATTGTCTGTAAGGCTTTGGGTTTCCCATAACAATTTTAGCACTAAGTCAAAATGTACCTTAACTGGTTAAAAAAATACTTGGTGAAATCTAAGATATATCATGAAATATACAATGCACAGAGCACCTCAATTGTATACTTGCACATGATTTAAAGTACCGTTGATAAATACCTGAATCTGCACTGCACAAATAGTGTTTGAACAAAAATGAAGTGCAATATAGAGACTGGGAGTAATGTCATTCCCCCAAAAAGTTTTCTGAACATTACATTTTTGGCCTCCAGCCATTTATAAATTGCATAAGTTTCTTCACTTGAAGTTTACTTAGTTTAAAGTCTTCAGACAGGATATCCTCTGTCAGTTGTAAAAGTAAATTTCCATCTATCTTTTCTGAAACAAAGAAAGAGACGATGTCCTCAGAAATGCCTATGAATCGAAGAGAATTGGACACCTCTTCAATTGAAAGTCCAGAGAGGTTAGTGGGTGGCTGCCACGAAGAACCATTGCTGCATGACTGGGGACCAAGCTGCAGAGGGGGATAACAGGGATATGAAATGGAGAAAACGTCGTTTGTGAAGTCTTTGGTGCCGAACGTGTAATCATCTTCTTTATCCACTGGAGAATTCTCACTTACCTGTTTCATTTCGTCATCTGCAACTGTCATTGAAGACAAGTCTTTGTTTTCCCTCTCCTCAACCGATTTAGGCACTCTTGGTGGTAACAGTGGACATGATAAACTCTGTTTTGTGCTACAGTCAGCTAAAGACTTGTCATTGTACATTTCAAGGGAATAGCTTGATTTGATGTAGTTGTGGGCTTTCTGAGAGGCTTCATTAGATTTCGTAGGCAAAGTCCCTGCTTCAGAAACTTCCTTTCCATCTGGGTCAAACGAGGTGGAAGTATATCCCTTTGAGGTGCTTGACATTTTCTTCCGAGGATAGCTGTAATAACTTCGGCACTGGCCTGGTAAAAAATTGTTCTCATGGGAATCTGCCTCACTGAAGTTGTTTGGCCAAGAAAGTCTCAGAGGGGCAGAATCAGGGCTTCCGCATGGTGATGTTTTCTCATCTTTTAAAGTATCTTTTTTAATCCAGTTGCACGGATAGCATACAGGGTTTTGTTCATCTGGCTGAGTGACTCCTTTATCGCCAAGTCCACTATGGGGTGGGAGAACAGTTATAAGATATATTAGCATGTAGCAACATAGGCAAAGACTGCAACATTAAAGTACATATTAAAAACATATATGATCATAACAACATTATATCAATTAAAGCCATGGACCCAATATTACTAGTGAATAAACTGTAAAATATAAAGTATTTCAATAATCAGCTGTGGTTTTGGATGTCTTAAGTGGAATAACAGCTGTGCCTAACGAGAAAAGCTGAATCTATAGTAAGTAGGATTTTCAGCAAGGTAGCACTAATGCAAAGAAGTCAAGCCAGGTGGATTTAGCAAGCTTGACATTAATCATTTGTGTGTATAATATATCCTTTAAGAACACAGCAGCTAACCAGGCACTTGAGGAATGGGAAGATAGCTGGAGTAGAGTGCATTTTGTCTGGCTCCAAGTTTTGAACTTCTAATGTAGTGTTAATAACATGAGTTGACCACTGAAGATTAGATTGCTTTCCTGAATTGAGGAGACAAACAGAATAACAGCAGCCAAATTTATGACTATTGTATTAAAATATACAGGCCTTCAATATGGAATCTGTTTTATGTTATGGTTACTTTATTCTGGTAAAAACTTCAGGAAGTCCAAAGTATGGTCAACTTAAGTTACATACTTTAGTGGCTTAGAATGAACAGTGTATATAATAATGCAAGACTGAAAACAAGTTATAAATCCTGTTAAATGTACCAAGAGTTCTTGTACATTAAGGATTCCACACACTACGGAAACATTTTTCATTTTAATGGCCAGACTTATATGAAAATTTTGTTTCTGATATAATTTAGCAGCTAAAAAATCGCAGTAACTTACAATACTGGCTGATATTTTTTTGTCATCAAAAATTAGACACATAGTTTTAGTCAAACATTTGTTTTCTGATTACATAAATTTGTCAAACAGCAGAAACTCCATCTTTAAACATAAATATAAAACAAGTCATCTTATAACTTTAACATAACAAGTAAATAGCCTGATTTCTTACAATACTGAACTGTAGTCACACAAAAATAGACTCATCACAATATTTCCAATCCCAGTCGATCACTAAGCTATCTTCATGTGTATACAGTATTTGATTGCATTGTACACCTGATCACCCTCCTTTCCTCCTTCTGCCTTCTGTTTTTTCCCATTTAAGTACATGTTTTGAATTAGTTAGTTAGTTGGTTGCTAAGGTGTAGTGTATTGTCCTTTCCCTATGTTCTTTTGTTCAGGGTAGGTTAGGGTTGATTTACGTATTTGTGGGTCTTTGTTGTTTTGATAAAAGCCATGCCAGACTGACTGTCCATCTCTCACGTTGCATATGCCTAACCATTGTAAGAAGAATTTCCCTTTGTCTTCACCATATACTGTATAACTAAACACATGTTCAGTCATGGACCAACCCTAAGTTCCCCAGTGAGATTTATAGACAGTGCTTTATAGACAGGTTATTTATCAATGCTAATAAATGCATGGAACCTTAATATTAGACTATTTCACTAGCCAGGCATATTGAGCCCTACACTAAACACAACCCTTAGTTGTGAATTCATTGATACATGTGCTGGGAACAGTTATGTTCTAGTTAATGGCTATTTCGACATCTGTCATTCTATAAAATATTTTTGTGTGCAGAATCTCACCAGTAAAATTAGCAAAAATTCTACCTAGCCCGGTTTGCATATATATATAAAAAAGAGACACACAATAATGTCAAGTTTTTGTTCAATACTTTGATTAAAAAACCTACAAGCATACACAAAGATGCACAAAACATATGCCGACATTAGTACTCTATACTGCATATGATAATAGAAATGAAAATGCCTAAAATATGAATACACACAACTTCAACAATAAAGAATCAGGTACTCACATGTTGTGCAGCCCTGATGAATAGTATGACAATGTTGGACTGGCAGAGCGGGTCTTTTGTTGCTGGCTGTTGTTGCATAAAACTGAGAAAGGATGGCTTGTCGTGCTGGGCTTGGAGCACCGTGGAGGGACAGGGGGGGCATTTAGAAGCCTGCATTCTTCTTTCACCTAGGAATAAATGCACAGCTCAGCGACAAGCTCAGCTTAGATAAGTGGTAATGATGCAGACTGTGTTACTGCAGTGGGCCTCAAACTCTCTATAGGCCATGCATGACCCAAGCTGATGTCTTAATTAGACGTGACAGTGGTTGACTAAGTTCTGAGACATGAGATGGATTGCAGCTTTTTTGATGTATTTAAGTGTACCAGTTACGTATCTATAGTGTTTTGTTTTACTAACAGTTTGAGGTCCACTAATGTACAAAATTAATGAAACACATTTCATGCTTTCATTGCTACAGTCATACCAATATTTCCTGTTTAATTAATTGCTGCTATGTCCAGTTCTACCAGAGAAAAGTGGCATATACAAGACAAAATATACAACCAAACGGCTTTTACCATTTCAAATATCCCTGTATATGGAAGTCATAAATGTACTTATGATACCCAAGTCATTTACCCAAGAGTACAAAAAAAAACATGTCAGTAATAATTTGTGTAATTTTCAAAACAATTAGTACTTGATACACAATCATATTCTTGAACCCTTAAAAGCAAGGAGACCAGATATTATAGATGGCCTCAATCTTGGAACACCAAATAATACTACACCCTCTATTCATTTAGCGTCATAGTTCCGAACTAATGACCATGCTGTTAGGCGTAATGGTGAAAATCATGCTAGTTAGGTGCGAAGGACCAACAGGTGCTGCAGTTTCATTCAGAAAAATTTCTTATACAATTACACGTTATTCTCTCTCCAGCATGCATTCTTGTGGGGGTTACAAAATTTGTGTACATAAACGTGTGCATTAGTCAAAAAAAAAAAAAATTACAGTCCTGTTTGCGAAAGGACGCTGAGATGGTCGTAAAATGAGATGGTGAACTTATTGCTTATAGTTCATAAAACACTTATTTGTTTGTAATGTTTTAATATAAAAGATCAAAAGAAAATCTATGGGAAATAAACAATATTCAAACAGTTTTCTACGTACAGCTTCTGACTTTGGAGGCACGGGGGGTGGAGGTATGTAGATATCAGACACTGTGATTGAGCTGACAGGTCCTGAGGCAGGGTAGAGCTGAGTGCCTGCTGTACATTTGGAGTTTAAGGAGCTCCTTTTGACATCGCATGTCATATGTTTTCCACTACATGATGCAGTCTGTGTAGGGAGCTGAGACATATCCTGGTCTAACCATAGCTCTTCGTACGGAAGATCTGGTTTGACGAGAACAGGCTGCCTCAATTCTTCCACCGATTCAGGGAAAAGGTATTTGTTGTCAACAGAGTCATGCAAAGAGTCATGTGGAGCAAGGGCCCAATCTCCACAGAGATTCTTACATCCTTGTAGATTGACTTCACTGTTCCCATGCAGATTGCTCCCATACACACATACGGAAAGTCTGTGAAAGGACTGAGTGAGTTCTTCCCGGGCGTAGGTGAGCGAGTTGGGCACGTTACTATGTGACGGGCATGTACCGCTGCTACTCCCATTCTTACTGCTTTTCTTGGGACTTTTGCCATCTTCTATCCAGTCAGTCCTCACATCTCGAACGGCACGAGAGTAATCATCAATGTCAAATTGCTCCTGGCAGAAGCTGAACCAGCGATGCACCATGGTGTCCAGCCAGAGCTCGTTCTGAAGGAGTCCTTCTGGAATGATGAATTTGGGCATGGCTAAATGGAGAGGGAAGTGTATGGGGATGATCTTGTTACTGCGCAACACGCAGCAGACGACTACCGTCTTTGTCTGGATGTTGACTAGCTTGTAGCGGTGGCCTTCTCGAATGAGGTGGAGGTCGTGCTGGTTCCGGGGAGGTGAGCTTGGGACGGTAACGTTGACGGGGAGACGTGTCCGCTCCACGATGTTGCGGATGGTGTGTTCACCTTCCTGCATCTGCAGCTCCAGGGGACTGCGGGTGCTGAACTGGCCTTTACACTGGAACGGCAGGCTGATGCTCTCGTTGGTCCTATGGTTCATGCAGATCAGGCAGGGCATCTTCCCGCGCCCAAGCTTGCTGATGGAGTTCAGCTTTCCGATCTTCTTGAAGATCGTGTTGAGCCTGGACTTTTCTTTGGACGTTTTTGCATACAGAATTTCTGCCTGGCCCATCAAAGTGAGCTCATCCCCTGTGCTCAGCGTAATATTGTAAACTTCAGTATCCTCATTGCATTCACCTGAAGCCACCTGTATTAAAAGAAAGAACATGTTTTTACTAGAGATGGGCCACATTTTTTCAGTTCTAATCCGATTCTGATACAAGAGCTCTTTTTACTTTGTTGTACTTTATATATTATTTTTTTAAGCTAGTAAATACAAATGGAAAAAAATATATGACAAAAATATTTAAGGCTACAACAAACATACATTACGTACTGTTCCACCTCGTTTGTTTTTAGCGTTTTTGAGGCATTTGCAGTTTAATATGAATATCTTCAAAGCAAGTATACACAAATGGCGAATGCTTAAAATTTTAACACAGCTTTTCTTCCATTGCCATCAGCGCAGTTATACTTTTGTTGCGATGGCAGCCCCTCTTGTTTCACAAGCTGCAGCGAGTTCGCAAAACAGTCCAATTAAGTTAGCGATTCCCAATCCATTGCTTTGTTTTGTCTAGCAGTTGTATGCGCTTTGTTAAATGGGATTGTCCATTAAACGCTAAAGAGCTGACAACTGATTGCCAAAAACTAAATAAGTAACAGAGCATGTGAGCGGAGTGGAGCGGTGAGAATTTCCGCTCCTCGCTCACGAGACTGTTGGTTCTGCCCGCTCCTCCTCTCTGATTCGCACTAAGCCGCTCCGTTCATCACTGCTCTTTGCTCCACTGAAATTTCCTCCTGCTCCACTCAAATCATTCCACGCTCGCTCGAGTTTAA
Organism: Brevimyrus niger; assembly: GCA_015164015.2. Lineage (NCBI taxonomy): Eukaryota > Metazoa > Chordata > Actinopteri > Osteoglossiformes > Mormyridae > Brevimyrus > Brevimyrus niger. The sequence continues at coordinate 26,008,958 of JAABNY020000001.1, forward strand.
AAGAGGGGCAAATAACCTGCATGCCTAACAAATGTCACCGAAGCCTTATATCATATATATAGGCTTAAAATAAAGAAATCAGTGGGCTTAAAAGCCTAAAGAATATACAGACCAATTAAGCATCCACGTTTTAAATTTAAATTCCCCGTCACATACTTTAGAAGGAAAATTTGCACAACACAGAACTCATGTTTAAGTATTATTATTTCTTTAGGATAGCGGCATTCAAAATCGAGTGGTGCAAGAATCCAAAACAAGCGAAAATATTTTGAGGGAAAAATCAGAGCAATTATATGTGATTCATACTGATTTTCTTCTGTATAATATGCGTAATACACAAAAAAGTACTCGTTATAATTTCTATTTTGATTGTATTGCATTACAACCGTGTTGTTCATTCTGATATTTTTATTTGTTTACAATAAAGATGTCCTACACCAGTATCAAAAATGGTTTGTCCCAGTTAATTTTATCCATGTGGACTGACCTTAACATTAAATATTATATCTTCCATCACATAAACACGCTCAGGAAATGCTTTAGCAACTTCCTCGACGCTGCTGAAGTATTGCACTGGCTCCTTTATGTCTCGGTCTTGTTCTAACAGCTTAAACTGACCTGCAGGAAGAAATACAAGGGAGAAAAATGTACAAAGAATATATTGGGAAACACAAAAATGGATAATAATACAAATAAAACAAAAAATTGTACAGTGTTTTGAGTTACATTAAATGATTTTGCAGTTTTCTTTCATGTTCTTATGTATTAATTTAATGGCATAATAAAAAAAAACTAAAACAAATTATATGCTGCTACATTATACATGATAAAATATATTTAAAAAATACATTCCAAAAATAAAAACACAACTGGTCACAGTAAATTTAAAAAAAATCCCTTCAGGAAATCAGGAACCTGGCAAATATCAGTGAGAAATAAGGAACTGAAGAAATTTAAATTTGGAGTGACTGATTTTCCTCAACAATAAACCATACATTCATATAGCAGAACCTGTAAATGGTAAATGGATTGCATTTATATAGTGCTTTTCTACTCCTATGAGTACTCAACACGCTTTACAATTCATGCCTCACATTCACCAATCCACACACACATTGATACATCAGGCTGCCATGCAAGATGCCAAACTGCTGACCGGGAGCAATTTGGGGTTGTGTCTGGCTCAAGGACATTTCAATGGGTTCAGGAGGAACTGGGGCTGGAACCTGCAACCCTCCAATTGCTGAACGATAGCACTACCTCCTACACCACCATCGCCCCAAAGTGGCTATACAAGATTTTTTTTTAAATCTAAGCACAGTTACTGTGACAGGAAAACTTAAATGTCAATAAAATGAAATTAACAAACTTTCTTATCTGAAATAGAATGAAAATTTAAGTTATAGATACAACATGATATGGTGTCCATTTCCATTTGAAATATAAATAAACAATACTGGAATGAATATTTACAAGACAGGGAATTCGACAGAAAACAATTTAATGTACAGCTATTGTGTATGATTTTCATGAAGGAAAAAATGAAGATTATAGTAAGGCCACATTTTTCACAACACACTATTTCTCTTTTTCCTTCTTACCTTCATAATGAACTGGAATTTCTATTTTAGGCCCAATGACATAATGGCCCTCCTCTAGACTGTGAGCAGTAACTGTAGTCCACTGCCGACTCGAATGTATTAAAACGTAGTCATTTTCTCGCAGCCCCTCCACCAACTCACCTGAGGGTAGAAGGAAAAATCCCCAAGTTTACCAGAGACAGAAAAATAGGAAGCAGAAAATGAAGCGACCGAGGAAAGAAATTATATCTAACAATACAACAGTATACATCTACACAGGGTATTTTTTTTAGGCTACCAGTAGCAAAACTACAGCAGATAGAGACCTATGAAAACATTCACAGGAGGAACACAAATAAAATGTGTAATTACATCTTAAGTGAACCAATGTTGAGGTTTACAATCTAAAATCTTGGTAAGATGTACAGTACAGTACCAGTCAAAAGCGCAGACAAACCTGCTCAAAATCATGTGTTTTTCAACAAGATAACAACCCTAAGCACAGCTCGAGGTTACATAAGTAAAAAGATGGAGTGCTGTGTCAGATGACTTCATACAATCCCCCGACCTACAGAGCTGGTTTGGGATGAGTTGGATTGAAGAGTAAGGTAGCCAACTAGTGCCCAGAACCTCTGGAAACTCCTTTGCAACTGTTGGAGAAACTTTCCAGGTGGCTATAGCTGGAAACTGATTAAAAGAATTCTAAGAGTCTATTCTGATGAGTCTACAATTTCAGGAAATTGAGTTGTTGAACACTTCTCTTGGTCACTGCAATATTTGATATGCATTACTTCACGGCCTTTTACTTTATGGTGAATAAAATGGCTAAAATTAAGACAAATACAATAAAAGCAGATATATCTGGACTTTTGACTAGTACTGCATGTCAGCATTATCATAAGGCATCCACAAGCATTAAGCAGAGACAGAAATGTTCTACTGGCTGTTGAAAAATTAGAAATCATTTTTTCTTTCATGAAAACATAATTACTGCCAGTCAAGAATTATGTTGTAATGCAAAAGGTTGAGTCAAAAAACATGGAACTTATTTCCACTCATGTCTCCAAAAATCCTACACTTGATACACTTAATGTAGCCACCTGGAAATGGGCAGTTTCTGCATTGCAGGAGCAGCAGTGATATATACTAGAAATTATTCCCCTTGACATGCAAGATAATCTGAAAAATCATCATAGCATGTGGAAAAATTGTATTAGGAAAAATAACACTACTTTAAACTCACAGCTCACACATAGGGACAAGATAGTTACTTAACACCACAAAAGGACAGCCTAAAAAATAATCACAACCCTGAACCCAGTGACCTAATCACAATGAGCTGCAGAACTGCCATTAGAACTCAGACATTTACTCAGGGGTAATGAACAGTACCTGAACAGAATGGTTTTGTGATTTCACCAGGGTGAAATCAACTGCTATCCACGTGCCCCCACTTTCACTAAGTTGTTCATTTTAGTTGATGTTATGTTCTGCAGTCCTTATCTGGTTGATACAGTAAGAGCAGTTAAATCAGTTTGGAAGCTAGTAGGTCTGCTAGCTAGTTAATCAGCAAGCTAACCAGCAGTAGTAGGCAGATAAGATGGTAGCATCACGTACCACGGCTAATAAGACAATATGGAGCTAGTGAATTTTCTAGTTTGAACTAACGGTCTCTGAGACTAGACTATTAAATATGAGACTGGAAAGCTTTAGGTTTAAGATGGCATAATATTGCACTTTGTTTTACAATAAGCGGCTGTAAGTTAATATGAACTAAGCAAACCTCATGATATCACATTCTGCACTAGGACAAAATGTTTCTACACTTGTTTGAGAAATGTAACATAGATTAATTATTATTTCTAAAATCATTTCACTCAGTGTTAAATGTATGATGATTTTTAGAGTTGGAATCCAGCTTGTAAGTTGTGCTAACTATGTCTAGTATTTCATGTCCACTTTAAAATGTTTGGTATGGCATGAGCTCAGAAAAATGTGCATCAAATATTATGCTTTGTAAACTTAGCAGAAACAAACACCAAGGAATTATATAAATGTAACATCACCTCCCTTGACTTAAACTCCACACACCTAGAGATATAACCCAACATTCTAACTATGTGGTTTTGTTATAAACATAGCAATTTGATTTTGCTGTAATAAATATTGGGATATTTATTAAACAAAAGGGGGGGTTAATAAATCTCTCTCAAATCCATCTTTGAGAGATTTAAATAGCAAGGATGAAAATGATTATGATTGTCTCGGCAAAAGCATCCAGCACTCAGCATGCAAAAGCAGTGTAGGTAAAACTTTAAAATGACTTTTAAACATATACAAATCTAAAAAAGGAATAATAATTAAAATGATAAAGCTTGCCAATTTTTTTTCGTATGACATAGTAATAGGACGGCCAAAAACAACATCAAAATATGCTTGAACAGCACTCTGCCACTATTGACTGCTCCTTCTAACCACTCAATCATTCATTTACAATTCTCCACATAACATGCTGATATCAGTTTTCACCACCTAGAACCTTACCTCTTCTACAAGACATCAGCCAATGAACAAGCAGAAAGGCATGGATACCCATCATACTACCACAGAACAGAAAGCTAGGAAAGCAGCTAGCCCTTTTCTCATGTCCAGTACGCCATAGTGTTCACAAACGTATTTGATCAACATATACATCACTGCATTATTCTTTTTTACTTCAAATCTTGGTTATAATCAAATCATAGACCTCAAATTGCCCACGCTTGGCATACTTGCTCTCAGTTTGTCATCAGGCAGCATCAGAAATTAACAGAGCAAAGGGCAGAAATACCCCAAGAAATGTCAGAATGCACCTAAAAAAAGTTATCCCCTAGATCTCAGAGAAAAAACATGTAGCTACATTAAGCCCTCATTTTATCTTTACCTTCCATTTCCATCTCTTACACACACTCATACCAACAGTGCTGTTTTTCACACTATGTACATGCATAACTTTTTGTAATATTTAATTATGTACTACCATGTAATGCTGTTACGATACTTTGCAGTGTCCAATTGAATTTTTTAATAAAGGTGTTCATCCAAAAACAAATAAGCCAATTTCTGCTAGGCTTATACAGTAGCTACGAGTTGCCTGTTTATCCATGACTTCACCACCCACCCATCAACAACTTTTACATTCTCCTAGGGCTGGGCAATATATCCAATTTTCATGATATATCGACATAATTTTAAAATGCAATACAGGATGACACAGTACTCTTTATACTGATACATCTTTTATTGTGTATTAAAACAAATTGCATTCCTTGCTGGTTGTAAACAAGAAGAGAGTTTTGGTCATGATGTTGCACAAACTCTTCAGAATTCACAGCTAAAAATCAAACCCATAAGTGTCTCACAAGGTACTTGGAGGCATAGAATAACTTTTTATTTTGAAACAGTGCTGAACTGTTCACAGGTTTAAAATATGGAAATTTGCAATATTTGTTTTTGAAGGGACAAGTTTGCATTTACATTTGTAAAACACTGCTTTTTATTTTCTCGAATATTTTTAATAAACCATCAACAAAGGATAAAAAAAAAAACGTCCGTAAACTAGGTAATTTGAAAAACTGTGATGAAGTTTTCACTTTATCGAGAAAATACTGCATGATACATAGACAAAGGCTTTTAAGATATAAATAAAAGTCTAAATAGTTTGAATTGTCTCTTGTTTTCTTTTGCACATGCAGATGGGTTTCAGCACACATACAGATGACTGCACACTCTACTGCATGGATTTTAATCTGGGCACATTTTACAAAAAAACAAAAGAAGCATTATGTATTAATTACTATTTTCAAAAAGTGCAAACAAGGGGGGCAGAAGTTGCTCCCCAAATATTTTTTAAATTTCCTACACTGTCAACAGGCATGTGAACAAGCAGTCTTCACTATATTCTATAATATTTAGGATCCTGCTTATAGATTTCAGCTGCCATCAAAGTATCCCTACAAAATATAACTTGCTGTAAATTCATAAATGAAGAAAGTAATGCCTGCGGTTGGGTTTCCACCTTAGTCTAAGACCATTAGCAACAGTGTGCAACAATTCAAGGTCTGACTGTATTTGCCGGTGGGTACTTAGCAGTAAAATGGCATCATAATCAGGTTGTCACTGGCCCACACCCTGTGTCCAGGAATTAGATTGAGTGTCACCGCAACCCTGTACTGGTCAAGCAGTTAGGGAAGAGGGATACAGATTTCATAGCCTCAATTCAATTAACAAAAAGACTGTCATTTCACTTTTTAAAAAAAGAACTAACCTTGCTGCACCATCTAAAATGCCATACCTTCTTTGTAATAAATTATCCTACTGGGCTCCTAATATTGTTTCAAAGACATAAAAGACATACAAGTTCATGAAAGATGAAGGTTAAAACATCATTTATTTAGCAGCAGTTTTGTTCAATAGAACATGCAAGTAAGAATAAGGATTAGCCACATTCCCTAGAACAGTTGGGGTTAAGGGCCTTGTTCAAGAGTACACCAGTAATATGATTATTCTGCCAGCAACGGGATTTGAGCCCACAACCTTCCAGTCTTGAACACAGATTCCTAGTCAACTGAGCTACTGTTGGCCGATTTAAAAAAATCAGTAGTACTAACTCTACATTACTACTGAAACATGAACTAATGTCAATATTTTTATATAAGACAACAGCTGACACGCAGCACTGATAAAACCACAGATTAGTTACTTAGGTGTGTTACAGAAGATCAGTTTGTGGAAGGGGTTTAAAACAGACTGCACTTGTAGATTCAACAATCCTTTAAACAAAGATTTACATTAACCGGTGGAATGTAACATTTTTGTGGGGATTCCATTAGCATTACGTTATATTGAACAATATGCTCACCACAAACTAATGAATCTGCAGTTTCATTTTTATCTTCGCACAGACAGTGACAATAGTATAACAGAACAAAGAGTGTCTCTGTGTTGCCAGAATTGAATTTAAACAAATTTCCTTCCTAATCTGACTGTAGTATGGTAATATGAATTTAAACAGAATGTATGTATTATAATGGGCCCATTCAAACAACAAAGATGGTGTGTGAAACAACGGAACTCAGAAAATCTTGGCTGCAGAATCAAAAAACAATTCACAGAAGCTTAGCATGATGTTTTCTTTATCAAAAACTTTTGATCAAGTGTTTCAGTGCCGAGAACATGTGGCCCTGTAACTTCCTCTCTAAATACCAAAATCACCTACAAATTTCAAGTATGATTTCTATAGATGTTAGCAGAAAACAATACTTTATAAAACCAATTTAACAACAAAAAATTAGCTAAATAATTTAATGTATCTCAAATTACAGTGCTATTTAAAATGTTTTTCATTTTCAACTCAACATGAGCTTCTGAAGCTTTGGCACCTAAAACAAACTGGCAGCAATAGGCACAATCTTTCGTTTATGAATATGCATCTGTCTTGAATGAAAGTGATCACCAGGACAGACCTTTCTACAAATGCTTTTCATAATGGAGCTTTACCGAATTTCATCAAACAATCTTCAACTCAACCCTGAATTAATCAAAAAATTTTCTTAAACCATTACTGATAAACATAATGTTCACTAGACTGATCTTCCTATGAAGTCTTAATCACAAACCATAATTTGACTAAATACAACCATATGGCTGCAGAAAACCGAGAACAGTTCACTGAAGCTATAATTCTCTTTCTTCACAACTTTTGTTTTGAATTAACCATGTGTGTTTAGTTTAGCAGAATTTTCACTTTTCATAGTGTACAGGGGACTAGGGCTGGGTGATATAATATCAATATGATATTGCCCAGCCCTGCTGGGGACCATATACAAAGGGTACCAAACATAATCCAAATTTAAGATTAATCTTAATTTACATAAATTAATTTGTACATCTTCTAACTGCTTATTCTTCTCTGGGCCCCAGGAGCCTATCCCAAGCAGGACAGGACAGAAAGCAGGGGTAATCAATTTATGAGATGCCAGTGTATTGTAAGGCACATGCATGCACACTTACACAATTACACTCTATAGGCAATGTATTTGCACACTGATTTGCCTAACTGACTGTCTTCAGACAGCAGAAAGTATTTCATATTGTAATGTATTTTTATACAATGAAACACAACTGCGTTTAACTGCTAACAGGATGACCCTAATAAAAATGAAAAACAAAAAACTTGCCTTTTCTTATAATTGGAAGATTCCTTACTTAAATTTAGATTAAAAATATGTATGCATATTAGGCCTATAAGTAGAACGCTTGCATTCTGAAATTACACTGAAAAGAATGTTTTCTTCCCATTAATAATCTGGGACAAGATAGAATGAGTTTGAGTCTGAAAAAAGAACATCCATCATCTGAGTGATCCAGGGTCTATCCAATAAAATTCATTGTGGAACACTGATAGCGATACAGAGTCAACGATTCACTTAAAACTGAGTAACCTTGGACTCTGAAAGCTGAAGCACCCAATGGCAATCCATGCAAATAAACAAAAAATGTGCACTGAATTGGGGGAGCTGGATATCTAATTTTAACTCTGGAGCTTACAACCTCCTGTAAACCAAATTGGTAGTGCTACAATAGAATAAAATACACAGGATAAAATATGCACCCATCTTCCCAAATTACTTAGCCAATCAATAATGGGTCATGGTGAATCTAAAGTATGTCCTAATAAGCACAGGGCTCAAGACTGGATGGGATGGCAGTGCACTGCAGGACACAGTCACACGTACTATCACATCCTATGAGAACATGCAGTGTATAGGTACAATAACTGCTAACCACTGAACCATTTTAACCACTAGCGTTTGAGGTTTCTCTTTGTGTCCCTGCATCCTACAGAAGGACGGAAGCCTGTGTGGAGAACGGAGAGGAGATCCTGTTTATTACACAACTGTATTTACCTGTGAATACAACATGGTGTAACTAACTACAATGCCTCTAAATATAAAAATATTTTCAGGCTTCATATTTAATATAATTCGAAACATTACTTAAAGAGATAATCGACTTTTATTTGGTGTGTGAAAAAAGTCTTGAATCATACCAACTATAATATGATACTATATTAGGCTTTTAGACATCACATATTGCATTAAATGTTAAATTTTAAAAGATTAAAGACAGTTAATTTTGATGAGTGCTGAAAATGTATTCGAAAAAGTATTTTGCATATTTTGTGACGATATTATACTTTTGAATTACAACACACACATATATATCCATGCAATACATACAATAGACAACTATAGATTTTATACATAATAGATAATCAGAATAAAGCGCAAAAGTTACTGATTGAGCAGGAATAGCTAAGTGCTAGCAGAGATTTACAGAAGCTGACCCTGCCACCGTGGTCCAGGCACAGTTTACCTGCAGCGACGTACGGCGATGTGCCTGGGACAAATTAATCCGCAAACAACGGGGCATCAACCGCGAAGTGCGCTCTAAACCCGACGTCAGCGAGCATTCTGAATGCGACAAAATAACCCGTTTAAAGAGTCCTTACCGCTGTCAAGCTTCACAATCTGGGGCAGCCTATAAACACTGACAAGTCGATCTAAGGGGATTGACGCCGTGCTCCATGTCACATCTTTCAGGTTGTTATACAGCATTAATCCCACATCCATGTTAACAGCAGGTCATCAAGCCCCCGGCGAAGCATCTACTTGTTATACAACATGATTCCCTCTAGAAATTCTTCGCAGTTTGTTGTGATTATTACTTCTGAAGTGCAGGGGTTATCGCGTAGCCCCCCTCTGTCATCTCGCGCTGACAGGAAACGCCATGTAATCCGAGACTAACACGCATGCGCATGGCGGCCGACCCACACCATATTCATATTTTTACAATTATACTTTACTATGGGGCTTACGATAAAATATCACGTCTATACAACATGTGGCAAAATAATTTACATTTGCTTTTTTCCCCAAGATTATATCTGTGGGGAAAAAAACACTTCCCGCTCTGACGTCACTTCCTTCGCATTCCTAACTTTGGGAACATCGTCCTTTGTAAAGAAAGGCACAGTAAGAAGAGGTACCAGTGGGGTTGGCTGAAGGGCTGCTTCATGTGAAGTAACGATAAAATGTATCGTTTTACATGTAGAAAGGCTAAGAAAAATAAAATTAAATTGTTTTGCCCATTAGTATACAACGTTTATGAAAATTTGGTGTTTGTACAAACAAAAACAAGTAAGTTGTAATATTTGGTATTTAAGTGAAAAGACAGAACTAATTGGTTTCCCTTTCTTGTTTATCCAGGTGTAGTAAACAAAGTAAACAATTTCCAGAGGATATTACAACTTGTCCTTTATTTGATAGTATATTCTGCAGAATTTCCCACTGTCCCTATAACTTAGTTTTGTTTTTTAACTGCAGAAACAATGCTAAATTTAACCTGTTAAGCAACATACTGGATAGGATGCCAATCCATCACAGGCCACAAGCACTCAGCCACACACACTATTTAGAGATGGCATTTCATATCACTGTATTTTTGAACTGTGAGAAAAAAACCTGAACAGTACAAGAAGGGAACTTAACTCCACATACTGAAAGTGGGAACAAGATTCAAACATGCATCCATAAAGGTATGAGGTGGTAATGATACCTACTGAGGCACTAATCCAGTAAAAATATTTAGTGTTACTAAAATATTTTATTTTGTGGAACTGTGTGTCCCTTAATAGTAGCCAAATAAATAAAATGGGTCTTGTTTCACTCTTTGGAGGCAGACTTCTGGGAAAGCACTGCAGCAAGGAATCTCTAGAGAACGAATAAGACAGCTTATTTGGTCAAATGTTAATATACAGTAGGTTGTCAGCAGATCATTTTTGTTAGATTTAAGACATGATTCAAGGTGTAGTGCATAGATGAGCCCTTCTTTGAGATTACTCTCATGTTCCACAGAGGAAGTTTGCACAAACCTAGCAGCACATTTTCCACCCAGGTGAACTCAGCTGAGTAAAGACAACACCGTATCACAAATCCGCAGGCAAAGACTGTAGACTGTGGAGCTTTGCATGTCTGCTAGGAGGCCGAATGGTGGTGGATGCTGGAAACAACCAAAAGATCAATTATTTATTGATCTTTCCATCTTCCATACTTAAGATGTGTGTCCACACTTATCCAGCACAGGACGTTGTTTTCAACAAGGACTAATTATGTGCATGGATGAAAATCATATTTCCAGGACACATTGACATTCTGCACTTTTTTCTCCAGAAACATTTAACCAGCCCATTCTGGCAAACTTTTATTCAAGGTGGTGATTACAGGGGGGGCAAAACGACAAAGAACCTGTGCCCTCAACCAGCTAACTTCCACAACCTCCCACGAACAATCTTTTTTTTTTTGTTAGGCTAAATATTAAAGTCATAAACTCAGCTGGCAGATTCTTAGCAGCAGCCTGGAACTCCATATGGGTAATCCTTCTTTGGACAGACTGTTTAATTAAATGACTTATTGCACAGATGGGAGGATTCTAAGACCCAGTATATTACTGAGAAACAACATACTGTGTTTAGTACATAGCAGACGTCATTTTGTCTAACATATACAACAGCATTCAGCATTGTTGTAAAACATGTTCAGGTTGTCAATATCTCTGCAACTTCTGCAGCATACTTGATTTTCTAGAACTTCTAGAACACATGTGTTTCCTGTGATTTGTTGGTGCCCTATCCTGGCTTGTTCCCTACCTTCAGCCCATACTGTCTGGGGCAGGCTCTGGACCCTATTTAGAACAAACATATATGGAAATGGAAGGATTTTATATGTTTCTCTATGGGATAAAATGGCTCTTGACCTTTCCAGGAAAATGCACTAATACCATAAGAGAACAACCAGAACCATTTATTATGAGAAATGAGTGCTCAAAAGTTTGTCATGAGCCGCAAAAATACTCAACTGCTTGTTGGAACCATAATGAGAGGAGGGTTCATCTGACCATGTGACATTGTTTTGCAGACAACTTCCCGTGTTATAAGAGATGAAGCAAATGGAGGGAATATCACCCCTCTCATAACTCTCACAATACTGTCTAACCCAACCTTGCCAGAGTAATGTATATTTTATTTAAATAATAGTCAGTATCTGATGGCAGATGACTGGGGACTTTGCCCTCTCACTCCCAAAACCCTGGGTTCATTGACTTTGCCCCCTCCCTCCCTCCCTCCCTCCCGCCCAAAACACACCCATCTCCTCCCCTCGTCTAACACCATACTCTGTCACATCCCAGCCATAAGCAGTCATTTTTAAAAGTGTATAAACAAATTACACATGCAGACCAAAACAAAGTTACCTGTTTCCTATTGAAAAAAAAAGTTACAGTATAAACCAAACATAAGGGCATTTTAACCCTATTTTCACGTTGATCAGGAAGCACTCTGACCCCTTTTATGGTGGTCAGGCTTTCAAGAAAACTCAGATGCTCTCTCACCCTTTGTAGGTCTTCCACTGTTAATATGGCTATATTAACTTCAACCTTCTTTTCCAGGGTGGTCAGAAAGTGCTTTGAAACTAGAGATGGCTCTGATGGCTTCAACCACCTTCTCATTACATAGATGACTTTGAGTGGGATTGGGAAGGATTCCAGGTGTCTGGATAGGGGACCACCTAGTTCAGCCACTGCCCCCAAAAGTCTACACTACTCAGCAGTCAGGCAATGGGGAATTCAGATCAAGGGCCAAACACTCTAAGCATGCACTACAATGGATCTGCTCCTGGAGATTAGCTCCACTATAAAATAAGGTTATACTAGGACAGTGAACAGAACCTTGAAAGATGGACATTGGAGGAGGGAACTCAACATATACCTTAGTGCAGAGGTCGGCAACCTTTTTAAAGCAAAAAGCCATTTATTCCTAAATATCTGAACCAAGATTTACAATGAGCCGCAATGGTTAAAGAAGGGGGTTTGATATACGTTTTTTTTTTTATGCGATAGGGGCACATAATGCACTTAATACAAAAACAAAAGTTCAAGTACTAACAAAAAATAAAGAAAACCAGTTTCGAGGGACATCTCTGTTTTAAATCACTCGGACGCATAACAGCGCAAAGGTAACTAATATTACAACATTGTTCAGTTCTTTAGGGATAGTTTTCACCCTCATCCCATCTTTCGTTCGGCTCTGCAGTAGTCTGCCCTTCACTCTTGCTGTGCTGACGAGCAGTACAAATGTCACAACTAAGCTGGCTATTATATGTAAATCAGAGAAAATATAACTTTTACGAAGATCTGGGAAGGCATGGTGATTTACTACAAAAAAGTAGTGGTACCTTGGTTCTTGAACTCACTAGAACTCAAATTTCTTGAAAGTCAAACAAGTTTGACCTAGAACTATCTGAATATTAGAAGTCGAACTATGAATGACCTAATATAAATTGTACACGTCAGGAAATGAGTCATACTACATGCAATTCTTACTTGAATGCCTTCACAGACTGGATGATTAATCAAATAAAGCAGCACAACATTACAGTAACAAACCACTAACTTGTGTGTACTATTAGAGCATTTGTCATTTATTCAAACTTCATTTTACCAAGTAAATTAACTGAAACAGTTCTCACTGCTTCATGTGATATTCGGGGAAATAGCAGGCTATGCATCAGAACTGCCTGGGATAAACACCATGCCTGTAACTAAACTCTTCAGCCACCCTTTTGTGGCCTGGTAATGGAGGGGTGAGACTCCCCCCCCCCACCCACATTGGTGAAAGGCACTATATAAATTGTACTTGAAAGTAGACAACACAATGCTGAAAATCTTTACCCTGTAAAAAGAAAAACCTCTGGAGGTACGAGGTCAACTGGCTGCCAATCCCACTGGAATACCAGTCACTGACAACTTGTGTTCACCATGCATTGTCAGATTTTTTGCCAGCATGTTAAGCTTAAGTTCTTAACTTTGGATGGGAACGATAAACCTACAAGCTAATCACATGTGGACTAGGCCTTGCTATGGAGTCTGTGGTGAAGCCTATCTCTGATAGCACAACACTTACTGGTTTGGGAAAGTAACAAACTGTGGCTTTCCCAGTTAAGGACTCTGCTGCAGAAAGTTGAGGCGCCAGTCACTTCAGAACTCTCTCCAACTCAGCCATTCATTTGAGTTGTGTTGGCATTTGAGTAGGCCAACAAGATATGCGTTGTTGGTTCTGGTAGACCAGCCGGCTTCTGCCAGTAGAGGGTTCCAAGGACAATAGTTACTGGAGACAGCCACTTTGCGTCAACTGGTTGTGTCCTACACCAGTTGCCTTGGCCCATAGCTCAAGGGCATGGCAAAGGTTCTGCTGTTGCTGCATTGATTTCAGTGGTGGCAGACAGCATGGCCACATGGGTCATGTCTAGACTGCAAGTAGTTTGAGTGGGAAGGTGTGTTCCTGTGGCTATACAAGTGGTCAGCATAGCATCGAGAAGTTAATGGCAAGTTTGCCTAGAAAATAGCTTTACACATTCACCCTCCTCTCCTCCCTGAGAGTACGCCACACCCACTTTGTTAGAGAACAGGTCAAGCGGAATTTAAAGTCACCACCTTTTATTAAGACAAGCCCACAGCAGCTCTGAGAACACATTCACCCACTAGGGGCAGCTTTCCATCACTGGATGGCCCTGTATCTGCCTCTGAGAGCCACCAGATGGATTTCCCCACTGGACACCACAGCCTTCTCATGGGAGGAGGTCTTGTGTACAGCAGCAACATCCCTACCTGAAATGCAGGGAGGCAGGAGTCAGACATACAGCCATTCTGAAGGGAAGCAAGCCAGTCTGGAGCTCACCTTTCCTGAAGCACCTCTGCTCACAGCTGTCAGTAGCTGAAGGGCGGCACACAGCTACACTGCAGTGGATGAACCCCTGCAGAGAGACAGCAGGGCTGGCATTACTCCACATTCCCAGGCCAGCCAACAGCCACAGCTTGCAGTGTCAATACCTTCCCCCAGTAAGGTTGCTGGGAGGCTGGGTCCACAAATGTGAACATTTTGACAATGAAGCGCTTGTAGTGGGTTGGGAAGGGAAGCCCAGAGGAACCATCCACAGGAACCAGGGCAGTCTGGTACTTGTCACCCTGGTAGGGACACCTGTACCAGGAGACCCCAAGTAAGGAAGGCTCATCTCTTTGTGGTAGCACCCCCACAGGGGGCAGCTTGTCACTCACCCATCAAGCAGGAGGCTCCACTGAGGCAGGCTCAGAGGGTCAATGCTAGCTGTTGCCCAGCAGTTCTCTAGAACCAGGACAAGGTTGGGGTCTGTCCTATTCAGGATGCGAACCTCTACGTACACAGGCTGCCGCAACACCTTGGTAATAGGGTAATCACTGTCCTGGTAGTATGAGGCATATGCAGCAGCTCCTGCAGATACCAGTGGGGGGAAGAAACCTAGTCACCACATACCTACAGAGAGTAGCTGGTGTCAAGCTGTATTGTACCTTCATCACACCCTTTAGTGTAACACTGCCCATTCGCCAGCCTCAGCTCCACCCGGAGAGGCCCTGGAGCAGCTACTGGCAGAGGTGGTGGAACTGTATTCACAGCAGCTACCAGGGAAGCAACCTCAGCACCCCAATACCTACACTGGAAGAGCAGCCTGCCAGGCAACAGCAGGCCATCAGGTACAGACACCAGCAAGTAGGGCTACAGGGCCAAAGACTCCACTCACCCATAGAGGGAGTCCCTTACAATGGATCCCAGGGGCCCCACACCAACTTCATATGAAGAAGTCATCCTGTTCTCATACACTACATAGTCACCGTCCAGCTAGAATGGAAGCCACAGGTAAGCTGCACACCTCAGCAAAAGCCTCATCCACAGCCTGCAACACAGAAACCCACCTTGACCACAGTGCCACAGGCAGTCACAGGGAAGGTGTAGATGGCAAAGGCATTTGTAGTGGCAACAGGGAGGCAGGGGGCAGCATTTCCACCCAGCAGGGAGAGACTGGCCACATCCAGCTGGGGCACAGTGGAATCCTTGGCCACCACAACCACAAACTGACCATCCTTGGTGCACTGTACAGTCACTGTAAGAGAGGTCCACACATGCCCATTTAATATTTACACATCACTCAGCCAGAAGAACCACAACTAGGAAGGCATCAGCCTCACCTGCATTCCCATAGTAACACTGCTGGCCATCAAAG
>JAABNY020000001.1:26032593-26045640 GCA_015164015.2 Brevimyrus niger
CAACTCCAATCAGCCTCAGCATGTCTTTGGACTGTGGGGGGAAACCGGAGTACCCAGAGGAAACCCCATGACGGCACCAGGAGAACATGCAAACTCCACACACATGTACTTGAACCCAGGTCCCAGAGGTGTGAGGCAATAGTGCTAACCACTGCACCACCATGCCGCCCCCCCATTAATATCCATTTATTCAAATATCAGCACTCACATATGCAATACTAGTCAAAAGTTTGACTATCAGTTTTTTTCCAGAATTATGTGTACATACTTGTCTATTAACTCTTAATATAACATTATATGATGTATTAACTGTGAAAATGAGAGCTAGATAAAAGTTTTACAACTTTAAGTTATCACTTGAATTCTTCCCAAGCGAGCTTTGTGAATGGCAGCGAAATTGTCCTTGAATCAGGTTGACAACAGAGTCAAAGTGAGCAACTCTATGAAACTGGCCTCGTTGTTGAACTGTCTTTGATATGGGCACCCAGTGGGCAGTGCGCACCCATGGCATGGTTAAAAAAAAAAAAAAACACTGAACAGAAGAACATTCCTGTGGGATTGAAGGACATTGCAGGGCCAGTTGAATGGAGAATGTTTGGGTAGATTTAGTTTTCTGCGGCTAAAAAATGAAGGCAGTGAAAGATATCTAAAATATTTACTTAGTTGATGCATTCCTGTTAGGTACAGCCTTATTCATGAAAATCCACAACATTAAAACTCCATGGAAAGCAGAATATTTTGACCATGGCTACAATTCCTCTGAACTATTGTCTCTGTCTTATTACCAAATACAATTATTTGACTATATATCTTACACAGTATATTACAGAATTATATGCATCCTCTCAGCTGAAGATATAAACATGAAAGACTAGAGTATCTACGCTCTATGTTCTTTCCTACCCAGATTTATGTACATACATGATCTGTGTACGTATCAAGATCTACGTTTTCCCTGTGTCCTTGTTAAGTTACTGCCATGGTCCATGTTTCTTTTCTCAGGACAGGAGTAATTAGTCTGCTGGGTATGATGCATTGAATTAACCCTAAGTAAGCTTTATGAATGGCAATGAAATTGTCCACAAAATAGGGGGACAACAGTGTCAGACTAATGTCTGAAACTTGCCTGAAACTTGCCTCATTGCTGAAATGTCTTTCTCTAGCTAGTTAACTAGCATATTTAGGGCAAACTGCAAGAATTTCGTAAGTGCCTATGAATACTGTAATGTGACTAAGACTATCAAATGGTTTGAAGATCCTATCAACCATGAGGGTGTTTCTCCTCAAAATCAGAAAATAAGTTTATCAGAGTCACAGGTCTGGCATTTAACTGAGCCGGAAAACAGAAGCTCAGCTGAAATGGACTAGATCAGTATTTCCCAACCGAGTCCTTGGGGACCTGCAGACAGTCCACATTTTTGCTCCCTGAGGAAGCAAATATGTGGGCTGCCTGGGAGGGAGCAAAAACGCCATCTTTGGGTCCCCGAGGACCAGATTGGGAAACACTGGGCTAGACGTTTCAACATCAAATATTAAAAAGAAGTTTCATGAAGCAAATAAGTCATTGATAATAGAGTACACTAAGAGAACAGAAATAAACACAGATTTTGCACAGATACATCATAGAGATAAAATATACCAGAAGATATTGTTGGTGGAGGTACAGTAAATTAGTAAAACTCAGTAGTATGAAGTGGATATGGAGGAAATATTGTAAGCTGCTTGCATGGGCTTCGTGTGTTTATGGATGTTTTAATATTTAATAGAATCATTTTCTCACAGATATTTAGGTCAAGGTTTCTCCCACATTTCCCCTACCTTTCCATATTCATTATACCTGCATGGTAAGGTTCCATTGTCAGTAACTAATAAGCCTACTTTTTACCTTACAGTGCATGAATATTTATAGTATGCCACTATTAACCAGTCTGATATAAATCTGATATTGTATACGGCTGTGCTTTTCCTTTTGCACTGACTTATTGTAAAAGCAATTGCTTGTTAACTGCTTCTTTAAGAGTTCTTGAACATATAACTATGCTAAATGCTTATTGCCAATAGGAATTAGCAGTATAACATGAGTCTATGTGAGTTTAAAGTTTTCATATTTAATAGGATCATTTTCTCATAGATATTTAGATCAACGTTTCTCCCACATTTTAAACTTTATGTATTGATTTTAAACAAAAATAAGCCTCACCTTAATAGTACATTGCTCCATTCAGGAAAGAACACAAAGCAAGACTATTATTATACATGTTAGACTGACTGACAGCTTTTTCACCAACATAAGGATACCATGCCAGAGTGAAGCAATGATTCTGATACACACCAGGTTGAAAATCAAGTGTAAGTTTAGTGCAAACTTTCTTTTAATTGCTATTTGATGTCCTTTGCAATGACTCTAGGCCCATTGTAAAGTGCATGACAATTCATAAACCTCAAACTATATTCTAGGGATAAACTACAATTTTCATACTTTTTTTTGCTGTTTTCCCCATAGGCTTGAATTGCCTCCCTTTGCTTCTTGGGCCAACATTACTGCCTGTAGCAGACGTCCTACCAGTATCATCTGAAGGTGTACATTCATGTTTGATGTGACGTGTTCTACTGAGTTATTATTTTGTATACATTACAACATGAAGATAAAGTTCTTAAATCCACATTTAGAGGAAAACATTATAACCTGGTTTTGCTTGTTTTGTATTGTGTTTGATCACACTGGCATTAGCATTACAACTTGCCCAGTGCCATTTTAAAGTCTTCATAGTAAAGCATCTATATTTTTATATTATATACCAGCCATATCTATTAGCCATCAAAGGTCAAAGTTTGGTTTTTCAAAATATTTCAATTCACTACAGAGAAATGGTGAGATTAAAATAAAGAAACCTGTTGAGGTCAAGGACAGGAAATGCCCACCTGTGTACTTCCTGTTTTAATTTTTTGTGGGGCATATTTGCTCAAAGCATGAACTAAGGCCAAAGAACATCCGTCTGTTTTCCATAACCATGTATCCATTACAGGGTAGTGGTGAGTCTGGAGTTTATCCCAGGAAGTATAGGGCATTGGGCACCCTGGATGGGATGCCAGTCCATCACAAGGCACACACTCCACAATGCCACTGTGGAGACACCAGCTCTTGAGATTCCATTTGGACTGCAGAAAATCGCATGAATACACACATACTGCCGGTGGTGGGAGACAAACCCACCCTGGTGGTGTGAGGCTGCAGTGCAAAGCAGTGAGCTGCCAGAAGGTTCTGTTAAACCAGCAATGCCTGTAATATATAATGTGTCTTCATCAAAAATGATAATGCAAGTATTAAGATCATGATTACATATTAAAACATGAGGCAAGTAAGAGGAGAAATAGGGAAAATTAACCATTTATTTGCTTTGGCAAAACATATTTCATTATTTAAATAAAGTAGAGGGAATCAGTAACTGAGGATAATACATGTTATGCTAATCAAAACGTCTATATTACATTAGCTTGGGTTAGGGTATTCAACTACATTATTCTCCTTAAAAAGTGAAAGATTTGACAGAAAGGTTCCTTATAAAATCAAAGACAATTGTTATTGCATTATGCCTATTTTGTGCTGTATTTGATCAATGCAAGTTTTTTTTTTACCACAACGTATAGTATGCTACTATGCTACAATTTAGTGGAGAACACCAGATTCACATAGTTGTGGTGGTAATAATAATAAAATTAGATAGAGCTAAATATTTTTAGACTCACCCATCCAGTACAAGGTTTCAGGGAGCCTGGATCCATACTTTACGTTCAGATTTTGTTTTTTCTACACACTTAAGTATAACTTATCAATATTTTTAAATTATCTATAGAAAATTTGGAAACAATACCCTTTTGAGGTCAAGGCTATATTATTCAACATAACTTGATATGTAAATGGTACTCTATAAAACAAAATGAAACTAAAGGGTCTATTAGCATTGGACAAATTTATTTTGGTACACATACATACAAATATGTTGTATTGCTAATGAGCGTGTTTAGGTGTGTAAAATTTTTTTGTAGTTGTTGTCAGTGACATAGTCTAGTTTTGTGATGTCCTGTGATATGTACAGTTTCTTAGTGACTGTAGTTAGTTTCTGATGGATGTTGTTGAGGAAGGAATCAATCCCTTGACAACAAACAACAGACTTTTTGCTGTATAAATTATATGTCATAGAACATGTTAAACACAAAACAGAAAAAAATAGTCATGCAAACACTCATGTAAAAAAGTGACAGTGCATCAACTCATATCATCAACTAAAACTGAGCATTAGATAAAAGGGAATAGACTGATAGCCTCTTTCTACTTACACAAATTACAAGTAACATGACCTTTAACAAATAAAGCACTCCATATAGAACTCTTTCAGTTCAGTAACAATTTTGAGTTCATGAGATGCTTTTTTCAGACTATTAATAGGGTCAAAAATTAATTAATAGTTTTAAAGTCAAAAACATAATTAATAGTTTCAAAGACAAAAAATAATCCAGTAGCTGATACAGCAGAATTATCTTCAAACTACCAGTATGTTTAATTACTAGTAGAATTAACCGACTGCTATACTGTATAAATAACATTTTAGGCAGTTATAACCATGACCAATTAATGGGTATGGCCTCTGGAGCTGGGGATTGTCTGGGTTGACTGTTATGATGGGAAGTGTGTATCTGGGCTCTTTAGGGATTTGTGACGTGGAGATGTATATCTTGAGGATGGCAGACTGATATCAGCGTTTGGCAACCAGCTGCTCCGGAGAGTGGCTGGCCCAACTTTTCCTAATTGTATAAGTTCCAGATCTTCACCCATTCATCATGTCTGTCAGTTTGAAAAAGATCTGTAAAACACTTTTTGAGTTATTGTGCCAAAGATACGAGTGGCAGTGGTAAACCAGTACCAAAACCATAAGCTTCCCCTGTTGGGGAATAGAATGAATTACTGAATGACACGACATGTATTATTTCTGAATGACATACACCATGTTGTATTACATTTTACATTTGTAGTAATAATGATAATACATTTGTGGGTGTATGGCTTTGCAAGTTAGTCTGCTGTGCCTGTGACTGAATGGTTGCCAGTTCAAATCCCAAGGTTGACAGAATGATTTCACTGTTGGCCCCCTAATTGTTCCAGGTACTGGCTGACGAAGCCTTCTCAGTTGTACGTTACTTTGGATAAGAGTGTTGGCTACATAAATAGAACATTTAAAAAAATATATATATCTCTCAGATTCTGCTACTTTAGTATAATGTAGTATACTACTGTACAACTGCTATACTTCCATAACTCACAGAAAGACCTAAAAATGTCCAAAAATGCTTTAAATTAGATGAGGACATTTTCTGAAGTGCCATAGCTAGGAGAGCTGTTGTGCTGTTCACATGAAATGAATTTTACATGCCACTGGCCATCAATAGGTAAAACTGCCACCTCTCAACACCACAACTGTAGGTTTAAGCAGTAGAGTTAGCATGCCCTCCTTACAGTCATGTGATGACTTTGGTGAACTAGCATGTCCTTCAGTGGGATATTTAAGCCAGACAAAGGGCAAATGCGTTTTCACAGTATTACAGGTAGGAAAAATGGTACAATGAACCGTATTTAATTATTTATTCCTAATTAAATTCAGTGTCAGATGGCTAAAACACTGAAGGAAATTTAAATTTGAAATGTACAGTACATAGTTTTCTGTTCCCTTATATTTACAGTATTCTTAGTAAGTCATTCACAAAGTCAAATGTAGGAGCCATTACACTGGTGTTGTATTTACTATCATAGTTGTAATGATGTGAGAAATAATGATTCAAACCCTCAAAGAGGTATAAATCTGAAACCCACAATGAGTTCGACATCTTTAGATCTAAAACCCCCATTCCTCCATTCTATAGCGGTGAACATTATAAAGAGACCTTATACAGCTTTAACACTCGTTCTTGTTATCATAATTCCTTGATGATTTGGGGGGTGATGTACTGTTTGTTCAATTTTCATCTATTTTTTTCCTCCAAATTTGTTCTTGGATGAAGATTACCATTTTGTGACCAAGGAGACAATGCAGCGGGGAATTGCCAATGGCGATTTTATAGAGAATGCGGAGTTCTCAGGAAACATGTATGGGACAAGGTAAATTGTGCAAGAATCCTGATCTTTCTCTAAAAATGAGATAACGGGCAACAAACAGCAGAGGCCATGAACTAATCCCATTAAGACTGAAGAGTCACTTTTTTTTCTTAACTACTCCAGTGAAACATATTGTTGTATAGCTCCCCAAAACTCATCAAAAGCAGCGAGATAAGTAAATAACTATGCAAGAATAACGTTGATGCACAATTTATAAATATACATAACTCAAAATTTCTGTTTGAATGATTTCCACACTGACATGCAAATGTCTTTGTTTTTCATTGCATATACATGTCCATGTACTGTACCACTTAATATACAGTAAGGAAGGTACATATAAGTGAACTATAGCATATGTGCTTTCAATGAATTTCTGAAGCCTAGTGTTTCAGTAGTATTGAAAGCTTGGAGAGTGTCTCTGCTCAGGGAACATCAAAACATAATGTAACACAAAGGTTCTGCGGAATCAGAATGCCTAAGCAATACATTTGGTAGTGTTGACGAGGGCCTGTTGCAACAATTTTGGTACAGTAGATTTGTAATTAGCCAAATTGATTTTGTTGTTTAAGAGCCCCTCCCTCTGTTGAAAAAAAAATGTTTCTTCAGCAGTATAACTAAGTGCTATTTCTTCAAACAGCACATCTGCAGTTGAAGATGTTCGGTCCCAGAACCTTATATGCATTTTGGATGTTGATATACAAGGTGTGAAGAATATTAAGAAGACTGACCTCAACCCTATCTATGTCTCCATCCAGCCTCCATCTATGGAGATCCTTGTAAGCCTCTTATTGATGTCCTAAAAAAAAGTTTTTCTTTTTATTGGAAATATCTAAAATATACAAGGTAGGGATTTGCATCTCCATCACTGAGGCTGGTGTCATGTACACCTCCATGCACTGCCAACAATTAGATACATTTAAGATACATATGAATCAACTACTAATGCAATACGATACAATTCACCCCAATTATGAATCAGTGCGATTTAACACATTTTGATTAAACACAATGCAAATTCAACATATGACATTATGCAATAGAACATGATGCTATGCAATTCAATGTGGTACAGAATGGAGATGAGAGCGTGCTCTTGAGAAACAGTTTACAGAGGGGGAATCAATCTACAAAATCACTGGTCAAAAATTATTGGTCACATTGCTAAATAATAAAGGTAAAGAGTTTCTGCTAATAATTGCATATTAATAAACCAAATTTTTACCAATGCAAAGATGCTAGAAATGATGCATCCTGAGTTTATCCTAAATTGTATCCTGTGCACACTTTTTTGATCAGGACAATCGCAATGTGAACTTTTAAACCGGTGTACCAATGTTACCATTCCTGATGCAGGGTGTAGAAGATACATCAGTATTTTTTATGTCAATATGAACACAGTATGTACAGAACGTTAGGGATACCATCTTAATGTTGTGTCACATTTCATTAATAAGAGGCTTCAGTTCATTAAGTGTTTGGATTCAGCAAGGTGTTGAAAGCATTCCATGCGGAATTTTTCTTAATATCAGTATTAAATATTCATTCATTTAGATTACCTGCACTTTCATAATGCTTTAATAATGCTTTTATGGAACATTTGCACTTTCATAATGCACTCATAGAACATTCGTAAGCAGCATGTAAGTATACCTTAACATATTTTTCTGTATTCTTTTTTTATATGTAAAAGGAAAAGCGTCTCAGGGACAGACACACAGACACAGAAGAAAGTCTACAGAAGCGTTTGGAAGCCGCTCGGATTGACATGGAACTCAGTGAGGCTATTATTTTTTTTCTAAATTACAGCACAATCTTTTCCTTGTAGACATTATACTAAGTTATGTTGTATTGTTTTTAAGCTGAAACATATTTGAGATTTAGTATATATAATTTCTGAGAATTGTATTAATTACAGCCATTTTGTAATTTTTAGGCAAGGAACCAGGAATATTTGATGTAATCATCATTAATAATGATTTAGACGAGGCGTATGAGAAGCTGAAAGAGGTTCTTATTGAGGTATGTTTGTACTCTATTGATTGAATAACTTCATATTTTCTTCTGTTATAATCATGAATGAACCAATGTTCTACGGATAACAAGCAAATATAGCATCAACAGTCTTAAGAATGTAATTGTAAAAGGTCCACCAATTAGGAACATCCAACAACTTGCAATCTATTCTCTCTACCATAGATTTCAATTGGCATTGATCTGAAATATTTATGCTCTTCAAAACTTTGTACTAATTTGCCTTTCCAACTGCTTTACAGGAAATAACAAAAGTGCAACAATCCAAGAAGTCATAAGAAATGAAAATCTGAAGATCACAACCCACAGGCTTCACCTTGCAAAACAAGCCAAAGCCTTTAATTACTAACATTGTGTTAAGAAGATTATCCATAACCCAACAGAAGCTGATACAACCCTGCCCACATGTCTTTACCTAGGAGGGGATTGGCTGTCGTCAAATGAGTTTTAGGGTGTAGGGCCCTATGCGTACTATACATCTTTAACCAAGATTTCATTGTATGCTATTTTTTAGGTATTACTATGCAAGTGATTTTAATATCTATATATTAGACTAAAGTACTGCCAAGTAAAAAAAGAAAAGTGATCTCAGTTTACTGTGGAACTTAAGGGAGTAGTGAAATAACGCATAAAAGCTGGGCAAGTAGTTATACCATGATCTCAGGGCTGCAGATATTGCAAAGGAAGACAAATATTATAACATTATTCAAAGCATTTTATCAGTAGGTCCCTATTCCAATGCATTTGGGAGATTATAGCAAAAAAACTAACAGTAAAATGCTGTTGGAAGAAATAACCACAGATTAACTGTTTCTGCAGATGAAGAAAAATCTACACACAAAACAATAAGAACTTCCTCTCATGTATTTCTCAGGCCTGCAAAAACCAAGGCTTTGGACTGGGTTTCATAAAAGCCATGAAGGAGGATCTATCCACCCAAGAAGTACATGTCTAAAAATGTTTCAGTACTCATTTGTCATGGCTTCTCAAGACTGCAGATTCTCCCACAGGGAATCACCAACAATTCCCCTCATCCCAGTGCTAATCAGCTCTGATTACATGCACCTGTGCATTTTATTGCATATTGTCTGTGACTAATTAAACCCTCCAGATACTTGCCTTGCGTCAAAGTCTTCTTTCTCATTTTTAAGATTTAGGCTGGCTTTTGGTTTTCTCTTACTTTATTTCTCATTTTTGACTTTGGATTGTCCCCCATTCTTTGCTTGCACCCAGTGACGTAGCTAGATATTCTGGGGCCCCTGACAAAATGTCACATTGGGCCTAGTTTCATGCATAATTTGCCACATTCAGAGGCCCCTGTAAAGTGCTGGGCCCCCTGAATCTACAGGGTATGCATGCCCCTACTGCACACTGCTTTACACCTATGAAGCGGAGTACCTGGCTTATCGGGGTGACTTGTCAGATTTAAGGTAGTCTGAGCAAAACGTAAGTAAATGAATATGAAGTCCATTTAAACTGTGATAAATTAAATCTGACAGGTTACCCCGATAAGCCAGTAACCCCGCTTTGTAGTACAGGCCACTGATCTAACTGTGCCAGGAACTTACCCTGACACTGGTTTGCTGGATTTAGCTTTTGAAATTAAACCCAACAGCTGGATCCTAACTTTTGAATTTCTTGTGTCTATAACATTGTCATAATTGATTTAATAATTGTTTTCTTTTTGGTCTCAATTACATCAAGAAATTACATGAATCACCTGGACATATCTTGCTAAAATACACTGTGTGAAGGCTGACCTCCAGGCCTGCTCCCACCTGTGTGAAGAGCAAAATATGGCAAAGCGGAAAGGAGAATTTCCCCATGGGAAAATTGAAAGTTTAAAATACGAACCGATCACATTTTTTCACATTTTCTCTTATTCCCAGTTTTTCAAAGAATTCTCTCTGCCTCTTGACTCCCTTACACAGCAACTCCCTTAGATATGCCTGCAGCTTGTCTGTAGAAAAGCATAAAATGCACTTTGCGTGTCTGCAAGCCTTGTACTTCCTTTGCATCAATATAAAGTGGAGAGACTCTGTAGCAGATGGTCTCTTCCTGTGAATAATAGATTAATGAAAAAAAAATACTGCTGTAATTAACCAATCAATCATAAACACAATTCGTATACTGAATATATGAATGATACAGTATATTTACGTAAAGTAAATTTCATTTTTTTTAAATGTTACCTGTCAGGGTCTGCTCCTGTTGTCTTGCTCTGTGTCCCTTCCCTGTTTGGCCAGCAGGTGTCGCTGGTCATCCCGTTCTTTGTGTTCTGTCTTTGTTGCCCTCTGTTACCTGTCTGGCCACATGGCTCAATGCATTGAGCATGTGGATGTTTGTGAACATTCTATCCTGTGTATGAATCCCACCTCCCCTGTTTTTGTAGTTTGCTTCCTAGTGTTTTAAGTTTCTCTGGTTTTTGTGTCTGATTTTGTATTTGGTTTTTGTTCTGTTCCTTGTGTTCCTGCTTGTGTCTTAACCTGTTCGTAATTCCCTAGTGTTGGTTTCTGTTTCTCTGTGTCCTGGGTTAGTTCTTAGTTTCCCTGATTTTAGTTCCTTTGAGTTTATTACTTTCACCTGTGCCCTGTTTCCCCGGTCTTTGTCAATTAGCCTCACATGTTCTGTGTTTGTCTTGTTACCCCTTAGTATTTTGCTTCTGTCCAGTTCCCCAGTGGTTCGTTGTTTGTATTTGGCTTTTATAGTATTTGGTTATGATTGTGATTGCATTTTATTGTTATTTTGCCATGTTTGAAATTCTCTGTGTTAATTTTGTATCTGGTTTCTGTTATTTAGTCTTAGTTTATCCCCTTTACTTTTGACGCCCTGTGGTCCTTTGTCTTTGTTAGTCCTTTCTTGTGTTTTTTTAGTTCATTTAATAAACCCCGTTTTGTGTTGCAAGAGGGTCGCCCACCTTTCTGTCCTTGCCATGCCTCGTTCCCGCATCTGTGACAGTGACCAGAACATTTTCAAGTGGCTCTTCACTGATTGCCCTGGATACTGAACTCTTGAGTTATTTTTGATGTTGCTAATGGAGCTAAAGGAAGCTTAGAGACATAATGATTTTATGCATTTATTTGTGCTCATCACCAAAGCTTGGTGTTCAGAGTCCTCTTCATCCTCTTCATGAAGTTTATGGATCCCTCAGAAAGGCCTGCGTGGCACCTTCTTCCCTTTTTGGATGTTCTGGTCTTTTTCCCAGTAGAAAGAGTGAAAGAGTTGGTCTAGCTTTCAGTGACCCCTGGGTTCAGGGTTATTGGGGGGGGGGCTTGGATCCTATCTCAGAGGGCACAAAGCTGGGCTACATCTTGAATGGGATGTCAGTCCATTGAAGGGCACACACACACAAAAAAATCATTCATTATGGGTACTTCAGAGACCCCACAAGGTCTAATTGCATGTTTTTAGACTTTATGATGAAATCTGAATACTCAGAGAAAACCTGTACAACAGATGAGGACATGCAAACTCCACACATTCAAAGCAGAGCCAAAGTTAAAACTCACAACAGTGAAGGTCTGAGGGAACAGTGCAACCCAGAGTCAACATTCTGCTCCAGCTGGGAAACCTACTGCCTGTCAATGTGTGAAGAGAATGATGCACTGACACTGTAATGTCTTTCCTCAGTAGTGCAGCAAATCTTATGAGGGGCCAAACACGCTGGCTTGAAGCTCGCAATGCGGTATACTTAAGCCTTTGTAAATAATGCAGAACAGTATTTTAACTGCTTGTAACTGATGTTGTTGCACTTTGTATAGCAGACACTGTGCCTTTTTTAGACAAAGAATGCTGTTATTCTCTAGTGGACACTAGAGAGCACCATTGCAGAACACATGCTTGGATGCGTGAGCCTTTCAATGAACAATGTGATGTTACAGTAGGTGTAACATGCAGATTCCATCACAGAAATGATTGTCCTTCACAGCTTAAGGGAGGGAGTAACTGCTATGCATAAGTAGGAATTATATTCACTGTCGTTTGCAGGAGATTTTGGAGTCATGATCAGATGAGTTTCCTGGTCCACTTACGTTAATACAAGAGCAAAATAACTGATCAAAATCTGTACTCCACTATGTGTGTACATCAGCATGTATATTATACATTAATTATATATATTATATATCAAAATTCACAATCAGCGGCACAAGGAGATTTTTCTTATTTGTGATTAAGCCATTAAAAAAATCTTGTATCTAAAAAATACAATTAACAAAAATGTTTTTAAAAACTCACCTTTACTGCAGCCTTGCATTAGTACAGAAGTCTACAAAGCATTTTCAGTTGTTGAAGATCGGTTAATTTGTATTATATTTAGTATATGCTACTAATAATATGTTTAATAGAAATTAAGTGTAATAACGAAATGTATTTATTCATTAATACGACTAATAATTAAGTGTAACTTTGTTTTGAGCGGATAGTAAAATCAGTTATGCCCAACTCAGATACTTTAGACAGGACAATCGGAATTGAGTCATAGTTCAACATAATAATAAAAAAAACAAAAATAGTAGTTAACCTCATTTCACTAAAGTGTTTATTCTACACGTACTGATCGTTTCATGGCGTGAAATATAATGTATCCCCCTCTTCGGCTAGACTGCTAGATAATTCCCAGTGTGTTTTACTCATTTACCCATTTCCTTCTAAAACATACATTTAAATGCGAGAAGAGGATAGAGGGCTTTCCAAATTCTGCACGTGCAAGGGAGGACCCCGTTTCCATGCCGACAAGGCAAAACAAAATACGTCTACTTACGTTGGTCGACTTCAGACAGTTAACGAAAGAAAGTCCATATCATCTGCCATAATGTCTCATAGGTATGTATAAATATGACTAATACGTACAAGTAAGCTTTTGT
>JAABNY020000001.1:26045740-26083835 GCA_015164015.2 Brevimyrus niger
AAGAAAGTCCATATCATCTGCCATAATGTCTCATAGGTATGTATAAATATGACTAATACGTACAAGTAAGCTTTTGTGAATGATTAAGTTGGGTGAGTTTGTATTCAAAATTTGCCAGGTAGGGCAGCGAGCTTACGCGGTGGCTAGATGACTTGCTCGTAGTGTAATCTCCCGTTAATATGCCTACCGGTAGCTAACGCGTTTGAACACAAACCTCATAACAATTAATTTGAAACCATTGGCTCTCCAAGTAATACTGATGAATCATTTTTATGCAACCCACGCTTCTTTTATATATTTCTTGGAGGCCACTGCATCTTATACCTAAAGGATTTTTGTCTCTTTTATATGTGATTTGCCAGCGAAGGTCGAGTTATTATGTTGTAAATTGTACAGACGTGTATTTCACATTGTATATAGATCTGCTTACAGTGTATTGTTTCTATAAAGCCGCTTATATTTTTCTGGAATTTATTTTGGTATCACTTTATAACAAGGCTATCCATATAAAGAGTTTACGAATGGTTTATAATCTGGTTATTAATTAGGTTGTAACACTTTGCAAATTATTAAGACAATTTAAACACCGTTTTCTTTGTATTGAGTTACTACTATTTACAAGTGACAAAAGGGAGCCTTATTGTAAAGTGGTACCGAAACCTTTATGTAAATGGTTGACATAAACAATTGAACCAGTATGTTTAAATCACACAGAAAGACACTTAAAGTTGTATTCTTAAGATCGGTTGTAAGCTAAAAGATCAGGCTGAAAGCAAACTGTTCTTCAAAAATGACAAATGATCTTGTTGGAGATAGACTCATAATGGAACTTTGCCTCCTTTTCTAGCACCTACAATAAGATTTGGGCTGATGCCCAAATGGAACTGAGAAGCCTACTGACCCATGAACTTCCTGCCGAACCACTCCGTCCAGAGAGAGACAGGGTTATGTTCTTCCAGCGCCTAGCTGTGCTTTATGTGCGTTATATTCAGATTTTTCGGCATCTGGAGGAAGCCTATGATCAGATTGTTCACCCCCAAAAGAGGCAAATAATTCGACGACTGCTTGACGGTGTGATGGGTCGTGTACTGGAGCTCAAACACGAGATGGTGGAGAATGAGTTTTCTGAGTACCACTACATGGATGATGTTATCCAAGACTTGAAACTCACACCGGTAAGATCAAGGAAATTCCAACAACCAGATCTGAATGAAAGTCAATCGTTTAAAGATAAAGGTCATAAAATGTTTGCATTTTATTCAAGGAGGACCTTGAAATACCCATCCCGAGATACTTTATCAGGGAAAACAGAACTGTCCTACAAAAGAGAAGTCAGATGCTATCCTCTATTCTCAAATCAATCGGTGTGGAAGAACAACAAAAAGTGAGTTGTAATCTATAATCTATTTATTTTAAAAGATACAGCAGTAGAGAGTTGAAAAGTTGTTGTCTGATTCAGCATTAGCTAGAGTCAGTATCCATAACTGTGGCAACCCGATGCGGAACACCACAAAAAGGACATAAAATAATTAATATAGAATAATTCTACATTACAACTGTAAGAATACTTGAATCCCCAACCCTGGAGGTGAGAGGCATAGAAATTACTGAACTACCAAGATATTTTTTTAATGACTCTTTCATTATCTTTTATTATACAGCCTGTGGGAGTAAGATCTTTGAATTTTGAAGAGGCCATCAAGATGATTCAGGTGTCAGAGAGGGCGCGGCAGGGCCGATTACGAGCTAGATTTATGAAAGAGATCCGTCAGGATGAAGAAAGGCAGAGGAGAGCCAAGGATAGGAACAAGGAATCAACTGCCCTCGATGAAGCTGCTGTCTGCATTCAGAAGGTGAGTCAAATCTGCACTAAACCATCAGGACACTGATGTTTCACTGCATATTTTAATGCAGGTACAAAACTTTCTGAGCAGTTTTTGGCAGATGCTAAATCAAATAATGAACTTACTGAACTAGAAGTAATGGTGATGCATTATTGAAAACTGAATTAAGTGTTTTTGCTATTTACACTAATACATAGGAAGTTTTTGCATATCTCATTTTGCTCTCCTTAGAGATGCATACATAGGTGAGAACACAGCTTGGGTTAGAGCTCAGGGTCCTGCTCAAGGGCTCAATGGTAAAGTGACTAATCTCTTGACAGTTCAATTCAAACTGGTGGCTTTTTAATTACAGGCATAGAGACATTACCTGCTGAGCCACCCCCTTAAACGAGTTTTGCTTTCAGAAAAATACACTGTGTTGGATCCGCTTTCATGTTTCTTTTATTTAGGTATGGAGAGGTTTTCTGCAGAGAAAGAAAATAAAAAAAGAAAGAGAGGATGAGTTAATCTTCCTGGGGATGGTGAGTTAAAAAATGGATAATGAATCTAAAACATAAAAACTTGTCTCAGAAAAAAGGTCTTTTCTTTGCTGTATGTATCTTTACTATAAACTTTAAATTATGCAAAACAAAAGAGGAATTCCTAATTACTACAAATTTACATAATGTAACGTGATGGTCAAAAAACTGTGACGCTCCTAGTCTCAAGGCTTCAGCCGTCTTACGTGCATCCTTACACTTTTATACTAAACTCAGCAGCCAATCAAATTGCATTACATAAAACAACTATGTGTTAAGGTTACTAATTCTTAAATCTTTACAAATGCAAAGCTATACAAATATTCAGATGTTAGAAATATAACTCAAAATAATTCTGCCAGAAATACTAATGAAATATTAAATGCAAATATTCAAATGTACATATTTAGTTGCAGCACAAAAACAGCTCTAACATATCCCGGCCCCTAATTGACTAGGCCTTAACATATCATATAAAAGAGGTAAATATTCCTGGGACCACCTTCTCCAGAAAAAATCTACCATATATTGCACTTGGTTCCAATGAAGATATCAATCATCTTTAACAAACACGCCAGATAGCATGCTGGGCTGTGTCTTTAGCAGGATGATTTGGTCTTAGCGGCTCAAGATCACTGGGGTAATCCGTGCACTGCACTCCTTTCTGCATCATGATTTCATTGATACAGGATGGGTCCCAGTTCTTTTAACGCCTGTCTCAGCTCTCTCTGCGCCGACCACATTCCTGCCATTATCAGAACGAATGACTGAAACTTGTCCTTGTCTGGCTTGGAAATGGCATAGGGCGATAATACACAAGTCTGTGTCAAGGGAATGGGCAACTTCTACATGCCCTGCTTTCACTGTCAAGCATGGGAAGAGCACACCGTAACTCTTGACTTTGACATCCTCTTCTAATTTCGAAAGGGCCAAAATAATCCACGCCTGTGTTTGTTTTGGACAAATGTTCAATGGAAAGCATTTTCTTTTCCAGATTCTTCTTGCACAAAATCATTTTAATCAAGTTCAAGTGCAGATTTCTGTTTTTTTGGATCATTTTCAGACTGTTTTAGTCTTCTCAAACTCTTTTCTCTTTTCACTCAGGTACTGCAATGTTTCTCTTAAGCGCAGAGACCAAGCGGTTGCTTTCCTTAGTTTGTGCCAACTGGAGTAATACAGCATAAGTTGGTTCACTGGAGCTGCGTTGTCTACCATTGAACTTGTGCATGACATAGCAGCTAATCTTTTCACCTCCTCATGTTCCATCAGGCAAACAGACTGTTCAGGTTGCTCTGGCCACTTACTGTAATTCATCAAGAAATTAGGCCAGGTCTTACTTGACATAAAGCTCTTAATCTTCAAGCCTTGTGATGCCTGATCCGCTGGGTTCTTAGAGGTGACATACTTCCATTGAGCAGACGTGGTAGCTTCTTTTATGAAAGAAACTTGACTTGCGTGTAAGAAATGATCTAATGGTCTAATAACCAATTCTTCCATGTCTGGCGTAGCTTCTCTGGTATTTTGTCATCCCAGTTTTTTTTCTCTTTACAGAATGAACTTAACCGGTAAGAAGAGTGGTGCTAAAAAACCCATTGAGTCATACTCAGAACTGACAACAGATTGGATGCCTTATCTTGTCCATGGCTTGTCTGGCAGCTGAATCTTGAACTTGAAACTAGCTGAACTTGTGCCCCACTGCACGTCGAATGCCCATTCCACTGGTAGTTCTACATGCTGCCAGGAATGGAGCACAGCAAGATCCTACTGCTGCTTACCCACTTTGTCAAGTGACACCTGTCTCTGGCACACAACTTTGTCAGCTCCCTCACAAGGTTAACAGCTTCATCTTCTGTGGCAACTGACTTCAAACAGTTGTCCACATAGAAGTTTTTGAGGACTGTCTCAGTGGCTTTTGGTGAAGTCACTGCACCTGCATCTTGTGCTGTTCTTCTTAGTGCATATGAACCCCAACTGGGTGATGTGGCTCCGAACAGATGTACACACGTCCTGTATTTGACTACCTTCCCATTCAGATCGCAATCTGGCCACCAAAGGAAGCGCAGCAGTTCTGCATCTTCATCTGAGACCTGCACCGGGAAGAAATTTTCCCCACTGTGGGATCAATAAAGTCCTATCTTAGATCTTAAATGGATTCAATATCCGCTATTAGGGTGACATGCTCCGATAAGGGTGCTCTCAGTTCTCTCTTTTTTAGATGGTACACCCCATGGTGCGGGATGAACCATACTCTACCATCACTGCGACTCACCTACTCTTCTGGAATCTTTGTGGCATATCCCTTCTCAAGGATGTTGTCCATAAATCCTGAAAGAAGTCTGGATTCTGACTGAACTTTTTTTTCAGGGAGTTAAGCCTTTGTTCAGCTCTACCGGTTACATGGCATCTTCACCTTTTCATCCTTCAGAGGCATTTTAACACAGAGGCATTTTTGTTACAGCGTGCATGAACTGCTTGTCATGTTGCAATGGCTCTCACTTGTCCTCAAACTGGCATTCGGGGAAATCTGCTTCTTAATACCGTATCAACATGTTCTCAATTCTCAATACAGATACCCTGTGTTTCAGTATCATCAGATTTATTCTCTTGACATCTGCTGATTGGCCCATTGACTACCCAACCCAAAGCAGTGTTCATGGCATATGGTCTGCTGTTCTGGCTGTTCATTATCTCCCACAGCTCTATAGCCTTGTAGGCGTTTGCACCAATGAGAGACTAGTTTTGGGAGTTGACTCGATTCAGGTAAGACCATTTCTCCAAATCATTCCTCTGTGGTTCACTGACTTTCTTTGCAGGTATGTCTGGGAGAGTATACATGTTTGGCACCTTGACATAATCTTGTCCATCTAAAACACACATCCAGATCTCTTAGGACATAACTGCTCAATTTCTGTTCTTGTGCCATGATATGAAGAAGGAACTCTTTCTGCCTCAGATGTTCAAGTTCTTCACTAAGTCTTCAGTGCAGAAAGTCGCTGTGCTTCTATAATCCAGGAATGCATACGTTTTATTGATCTTTGTCCCTTCCTTGTATTTTATCTGCACATGTACAGATGGGAAGTATTTATGCGTTATTCCCGGCCCAAGTATTCCCCAGCGCATTTGTTACTTCAGTTGTGCCCGGGGAGCTATCATTTTTGCTGTTCTCCTCTAAAGTGGTACCTTCCTTTACCATGTGTAGGACAGCAGGATGCTTAAGGGAACAGTCTGGGCTTGAGGCCTTTTTCTTAGTCCATAGACAGATGACCTGCTGTAAGGCAACCGGAAAACAGCCCATGTGGCTTCAAGAACTCAATTCTTTCTTTTAAAGCCTGATCTTTGGCTGATCATATGGTTCTTCTTTCAGCACAAACAGGGATTTTGGAAAGCACTGGCTGACTTCTCCAGTTTGCCTTTAATGGCGTCCTTATCAGTAGCAGACACACTCACAGCAAAGCTGTTCCTTTTGGACTCATCTTTTCCTGAACTGACCGCCTTCTTTGAGCTTCCCTGGCTACCTGAGGTCACATCTCTAAACAGCGGGTCATTAGCAACCTTAGCTTGATGATAAACAAAGTCCACCAGATCTGGCTTGTTTTCTTCTTTTTTTTTTTTGAATGTTGTATGCAAAACTTCTCCATTTCTCTTTCAGCTTAAACGGAACTTTGGATTAGATGCACCTCATGTTAGCAGGATTGTTCATCGTGTCCATGTAGCCCACATCATTCACTGTATTACAACATCCAATCAAGAACAAAGCAAATGCATTCAGTCCTTTTCTGACTTTATACGAGGCCTTCCTGATATAGGCATTGGCAATTGTCAGTTCATCTCCATAGTGATGATCAAGCAGTGCTCTGACTTCTCTATAATCCATGTCAGGCCTCATATTCTTACAGCTATGAACGAGATGAAGTGGCTCCCCACTGTTCTAAATAATACAACCAATCTTGCTGGCTGTTGGTTTTGCTTTCAATGGGGTGTTTGAATGCTCTCATGAAAGGTCTATATGTAAGAGGGTCTCTGGTGAACACTGGAATGTCTCTGTGAGGCAATGGCTTACTAGCTCCACGATGCTCATAATCATCACTGTCACACTTTTCTACCAGCCAAATACAAAGAGTACGCCTTAGGCCTTGGGAATGGCTCTAAGAAATCATCCATAGGCCCATAAGCATCTTCAAACTCTTCATAAACTTTTAATTTGGCATTTGAGGTGGCAAGTTCGGTTTCAATCTGCAACTGTTCCTTTTTTTTTGCTCTCAAGTGAACTTCTTCCTGCTCAACTTCTTTTATTGTCATAGCTACCACTTTTGCTAACAGTGCTTCACTTTCTGCTTTAAGGTTCAACCGTGCTGAGCTATTGATAGATACTTGAGATGCACAACTTGCAATAGAGTTAGCTTTAGAGACGCTATTGAGGTCCAACATCATCTTCATTTTGAGAGCCCCTTTTAACATTGAAAATCCATTTATTAGTTTCTTGTATGAAAATCTTTAATTCTGTATGTCTGCTTTCATGTTTCCTGATCACCCTTTTGATCATCTTCACTCAACAGCTCACATAATTAATATTTTTCAAACTTCAGCAAAGCTTCTTCTTTTATTTCAACATTGCATTAATCTGGCTTCAGTTGTTTTATTTCATTCATTTTCTTGGTTAACTGCCAGCTTTCCCTTTCTCTTTTAGTATATTTTTATTTTATTTATTAAAATAAAAAATATATATTTATTTTCTCCTCTACATCTTTTTCCGTATGCTTTGGCGCCATCTCTTGGTCAACAAATGCATCCACATAATTTTCTGCCATTTCGGTTCAATCATAAATCTCCACACGTAAACCAGGCAATTCCACCAATTTGTCACAGCTTTTAAACTCTTGTAATATATTCACAGCCACTTGTGAAAAGAGTTGCTGGATGTGTGGGATCGTTTGGCATAATACTCAGCCTTTTGAGCTGGATATCCTGTGGCTATTTACTTTCACTTTCCTCCGTTAGCTAGCTGACTAGCGTTGCTAGCAGGCTAATGCGTAAGAGAGAATATCAGATCTGGTTCGCGTAAAGCATGGTTCAGCCGACTTAAGGTTCGTCTGAAAATCTTAACGTTTTCTCAGACTTCGTTGCCGTTTTCAATCGGTTTCGTCTTTGTGAGCTACCATACAGTAACTATCTTGGGATGACGCTATTAACTTTCGGCTAGTCTTTTGACTTTTTATGTAAGTTCAGCGCCCAAACTCACTAGCCTCGAACTTCGAAGTTCCTTTACCCGCAGAAAAATAAAAGTATTGAATCCAGGCTTTTCTTTGATGTACCTTTACTATAAACCAAAATTATACGGAACAAAAGATAAATTCTTAATTGCTACAAATGTACATAATGCAAGGCGAACATCTATGATACTTAAAGCTTCTGCCGTCTTGCGCGCGTTCTTCCGCTTTTATATTAAACTCAGCAGCCAAACAAATTGCATCACGTAAAACAAATATGTGTCAAGGTTACTATTTAGATCTTAGATCTTAACAAATACAAAGCTATACAAATATTCTTTTGCCATTAGTATGAATTTCTACAACCATCCATCTATACAACATCTACCGCTTTTCCGGGTCGGGTCGTGGGGGTGGCAGTCTAAGCAGGGAGACCCAGACTTTTCTCTCCCCTCATTCAGCTTCTCTGGGAGATTTTCGAGGAGTTCCCAGACCAGCCGAGAGACATTGTCCCTCCAGCATGTCCTGGGTCTTCCCTGGGGCCTCCTCCGAGTGAGACATGCCTGGAACACCTCACCAAGGAGGCGTCCAGGAAGCATCCTGACCAGATGCCTGAGCCACCTCATCTGCTGCTCTACTCCCGAATGACCGAGCTCCTCACCCTATTTCTAAGGGAGAGCCCAACCACCCTGCGGAGGAAACCCATTTTGGCTGCTTGTATTCGCAACCTCGTTTTTTCTGTCACAGCTCATGACCATAGGTGAGGGTAGGAACGTTGATCGACTGGTAAATCGAGAGCTTTGCCTTTTGGCTCAGCTCCTTCTTCACCATGACAGCCTGATGCAGCGCCCGCATCACTGCTGATGCTGCACCAATCTGCCTGTAGATCTCCCGCCCCATCTTTCCCTCACTTGTGAGCAAGACCCTGAGATTCTAAAACTCCTCCACTTCAGGAAGGACCCCCTCCCCGACCTGGAGAGAGCACTCCACCCTTTTATGCATTTGGAGGTGCTGATTTTTATCCCAGCCACTTCACACTTGGCTCCGAAATGCTCCAGTGAGAGCTGAAGGTCATGGTCTGATGAAGCCAACCGGACCACATCATCTGCAAAAAGCAGAGACCTGAGGTCACCCTCAACACCCTGGCTGCACCTAGAAATTCTGTCCATAAAAGTTATCAACAGAATCGGTGACAAAGGGTAGCCTTGGTGGAGTCCAACCCTCACCAGAAACAAGTCCGACTTACTGGCAACAACATGGATCAAGCTCTGACACCGGTTGTACAGGGACAACCTGGCACCCCATACTCCGGGGGCATCCTCCACTGGACTCCCCGAGGGACACGGTCGAATGTCTTCTCCAAGTCCACAAAGCACATGTAGACTGGTTGGGCAAACTCCCATGTATCCTCCTGGACCCTGCTGAGAGTAAAGATTTCTACAACCTAATACCACAAAATAAGAAAATAAGACAAGACATTTCTTATTGTCAAATGATGCATTTGATGGCCATACTGAGTAATTATGCTGGCTGTGCATTCTTATTTGTTATGTTGTTATGTTCCTTCTTCTGTGACCTCTGGTCATCAGTGTATCCACATAACATCTGCTTATATTGAAATTGGAATGTGTCACGTCAGTCTTAGCCCACACACAACTTAAAAAAACTCCACTAACTTTGTTTATTTGTCTTGTCTTTGTTGTGCAAGAATTTTGGTCCTGACCACTTTCAACTGAGTCCTTCCATCCTGGCTGCACAAGAAAATCAGGCCAGCAGACAGAAGAAACAAGATGACTATGAGGAGGACTTTCAGAAGTCCATCATGTCCGTCACTGAAAAGCTCAGAGATATGGAGGGGCCTGACATGAAGGAGAGCATGAAGGAGCAAATCCGCCAGTGGTTCATCGAGTGCCAGTAAGCCATAGTTCAAGCAGAGGGGCCTTATCATAAGGTGATGATCTGTTGTGCCCGGGGGGGGGGCCTCTTTCATCTGCTTTCATCTGGGGCCAGTGCCCCTGTGGCCCCACCCCGTACACATCCTTTCCATGGATTTAAGGGGTATTTGTCACATGCACGGTAAACAGTACATTAACCTGCAGTGAAATGCAAGGTGGTCAACGATGCCATAATAAATAGTGAAAGCAAAAATAAAGTCATGAAAATAAACAATATAGTAAATGTGTCATAAATAAGGAAAGTTATACTGAAAAAAAAAACAGACCGGTGTGTGCAACACAGATCTAATAAAGTGCAAGGTGCACAAATGAGGGAAGAATATAAATCAGAATTCAATTACTGTAAGCATTAAATAGTCTAATG
Organism: Brevimyrus niger; assembly: GCA_015164015.2. Classification (NCBI taxonomy): domain Eukaryota; kingdom Metazoa; phylum Chordata; class Actinopteri; order Osteoglossiformes; family Mormyridae; genus Brevimyrus; species Brevimyrus niger. The sequence continues at coordinate 26,055,629 of JAABNY020000001.1, forward strand.
GCTTGGGGGTAGAAGCTCCTTCTGAGCCTCTCAATTCTCAGTGGCCAGTAAGGATACCAGTGTTTGCAGAGTTTGACAATCTTTAATGACTTTAATTCATTGTTCCACCATTCTGACATATGTTGTTCTGAATAAAAGCATCTGCTAAAAAATAAAAATTTAAAATGTAAATGCCACATGATTGGCTAATTAGATGTTTCCATGAGTGAGCAGGTGCACAGATGTTTAAAATAAAGTGCCCGGTGAGTATATGGTGCAATTATATGCACCCAAATAGAAATGTGCAAGTTCATAAATGCTGGATTTTCAGGATCTGCCTGGGTGTGACTCATTCAGGAAAACATTTATTGAAAAATATGACAATATGAGTTTAGCAGGTATGCATGTGTCAATAACATTTTGCTTGAAGCTCTCATCTTTAATGCATTATACATACCTTCATAATGCATTATAATGGTCGGTATGCAAATTAATAAAGCATTACAACTTCTTCTGTTGAAAGCCATGAGTCATTATTGTTGATTAAAATATTCCATAAGCTCCATTGAAGCTCTCATCTATAGTGCACTATGGTTACCTTCATAATGCATTATAATGGTCAGTATAAGAATTAACAATGCTTTGTACTGCATATTGAGGGTATCTATAATACCTTATACATGAGAGCTTCATAAAGCATTCAAAATGTATAATAAACATAATGTGTTATAATGTGCTATAATTTGTTATAATGTGCTATATTGTTTGCCTTTTATACATATTTATAGTAATGTTTATAGTGCTTTACAAATGCATTATGATTCTGTTAATCGATTCTTATAGACATGGCATTCATAAAAAGTGTGACCCATGTTTCCAAAGTGATGCCACAGGCACTTTCCCAGACTACCCAGAGGAAGAAGATGGAGGGTCTGCATTATTCTTTGCTGAGAAAACTCCACAACAGGTGGGTTGCATAAAAAACTAGAAATTCTTATTTATACTTGGCTGCACATTTACCACTAGACCCTTGTTCCTCTTCATTTTTGACCATATATACCCAAAGCAGACAAGTTCATCAGTTTTAAAATATCATTATTTGAAAGTTAATCCCAGCGTGACTCAGTCCTAAATCTTTCTCTTTCAAAAATGATATATGCATATATTTCAGTAAATTTTAAATACATTGTTTTCTGTTATCTCAACCAGTCGATTATGTTTGAAGGAAAAAAATATTCAAGTGATGGAGACAACCTTGTTTTCAGTTATTGGAGGAAGTAGCTGCCAAGGAAGAAGAGGAAGCTAACAAAAAACCCAAAGGAAAGGAAGAAAAAAAGGAGAAAGGGAAGAAGGATAAAGGAGAAGAGGTATTGTAAGGTTTTGTAAGAAACTTATTTATCTCTAAAATTCATCTTGTGTCTGATGTCTTGACACTCGACTATAGACCCCTATAGTAAAACTGTGGGTAAAACTGTGGTGTTTCAATAGCTGGTAATGTCGCAGCTGTGTGGTATATGGCATCTAGTAAGCTGGGTCATTTTAATACCTAATGCCTTCAAATGCAGGAAGAAGAGGTAGGTCTAAAAATGATGCCATCAGCTTTCCTTTCAGACCTGGAAACTGGATGTGGAACCTACCAGGGTAAGAAAAGTAGTCAGCCATGTTTTGGGGTGACCAATACATGACTGACCGACCAACCGACCGATCCATCCATCCATCCATCTTCCAACTCCGTATTTTGTTCGGGAATGCAGGGCCATCCATTTTCTATATTTTTTTTCTCAGTTTGGGGTCATAGTCCGTTTTGAAGACCAGATATCAAAATGAAATGCCACAGAAGCATTATAAGGCCAACACTCACATGGACAAATAATATTTCATGATTTCCTGAAGAGTATCATTTTCATCATACTGGAAGTAAAATAGTATAGAATGTGGGTACAACTGATTCAGATGATTTTCCCGAAACACTCCTTGGCAGCAGGTACAATGATAACATATGAGAGTAAGTTGAAGGAAAAAAGTAGAAGGATGGAATAAAGAACTTGTCATGGACCCATCTAGTGGATCCCCTGTTGTGTCTCTCCCTCCATGGTAGGGGATTCCTGCTAAGAGACCCCATCCACTCAGAGAGAGACTGCGTGACCCACACCCTGGGATCGGCAGTCAATTCAGTTTGCGCGGCCATGTCTCTTTATGCTGGTATTTTTTTAGTTCCAGAAGCATGTAGGATTTTTGCAAGAGTTTAAGAATTTTGCTCCGTACATCTCTCAGAGTCTTTTGATTTTTTTTCACCTTGATCTCATGTTTGCTTTGCCCCTTTTTGGATTTCCTGTTTGCTAATCTCCCGACCTTTGCCAATTTACCAACTCTGATTGCAGCTGACGATTTGGATGTTGTTGTGCCTGTTTTGGTTATAAGCTGGACTGTTCAACTATGATTACTGTCTGCTGAGCTAATCTCTGCTCCCCGGAATTAGTCTGCATTTGGGTTCTTTTATTGTGCACTATCACAGAACCATGGTAAATGAAAACAGATCATTAAAATATATTTAAGGCCTGAACTGCAGATGAAGTGATCATATGAAAATCACTCAAGAGCTCAATAAGAAATCAAAGCAGATGAAAACATTTCTCAAATAAACAAACAGCTATTTTCTCATAGAAAATTGTCACATTTAAGAGAAATTACAGTATTCGTTTCTGTTTTACACAACTTATTATAATACACTTTAGTTTTAATATGAGTTAAATACAGAAAGCGACATTGTGTTTATATGTATAACTATGGCTTTTGGAAAGCTGAGGAGTGCTCTGTAAAATCCAGATATTATAATTCCATTTTTGTCTTTCTCGTGTAAATTATAGCTGTCTGGCAAAACCGTGATGAGTCAAAGAACTTTAATCAGAGGCATGAGGTTGAACTGATCAAAGAAGAAAAACGGAAAGATCTCGAATATGAAATCCGATTGCAGGTAAATCAATGTTCAGTTTACGTTTGAGCACATATATTTAGTATTTCGACTGTGCCTCGGTGGGTAGGAGCATCAGGCTGGGGCCTGAACCCCACCTCTGCTGTGTGTGTGGTGGTTCGTTCTGCCTGTGTCACATGGCTTTCCTCTGGGTGCTCAAGTTTCCTCTTGCAGTCCAATGGCATGTATTTAGGCTGATTCTTTGTTGTAGATTGCCCATAATGTATGATGTTGCATACGTGTGTCTGTGGCCTGTGATGGACTGGCACCCCATACAGGGGGAACCCCATCCTTGTACCATGTGCTAGGTACCAGCCCTTCTCTGTCACCCTGACCAGGACAAGCATTTGGAAGATGGATGGACAGATATTTACTGTCTTTTTTAAGGTAGATGAGCTCATGAGACAGGAGCTGGCTCACTGGAAGCTGGCTGTGGACAAAGACAAAGGAGGAAACGCCAAGAGAAATACGAAGGTAGCAGCATGTTCTTTTTATCAGTAATGGCCAGTCTGGTCCTCGGGGACCCACAGACAGGAAGCTGGGAGGGAACAAATACATGGACAGTTTTTTATATTAATATGAATGATTTATATGAATGATATTTTAATTAACTTTCATCCTAGAAGAAAAAAGGACCAAAAAATGAAAAGAAAAAAAAGAAAGAGAAAGACTTGACTGCTGATAGGTGAGAAAGCCGTCAATGTATTAACAGTAAGTGGGACAAGCTTTTAAATAAGGGACTGTATTTCAACAAAATAGCAGAGCAGCAGAGAAGGACATTAAGATCACGTAAATTGTATTCATAAAATTGTAAATTGAATGCCTTGTACATGCATTAAGTTATCATCAATTTACAAACTTTTAACATAAGTGCATTTATTTACAGGAGTATTGAGTCACTTTTTCATGAACTGGTTGAACAGGGCTTGCTGAAACAATCTAAAGCTGTTAGGCTTGAAGACTATATAGGTAATTTTACATCATATACAGTTATTTATACAACATATTTTTGATGTTTGTAATTTTGGGGTGTTCTGTCAGCATATTTGTAATATTTCCAGATTTTTAAATGTTCCCTTAACAAGCTTACATATCTATTAAAATTGGTTCAGTCATATATAACTAAACATATGATGGCATTTATCATTTTTACATTGTACACTAAAACACTAATTTATCAGGAAACAATATTTTATTACATGATAAGGTACCATTATTCATAGTTCAAAATAAAAATAATGCTACCTTTGCAAATAGATGTACAGTGGTACCTCGGTTCTCGAACTCGAAGTAGTGCAAATGTTGTCACAACTAAGCTGGCTATTATATGTAAATCGAAGAAAATATAATTTTTACGAAGATCTGGGAAGGCATGGTGACGATTTACTACAAAAAAGTACAGTGGTACCTCGGTTCTCAAACTCAGTAGAACTTGAATTTCTTGAAAGTTGAACAAACCAGTTTCACTTAGAACTCGATCCAAATATCAGAAGTTGAACCATGAACGCTGACCTAATATAAATTGTAGGCGCCAGGAAATGAGTTATACTGCAATGCAATTTTTAATTGAATGCCTTCTTCACAGACTGGACGATTAACCAAATAAAGCAGCGCAAAATTACAGTAACTAACCACTAACTTACGTGTACTATTAGTGCATTTATGTCATTTATTTAAACTTTATTTTACCAAATAAGTTAACTGAAAACCAGTTCTCACTGCTTTACGTGACATTCGTGAGAAATAGCAGGTTACACATCGGAACTGCCTGGGATACAAACGTCATGCGTGTAACTAAACTCTTCAGCTAATAAGGGCAAAGGTGTGTCGTCACAGAGGCGGTTTTAGTTTGTGCAGCAGGTGAGAGGTCGCAATATTTAGGTGTAATTTTGGGGGGCCGGGAAACAATTAATTGGTTTTCCATTATTTCTTATGGGAAAAATTAGGTCAGAACTTAAACTTTTTAGGATTCGATCCGGAGTCCGAAACGGATTAAGTTCGAGAACCGAGGTACCACTGTATTTATTTGCACATCTCATTCATGTGCCACTTAAACTATAAACCCTGCCTTAGAGGAATAACTCTCACTGTCTTCCGCAATTAACACTCAGGTGAGTATAGCTACCTGGGGACTACGCTACGGCAGACGGACATCGAACCCATGCCCTCCCTGTCCGATGTGCGGCAGGTCATCGCTTTGAATGCTGTCTTGCCCTTAGGTAGGTACATGCTTTCACTGTCTATGTTAATCAATGTGTATAACCTGTAGAGATTTTCACATCCATCATTTTCCAAAACTGCTTGTTCATTTTGGGGTATTGGGGGGCCTTGAGCCCATTTCAGGACGCTCTGGGCACTGGGAAAAGGGCACCTTGGACAAGATGCCAGGCCATCACATCGCAGTCACAATCACAATGATGCACTACAGGCAATTTAAAGACATCTTACTGCATGATTTCTTGCAAAAGGGAGAAGGTCTATGCTCCACATACATAGACCTCCCACCTTAAGCAAATTGATTTCAGGGAGGTAGATGAGGCACAACCTAGGAGGGGGAGGAGGTGCTGGCTAGGCTTAGGCGGCATCACAGTAATCTCCCCCCCAACCTTACTTAGCAAATTTTATTGGGAGAAACTAGAATAGTGTTGCTTTTTAAAATACCGTCAATACTGTAGACCGCTGTGTAATGTCGGTATGACAGTACTGAAAGTTAGATAACAATGAAGCCTAGCTGGCTGCCTGGGGGTGTACCCGAATTAAAATTTGCCACCCACTAGAAAGTGAAGGTAAAGTTTGCTGACTGGGTGTTGTGGGGTTGCAGTGGTAAAATATTTTGCTGGCTAAATTTGCTGCCGCTGAATAACAGAACGACGGATTCCTGGGCCATTTTTGACACATAAAGCCAGGGCCAGGAAACCCATAACAATGGAGTTCAGACGTCAATGCTACCGAGGCAACATGGTACCTGCTTAACCTTAATTGCTGTACTAAAGCATATATAACTATATAAACAGTATGCTAACTTCAATGAATAAAGGTGCAATATGGTGGCTCAGTGGGTAGCACAGTTGCATCCAGGATTGGGGGATTATGAATTCTACATCTGCTGTGTGTGTGTGGAGTTTGACAGACAGTAGCTTTCCTCTGGGTACTCCACTCATATAAATACATACAGTTAGGCTAATTGGCATCTCTAAGTTTCCCATGATGTGCGAGTGTGTTTCCTGTGATAAACTGACTTTCTGTGCATGGTGTACGCCAGCTTTGTGCCCTAAATTTCCTGGGTGAGGCTCTATAAATAGTTGGTGGATGGATAGATAGATATATTAGGCATTGTATTTCTTTCTAGCTTAGCTCCTCGCTTATCGACTAATTTGCTTAATGACCTAATCATAGCAACAGAACTTGGTTGTTAAGTGAGGAGTATCTGTAATTGGATTTCGGCTTTGCTTTTTTATCCCAATCGTTGATGTTTCACTACACTTTAGGGTGTCAGGTGGTCCATGAGAAAGCACCTTTGGTGAAAGCGATACTACTAGCAGGTCCAGCTGGCGTTGGAAAGAAAATGTTGGTCCATGCCATCTGCCAGGAAACAGGGGCCAACCTCTTTGACCTCTCCCCTCTAAACCTTGCGGGGAAGTATCCAGGCAAGAATGGACTGCAAATGATGCTCCACGTGGTTTTCAAGGTAGTAGTAGTAGTAATAATAATAATAATAAGAAGAAGAATTAGGGATGTAACAATACCAAAAATTCACGGTACTATATCACGATAAAATGTTCATGATATGATAATTATCACAATATTAAGAAAGAAACTCTTAATAATTAATAATCAACTTGTGACTTTATGTCAAATTAGTTCTTCCTTTTAACACAATTTTTTTTCTTTATTAGTGAAATATCCAGCTATGACCTTAAGCCTTTGCCAGAACTTAGCAGTAATTGTCCTTTGCAATGAATGACTGAACAATGCATAGGCCACACCTATGCAAAGTAACATACTAAATATTGCATGCACAAGGTTCTAGGTTCGATGGGAGTGGTGGGGGAAAAGATAATGACACCTCAAAATTTTGAACAGCAAGCTTTAGTAAATATTAATTGTAGAACATAAAGAATCGTGAATGCATTTACATTTCAATGGAAAAATCTACCTCTTTATAAAGTACGGATTTAAATATTGTTTGTTTTGGGTTCTGAGTCCAGTGGTTAAATCAGTTATTCCTAGTTAATCTTAAGTCTAAATCTAGTTATATCCTAGTTCAGTTTTGCTGATTTGTGACTGTGCACTGATCGCATAAAATTATTATTTTGTATCCATTTATAATCACCTAATAAGTCCTTATTTAAATTCTATCCAATATCTTTAGCACCTATTTATCTTTCCTTTAAATCAGCAACCTCCCCCCACATGAAGCTCAAAATTCAACATGTATAAAAAGAAGAAAAAAACTCAGATACTCAACAACTCAGGCATAACAATGTCCAAAGGTTAATATACAGTTCAATTCAGTCCATCATATCCTAACTGCAGACATTGTAAGAAATTCCATTGTAGAAGTTCCCTCTACTCATCCTTCACAGTTGCTCCATGGGTCTAGTTCACCACCCTGCTATGAACTCCATTCGGTGGGTCCCTGATTGGTGAAGCACATGCAGGAATATCTGTTCCAAATCTTCAATCTTCAAGTCTCAATGTAGCTCAGAAAAAAAAACAATTTATCATAGTTTAAAGCATTTCTTCCATCCTTCTTTTCCTTTAGTTAATATAAAAAATCTTGTTACAACACATAAGCTGTAAAATCAAATTTATCAAGTTTTCTTTATAAAGTATTCTAAACCCTATGGCAGCACCCACTGCAGCCAGCCTCAACCACTTCTGCAGAAAAACTATCCACGCTCTCCAAGTTACTTTGTGACATCACCTCACAATCTGCGTACAATCATCTTTTTTCTTAAAGAGATATATTATTGTCTAGTACAGAGCCCCTCAGGTGACATAAGAGAAAAAATATATTGCGTGGCCACAAGATAATTAAATGGTAGCCATGAGATAATAATGTGTGGCCACGAGATTTCCGAATGCCTGGAAACACATGGACAACTTCAAGAGTGGATAAAAGTAAGTATAATTTTAAAAAGAAATGATTTTTTTTTTTAACTGATCACGTGTCTTCTCACAATTATGTTAACTTCCTAAAGGCATTATCGACAAGTGCATTAGACCAGCGTACAACATCCCGGAAATCTAACTCCTTTCACGTTTTAAGAAAGACGTGGCCACGCAGTACATATTTTTTTTCTCCTATGTCACTAGAGGGGCTCCATAGTTTTGTAATGGATTTACTGACTTATTGTCATGTAGGTTACACACGGCCATTAGAGCACAAAGCATTTTTAGTGTAGTATGTATTTTTTGAGATGGAGCTTATATGAGCGAAATAACCATGTGATATCGTGGTTGATATTGTAACAGTCCAACAACGGTGTACAGGTATATTTTTATCGCGATATCACATTTATCCTTGCATCCCTAATAATAATTGATACCAAGCCACATTCTTCATGATATGAGGTTCCATCAAAACATGTTATCTTGAAAAAATGTTTATCTCAGTTATAGTACTACATCACTGAGGTTTCTTTGTTGATCATAGGTGGCTAAGCAGTTGCAGCCTTCAGTTATTTGGATTGGAGAGGCTGAGAAGATGTTTTATAAGAAGGTCCCCAAAGAGGAAAAGGAGGTACTCTAATGATCTTTTAAGCTGCACTTATACAGATTCAGATTAACAAAGCACAGCATATATACATGAAAATATGCGTTATTGCAAAAAAGATTCATTTAGCCTGGGGAAACACTGCTGAGTTTCAGGGTTAAAGGACAGTTTCAAGTGTGTATATTGAGGATGACTGGATATTATTCCCTCTGTGCAGTTAGACCCAAGGCGTCTAAAGAAAGATTTGCCTAAGATGCTGAAGTTTATCAAAGGTGGAGACCGTGTTCTCATTGTGGGTACAACACAAGACCCAGGGAGTGCAGACCTCAAATCGCTCTGCAAGGTATACAGCAAGATCATCCTCATTCCACGGCCGGATTATGCTTCAAGATATGGTGAGACAGTAGATTATTTATTGTTTTGCACCATTCATTAAACTCCATTCATTAGATGCAAATAACTTTCATATTTTAAATAACTGCATATCCATGATGAGAATGAATACCACAGAATACCAGCTGATTTGCAGGAACTGTGTATCCTGACATGATGGGTAACATTGGGTTTTAATTTTGGTTCTGGTAAAATCTTTCTTCTTATATGTTATATGGCTGTTATATCTTAAAAAATATTTTCTGAGAGTCGCAATACACGTTTACTACTGTGCCGTGTAACTGAAATAATTGCAGTTATCGTGCCTCTAATTGTAAATGCTTAAATTCTAGTTATGTGGAGAGAGCTGATTAAGAAGGCTGGTGGTGAGGTGACTGACTCACTGGATCTGAGCTGTCTGGCCAAAATCTCAGACGGCTACACTCAGGGTCACATGGTGCAGGTGGTCCGGGCGATTCTGACGGAGCACCGCCTCCAGCAGCTGGCCAGAAGGCCCCTAACGGCAGCGGAGTTTGTGTCCCCGCTGGCCAAGACTGACCCCATCTTCCATGATGAGGAAGAGGCTCTAAAGGTAAGATTCTTAACGAATGAAATGTATCCTGCTAGCGTGCCCTGACTTCTGAAGGCAGTGATGACTGGAATCTTATTCCCTGCAGCACTGGTACGCGAAGACTCCTCTGGGCAAGAAGCGGGCAAAGGCTGCCTCAGAAAAAGATGAAGAGGAGGCACCAGTTAAAAGCGGGAAGAAGTCAGGCAAAAACACCAAGAAGAAATAAAGATTAGGGGAAAAAAAATATCTTCTTTTCATTGTATCCTTGACTGTCATCAATATGGTGAATATCAGTAATAAAACAGCATAGTGGTACAAGCTCCTGCTGCTCAGGCATCAGTCTCTGCGCAGCCGCTAAGACGTCTGTTAAGGATTTTGTATTTGTGTCCACCGTATTGGCACCAATTTACCTCATATCTCCACAATATATTTGTGAACTAATACATGTTTGTCTTGCAGCGCCATATATCATCTCCTCTCCTTTGTGTTACGGCCTGACCCTACACCTGGTCATAACAATAGGTAAAGGGTAAGGGCCAGCCCAAGGCAAAAATAAAAGTGGCTGCTGAGGGCACATCCTGATTTTCCAGAGTACAGCACATCCCCGGGTCAACAATAGCTTGCGTTTCAGTTCTCTAAGCAATCACAGTCTTCATGTGTATGACATCACCACTACAATGAAAGACAGTGTTTTCTGTGAAGTGGCAAGGTGCATAGATTTGTTAAGTACCTGTGTTACTGTGTATGCTTTTTGTTAAGGGTCATGGATACATGTATTTCATGATTAGAGTAATAAGGATAAGCTGGGGGTTAAGAACTTTGCTGAAAAGCCCATGAACGTGTAATTATCCAGCTGCTGCTTGAGCCAGTGAGCGCCTTGTGTCCACTCCTAGTTCGTCAATAAGAGAACCCGGTTCCACCATCTCCTCAGCAGAAGCGATTTTTATTCCACAAGCTGCATCATGCTGCCGAACTGTATTTAAAAGTGCGTTATTTTGACTCCACATCCCGCATTTCCAAATCACATGGAGCCAGTAGCACTATAAAAAAACTAGTTACGTAAAAAAAAATTTCCCTGCAACTGATTTCCTAGGAAACGTAAACAGACAAAAATGTAACAAAAAGTACTTTGCTCAAATTGCTGATAGTGCTGAATTCAGCTGTTTAATTTATTTTGATGTTGAATCAAACATATATATAAAAAATATAGATAAAATATAAAATACAGTAAACTCTTGATTTAGCAGGGCTGAGTCTATTTTTAATTTCTTTTGTCATAGGCCTAGACAGTGAATTTAAATATCATCAATCAGCTCGCTTTCTGATCTTTGGGGATATAGATCCTGGGTTTAATGACAAATGGACCCCAAAAGACAATGCTTATCTGCTGCCCTCCTCTTCATAGGCAATGGCGACTCCTCTCCTTCCCTCTACCGCCTTCACCACTGGCGTTTCTCCTAGTTTCTGATCCAGCCCCTGCCAACTCCGGCCAGATAAGAACGAGGCTGCAACAGAAGAAAAAAAAAAACAAAAAACAATTCATTAGTCCAGACCAGCAAGCTTTAAAGTTTTTATTTAGACAACTTGAGTCGATGCAAGATGTAGAGTTGTGTTCATTTTTGAAAATCAAACTGAAAAATCATCTCTTGATTTTACTTCAAGGGATTGTCAGAAGGTGGTGTGGATCAAGCACTGGTCCTGCGGCTTACAGCCTCCCGGGTCTCATTCCTCTGTGGCGTCTGTGTGCAGTTTGCTCCCAGTGCCCAAGTGTCACTCTGTGTGTGTTTCATACTACAGGCATAAATGCTGCTGCGGTTCAACTGAACTGAAATCAGCTGGATTGATCAAATGTGACATTTTAACTTCCACAAACCTGCTGTGTTAGCATGTGCCAGCATCAGGGTTTGGTTCTTCTGTACCACAGCTGATCCAGGCACAGCGTCCTTTGGCTCCAGGGAGGAGAAACCAGAAGATCGTAGAGCTCCAGTGATGAGCGACACATCAGTTGTCTCGCCATCGTCTTCATTGGCATCACTGCAGGCTATATGACTGCAAGCTCCTACATCAGACCAAAGTGGTTCAAAATATTTCATTATATTCAGCCAATGGTGATATTTAAAAAAATCTTTTTCATTTGTACAGGTATGTATGGAAGGCCGTTTCCGCCACAAGGAAAAAAAAGTTTACTTAATAGCGACTATTTTTCAGAATTCTGACTCTCTCAAGTGCAGCATTATTTCTTGGAATCCCGACGTCCTTTCCTGCAATTCAAACTTTATTGTAATACTGAATTCTTTTCTAACAACTAAAAGTAGCTGGAGCCATCACTTCTGCTTCCTCTTTAATGGTTGCAATGAACGTAATATAACAGACAGGAGCAAAGTCGCAGGCAAACACTGCCACCTTAAGCTAAATAGCTCAAACCAAAGCAACAAAGGCAGTGCTATTGCCACCCTGTTTTACTGCTTTCCAAATGTAGCAAGTTAATGTGAAATCCAAATTAACCTGCTAGCGGATGACATTATGTGAGTAACGCTTTTTTGGGATATATTCCTAATTGGTATCCTGCAGAGGAGGTGACTCCGCCTGATTGGCGAGAAAAAGCCATAATTGCAAGAAAGTTGGAATCCTGAGAAATCAAGCAAACTTTGTTTTATCAATGTGGAGAAAATGGACTTTCATAAGTATAAGAACAGGAAACAGGAATGTGTTTTTCGCATAACCCATCAAACGCTTTAATACCTTAAACCCCTGGATAAAAAAAAAAGATGCCAATGCTTTATGTTACATTAAATTTGTTTGGTTCATTTTTTTGCCCAGGAGTGTGAACATACAGAGGTGAGAGTAAAGCCTGAGGTCTGAGGTCAGGGTCCATGATCTATCTTGCATCCCTGGAGCATTTTTTAGGGGGAGTTAAGGGCCTTGCGCAAGGGCCCGACAGAAATGTGATTACTCTGCCAAGCAAGGGATTCGAACCAGTGACCTTGCGATCACAGACACAGGGACCTAACCTTACTTACCAGGCAACAGATCCTGAAAGTCTATTATGTAATCCCCTGTCCACTCGCGCTGGTTGTTGCAGGCAATCTCCATTTCGAATGGTGTCACCACTGGGCGATAGAATTCGCTGGAATCCAACAAGGAGTTCTCTGGGCAAGCAACTAGCACAAATATGTCAATCTCCAGGAAGTTTGCCAGCTTAGCAACATTCAGTTTGCCCATGGCAAACAGGTAGCTCTTCTTACCAGCTTTGTGAATTATTTTTTTCAGCTGGTCAATAATACTTAGGTAGTTAGCCACACCAAGCGTGCCAACCAGAATGCCTACAATGCTTGCGTCCTTTGCTTTTTCAATCAGGTAGTATCGCTTCATCAAAGACCTGTTAATGTTGATTGTCTCAAACCTCCCTACCATTGTCTCGGGGTCAAATGAGCAGAAAGAGCACTTGTTCCAGGTCATCATAAAGTTTGTTAGGGTGACACCCTCTTGCCCCACATAAAAAATGCTGTAGTCTTCAATACTGCATCCTTCCTTTAGGATAAACTGTCGGCCATATTTATGAACAAGCCTGTCACCGTATAGGGCTAATTCAGCTTCTGTGTGTGCAGTGTCTTTGGCTTGTTGAAGTATCTGTCCATAACTTCTGCAGATCACACCATCCACATTTAGGACTGAAGTGATCACATTTACATATTCAGGCTGCAGGAGCTTCAAAAGATCATCTGAAGATAAATATCAAAATATAAAGTTAAATAAAAGTAACTATTACCAGACCAGATTATGAGACACACACTAGAGTGGTTAAACGAAATGAAATGGGCTAACTTTAGTGAATGAATTGTACAGCTAACACTCATCTATCTTTATTATATGCTTTACCTATGATGTGAGAATAGACGACATCATAGAGGACAACCACGTGGCTTTGACGGTCAGGGTAAAGCTCTTGGAAAGCGGTGGCACATCTGGAAAGGTCAATGGGCCTCTTTCCAAACACATACGTGAGGGGCAGCCTTCGTGACGGACTGAGACAGGCCCGTCCATAATGCACAATGCACTGAGCCCCAGCATGCTCTGCAGCAACCTCGTCCACACAGCAGCTGCAAAAACACATACACCACTCAGTATATTAACTCCATACTTTCTATAAACTCTAAGACAGTGTTTCTCAACTGGAGGGTCATGACTTCTGTTGTGAGTTTGGGTCACGATTTAATGACCAAGGAATAAAATGGTCCTGAGATTAAATTGGTTGAAAGCCACTGCTCTAATATCACGTTTCCACCAACACATAGCCATTACTGGGCTGGTTCTCGCTTGGTGCCTTTTGAGAACCTGCCTGTGTTTCCACTGGTTTCAAAAAAGAATTGAATGGAAATATTACATAGGCAGATATGAGAGTAAAGGTTCATATGAATCTTATTTTTTAAAAATTTATTTTGGACTGTTTTGTACTAAGTTTTTCCAAGCTGTTGAACCAAAAGAAGTGACACTTTAATTCTCAGTTTTCGGAGTATGACTTATGTTCTGTCTCTATTGCCTGTATCCACTTTTGTCTCCTTTAAGGCAGTATTTCTCCCCAGTGTGTGTGTATATACAAGTCTATTCACCCTCGTTGGCTGCCATCGGGGCATACAGCTGGGCCTTAGGCTGAGCCAGCCAGCCAGTCACCGGCCCGCAGACTACAACAATACTCACGTTCCCTTCTTTTATCTAATCATTTAATTATTTATTGCTCATTGCACAGAGAACCTGTACTACAAATTTTGCATTGTTGTGGTCCGTACACATCCATTCTGCATTTATGGTTTCTTATTATTACACACGACTCTTTCCACATTACAGCTTTTTGCATATTTGTATCATTCTGTTTACACAATAAGATTTACTTTCTACTATTTTATTTTATTTACCAATTTCTATTTTTTTATTTTCTAATTTGTATATCAGTTACTGTCCCTTTGTCTGCTCCTGCTGTAATGCCCGAATTTCCCGGATTGATTGATTAATTGAGAATGAAAGTAAGTATCCATCCATTCATCCATCCATCCATCCTGACATTACATTTCAATACAACATATAATATATACCATGTTTACCTGCCATAGGAAGTGTCTCCAAGAATATATAGCTTTGCACCAGTAGTTTCCTGAAGCCTGGATGCTATTTTAATGGAATCCACCAACAAATTGTCTGGGAACTGCAATGCTACCTAAGAAACAACACCACGCATGTTAAAAAAAAAAAAAAAGTCTTTGCACATTAAATGCAGTTACAGTGAAGAATATGTGAATAATACACAGAAAACATAATGTTTATATTAATGAATATCAGCATATCAGTGACCGGCGCCCAAGAACCAGGGGCTGCACAGCTGGTGTGAAAAGTTTGACTGCTTCTAAACACTTCTAGTGAGTACCCCTTAGCCTATCGCACATCTTACTACTGAAAGTTTGCTCCACTGGTGACTGCAAAGTCTTTTATTTCTCCAATATCAGATGGGCACCTTGGCTCCTCTATTGATTGATAACATACAATAGGTTTTCAAAAGATTTTAGATGAGTACTAACTACCGGCTCCTTCAAAACAACACAGTACAGTCAATTAGAATACATTGCAGTCAAATTGAATTTTGCTAACAATTGCATATCCCTTGAGTGTGAAAGTGGCTGGCAAAAAAGTTATCCTAAGACTTGGGTAGTCCAAACTCACTTTATGGAAATTGTTCTCCCGGATGAAATCACAGGTCTCCTTAATCTGATAGCTTTCTTCAAGGCTCTCTGCCTTGGTCTCCCTGACCACCACGTCGACAGCGAGGCTTTTCTGGAAGACCTGAGCACCATCACTGCTGAATGCAACTGACATAGTTGCTACTGAAAAGGGAAATTTAAATATTACCAGACTGCTTTCAACAAAATACAAAATTCTATACATGTCTAAATCTAACCAATCAAATGACATATGACCAACATGAAGGTGGATTACATAACATTCTATTATTAGATATTATATGACACTAAAGAGCTGCTGTAGTGGCTTAGGGTGGCACTGTTGTCTGACACAGGTAGGGGGTGTGAATCCCACCTCAGGTCTGTGTGTGTGTGGAATTCACATTGCTCACAACAGCCCTTGTGTTGTGTTTCTTGCTGTAGTCTAAAAACAAGAAGCTGGGTTGATTGGCAAGATCTGCTGTGTACTGTATGTCATCGAAACGATGATTCTGGGCCAAATACATCTGTTTTGCGCCTCACACAGGGTACGGCTCGAACACACTACAATAAGCAGGCTTCACACTCAGCTTTAAGAGTCAACTAGTGTTTGGCGAAAACCCACAAACTATCATTTTCAAATCTGGAAAGCTCAGGAGAGCCGGTATTCGGTCATTGTTGACGGCAAGTCAGCACTTCAGTTTCTTCAGGTGAGCAATTTAACATGTAATTTAGTGAATGGGTTAAAACAGTGTTTTAATATTTCTTAAATGTGTTGCGAAACTTTTTAATGTTTAACTAATGTTAACTTCTTTTAACATCCCTGTCCAGATCCTTGCTAATTAAGTCTTATACAGTCAAACCTTCCTTATTCAGGCAGAATAGGGCTGAGAGGTGCCCGTAACTTAGAAATACATGAACAGTACCATACAACGTATATGTACATGTGTACACATACAAACTACATGATATTTATGAGGTGCAAGGCTTATAATAAGATGTTATTTCAGTCCAAGCTACTGTGCCGAATCATCCTTTTTTATTCTTGCAGTGGTCATCCAGTTTTTAACCAGAATCAAGTGAGCTGGATGTTTTTTTCTTTACTCTTTCAAATATCCCCTACCATAGACTTAGCCACTCCAAAATGGTCTGCAACAACTCTGGTCTGCGATTTTCCTTTTCGTATTTCTGTAATGATATCGAGGTTCCTTTGGATGGACATGACACCACGCTTCCTTTTTGAAGCCATGGATTTTGCACAGTTTTAATTGCTGCTTTAAATTCAGCTTCGCCCATGGCCTTGTCCTCTAGCTCACCCTCCATTTGAGATTCACTCCGCCTTTATGTGCAGACTCCACCCACAATCTCTGTATGCGACATTCTTCACTTTCGTCTTCTGAAGTGAAAAGCCAACCGCAAAACACGTCTCGGGAGCTTTCACAAAGTAGGATTTCTTGCTTACCAAGATAACTTCCCAGATTTAAGGTAGTCTGGCCTAAGTGTAACTTGATAAAAATAAGGTCTATTTAGCCCAGACTACCTTAAATCTGGCAAGTTATCTGACTAAGCAAGTAATCCTGCTTTGTGAAACAGGCCCCAGCTCACTTATTGATTATTGTTGTTGGTTTGTTTTTCTTTTGTAGATATTACTGTGTATGATTTTTTTTGGTTTATTGGATTTCTGATTTTCACTTTCTCCTCGTCTGTAGTTTCGCTTGGGTTTACTTGCTATTTGGTTTCGATCTCTCACCCAGCTTATTGGTTAACGTCTTCGCACGGCCCTAGAACTTTGAAGCTTTGATCTGTGTGTGTGTCAGATGCATAGGGAGTTACTGCCATTTTTGTTTTGCGAGCTTATGTTGTATGCTGTTGTTTGGATTGGGAGTAAGGTGTGGAATTTGTCATTGTGTTTTTATTTTCTCTGATCCTAGATAAATTAACTTTGGGTTGCATTCAGAATCTGGGTTTTGTTTATCATTTTCGCTATAGTCAATGCTGAATCCTTTTACATTGGGTTTATTTGTTCTGTGTCCGTGGCGGTCTCAATAAAAACAGAAAAATATATATTTTTTAAAATACCCCTTTGTCCACGTTCCCTTCCCCATCGTTCCCTGTCCTTCCCTTATTCCACGTCCCCTTTCCCCCTGTCAGTTAACTGCCATCTGATAGAACTAGCACAAAGAAACGTGGCGAATGAAGCAAGTAACTAAGCAAATAAATACATAAGCCAGTAAGCAAGTAAATCAATAAATACATACATACATACATACATACATAATAAAACAATGCGGACACATACAGAAAACACTGACTGATGTTATCACCTTACAAAAAAAAATTAATACATATGACATAATAACAATAAACACGATTATACAGCAAGATCTCGCACTTACTGATCGATCATTTCATTTTTACACACCAGAAAGTTAAAGACCGAATAGTAATCGGTTAAACATGCATTTTTAATTAATTATGCGCAACTCAAAGGTTGCAATATAATATATGCACGTTTCAGTGCCAGTGAATTAAATTGGTTAACATACCGTTAAACCCTGCTACCTACTAAAATGGCAGCCTAATCCGACACACAACAAAATATAATTACCTGAATCATGCCAAACAATGTTGTTAGAAGAAAACTGGGCAAATATAACAGTGCAGACCTTTCTACGATCAACAGAGAAACATCCCCATACGTCTCACATGGCATTATCACTATAATCACACATAATCACTTCCGGGGCAGCGATTCAACTGACGTCACAGTAGGCGGAAGTGTCTGCGGTGGCACCCACTCAGATCAGATTTGACTAGAAGTAGCCTGCTTATGTAATTGTGTTCTGCTGGACTTTTCAGAGAATCTCTCTTTTGTCTTGCAACATGAAGAAATGTTAAGATTAAGACTGACTTTATTGTTCCCAGGGGGAAACTGGTGCTTTATTTATATATATTTATATATATATAAAGACATTTCTGTGCTCTGGATGGTACATGTAATTCACTTACCAAGTTTAATCAAAATCAAAAATGGTGACACAAAAGCCATTTGTAGAATCAAAATGTAATTACAATTATGCTGGTGGTTAAAAAATTTTAACATTTTTTACTTTCACAATCACACTACATTTTGAAACTGGCCAGTTTCAACATCACCGATTTCAGATATTCCAGTTGCATCAGCCTGAAAGTTGATGAAGGGGATTCTCATGCAGTTGCAGTCTCGCATTGTTACCTGTATGCGGGGGTTTACATGTCCTTTGCAGTGTTTCAGCAGGTTAGGACTCTGAGGCTGTGATAGGGAGGTTGCCATTTCCAATCCTCTGGTCACGAGAGAGGTCACCGATGGGTATTAGGAAAAATAGGTAACTCTGCACCCAAACTTTGTGTTTTTTGCCTTAAAGGAGCGCCAGGTGAGATATGGAAAAACTTATATCTAAAACAATATAGTCAATGCAGCTTGACTTTTCTCTGAAACTTTGTTATATAATGAATATTGTTATATCGTGGGTGGTAGAGAGGCTCAGGGAACAGCATGGATCCCATTCCGTCTCTGTGTGAGTTTGCATACGCTCTCTGCAATGCGTCGCTTTTTCAGCAACACAAAAGCATGCAGTTCAGTGAGTCAGTGACTCCAAAAACACCTTTGATGTGCGACTCTGCCCTGTGGTTGACTGGCATTTTAGAGTGAAAGGCTGGACCCCCTCCCTCCCCCCAATGACCGTATGGATTAGCGGTGATTCTACGATCATTTAAGCTGGGAAACTGAAGCTGAATTGGCATAATTCATGCAGAAGGGGCAACCTTATCATTAACCAATGATTTGTTTTAAATCAATGAGAGGGGGTTCTGGGGGCCAGTCAGCTTTCAGCTGGGGCCAGTGCCCCTGAAGCCCTGCTCCTGTACACGCCCCTGCAGAAGATAATGTATATGGCTTATTATATAACTCATGTGGATTTAATGTTAAGTTTGTTCACCATTTAAATCTACACTGTTCAAGCTTAGTATCAGCCATGATATGGACAATAAAAACTGCTGTTTATAAAGCTGGAAATTATTATACTGTAATCAAACAATGTTGCTGCTATCTAGAGGTTTGCTCTGCAAAATAAGAATCAGCAGGAGTAAAATAGATATATTCTGGTCAGTAGAGATGTTTCACAGCACTGTGGATGCATTGTGAAGAGAATAAAGGAGTGTTGTTAAAAGGAGAGCAACGATGATATGGCATTTTCACTCTTGTTTTATTAAACATAGAAAGTTTAAAGCAGCACAGAATAACACAAAGAACAATGAGATTAGAGCCACAATTTAGTCTTTAAATATCAGACATCCAATTTTTATTTTTGTATTTCATGTTGGACTCTGAACTTCACAAACTGCAATAAGTGTTGAATATAATGGGAAAACACAGATTGGATATTTATTATCAATCATTGCACTGTGGAATTGTCTGAATCAACCATACCCATATCACCTTCCCGTGTTCACTTACTGTCTGTGCTTCACAAACATACAGAAAAATGCATTTACAAAGTCAGTTTCCTTCAGACAGTTATGTCATTATTATCTAATCAATAAATAAAATGTTCATTATCTAGCTTCTATAACCATTTATCAGCAGTCATGTACTGAATAAGTGGTTTTGGAAGTTGAATGGCTGGAACAAAGCAATGAGCCTAATTATACTACATTCAGGTGACTGTA
This sequence comes from Brevimyrus niger, assembly GCA_015164015.2. NCBI lineage: Eukaryota > Metazoa > Chordata > Actinopteri > Osteoglossiformes > Mormyridae > Brevimyrus > Brevimyrus niger. The sequence goes on from JAABNY020000001.1 coordinate 26,075,656, forward strand.
CTTGGATTAAACATTCACTAAAATGTTAGTTTTTGATCTCTCAAATGAAACCAGAAGCTTTTCTTGGGAACACATTGATGTATTATTGCTACTTTGCCTCTCAGGGGTGGGTTTGTTGTTCCCGAGATAATAATAAGCAAGTACAGTCAGAAGATTGTAGCTAGCTAGCCTATTAGCAGCACATGCCTCTTCAGCATCTCCTAATAAGGAAAAGGTTTATTTAATATGTAGTGACTATTTGTTACCAACAGGGGGCAACAAACCGCACTACAAATCATTTGGAGTTGATACGAAATTCCCTGCCAGATAAAAGTAAAGTGTTCCTTCACATATTTTAAATTATTTCAACAATTTGAACACCTCCAATTTGTGTTATGTCTTAGAAAGTTGAGGTGGGCATGTAACATAACTAAACAAATATAACTATACAAATAAAACAAAATTAATAAACACATATAAAACTGTGCCACAGAACTTATATATAACATATATCTGGCCCAGAATATGGAAATTATTTTAAAATACAAAGGTTACTTATATACCATAAATAAAAGGACTAAATTGCGTTTCCTAGTTATTTTCTAGTCACTTTATTAAGTTCCTGCATTAAACACATATGAAAACTGCAAGCTCTTAAAGAAACAGAACATTTTGGTAAAAATATGCTAATAACACTGCTGTCACATACCACTCCCAGACTAGGCTGGTGTCAGTTTGTGCTTTCAGCTGAACATCCCATTGCTACAGTTGACTTGAAGTTCATTGTTTGTCATTGGGGTTTTCAAGCTATCCCTCTTCAGGGAAGAAACCACATTGAAATATTGAGTGAACATTCTATTCGGATTTAGTGATATGCTGTTATGCTGCCAAATAGCCCACAAAGTCTTGTATTTTATATTTGTTCTACCTATTTTACTTTTAATAAATTCCAAAGTACAAATGTCACATTTAAATGAATTAAAATGTACGTAATTCACTTTTTATATTATCGCTTCCCCTGCACAATGAAATACAACATTAATAAGTTAACATTTGTTTAAAAAAATACAATAAGTGTTCTAATACAGCTTTTACAAAAGCCTACTATATCCCCTGTGTATAAATGTTCAACAGTCTATCATTTAGAAACATTGTAAAAAGCAGTGCCCATAGAAAATATTCAGCCCCATAACCTTTTCCACATTATTTCTACTTACAGTTTCAAATGTTAATACACTTAATCTTATACCAAATCTACACTGCAGCAATTTGATGAAACTAGAAAATGTTTACTGCGAAACAACAGTGAAACAATGGGGAAAAAATGTTTAAGTCATGTTTTGAAAAACTATTCATTGCTATAAACTAATACTTCATAGAAATAACTTTGGCAGCGATTTCACAGCAAAACTCCCCAAACGGGGGTCTTTGGTGGAAAAGGATTCTTTAAATGTTACAGCAACAGCATCTTCTCAGCTGAAATCACCTCCTTGACCTCTCCCAGATATTCATTCTCTGGTTTGTAAAGTCACTCCTTTTTTTGGTGTGCCAGTGTCTCCAGGTTATTACAACAAGGGCAGTCTTTGGTTGTTTGCTGACTGGAGTATTTTTCCTTAAAGATTTGGTTGGATTTAGTCCCATTCATTTAGTGTTCTACACCCTGCAGAAGTTATCTGGAAACACAATGGTTACACTCCACATTTCACAGCTGAGGTTGTGTTACTGGTGTGGTACTTGTTGTCTGTATCACTATTTATTTTTATTCAGCAAGGGCAAACCAATTTCATATAAATGGAATCCTTTCAGATGCATTACCAATAGACTTTGAGACTTTGGCTTCCACAGCTGTCTTTGGCCTGTTATTTTACTATAAGAAGAAGATGATCCGAGCAGAGTTTGGATAGCGCTGTATACATTCTTCATCTATCAAAAAAACACTTGTTTAATATAAGATAATACTGTGCACCTGATCTCAGACATATTTGCAGTTTATTTTGGACAACAGAGACAGGTGATGCAGTCATTGTGTTTTGAAATTTTGCATACAAATGAAGAGACTGTTGATCTCAGCAGCATATCAAATGAGATGAGTACTTGTGTAATGAAGCATTTTCAAACTTTGCAATTCACTATAGTTTCACTGTTGTTTCATAATCAATGACTTTACCTTTCAAAAATTTGATTTATATCTATAAAATACTTCAGTTGAGGAGGTGAATATTTCCTACAGTCACTGTGAATTATTATATATTGCATGTGCTTACATTCTCTCCTTAGGTTTATTTTTTAGGTTCTATCTTTATCGGCACCAGAAAATGTTTGACAAAGTGATTATTTTAATCCAACCAAATCAAACAAAAATAGGTGCCATATCATTTGTGAAACATCCTGTACTCCCAATAGAATATCATGCAACAGAACTTGGAGAGACAAATAGCATTACTTCAAAGCTGGTGTGATATACCTCCATTATGAGTCAAGAGATGGACTTTTTGGAAGTCTTGCAAAACATGGTGGATAGGATGCAATTTGAAAAATAGAGTCTAAATATACAAAATAATACATTTAACAAGAGGTCAATGATGACAATTTCTAGGCCTGACGTCCACAGACAAAAAACAAAACACTCCATTCTGAAGCGTTTATGATCCAGAAAAAAAGAGAAGACATGTATATGAATATGCTGACTGCATATGCTAGAAAAGAAAGAAAGTGATAAGATAACTAAAAATAGCAGGGAGCTGGTTGCTGATTGGCTTCCTCACAAGTAAACCCGTCTCAGGTCCCCTGGAGACGTGATGGTGTTACACTGTGGGCACAACTTCTTGGCTCCCTGTATGAATGGTGCAGTGGACACTCAAATGAACAGAAACTAAATATCATCATCATCATCATCATCATCATCATTATCATCCGACAGCATCAGATACACGGAAATATGAGTACATTTCTCCTGTTTTATCCATGCTCCATTGGCTGCCTGTACATTTTAGGATTCAATTAAAAATTATTTTATTTGCTTTTAAGGCTCTTAATGGCCTTGCCCCTCCCTACCTCTTTGAACTGTTACACCCTTACACACCCTCCCGGTCTCTCAGGTCCACTGGCCAGTCTAACCCTAAGTGTTAGCTTAGAGGGGGCCGCGCTTTCGCTGCTGCAGCTCCCAGAATGTGGAATGACCTGCCCTTGCATGTTAGACAGGCTTCTTCTCTGTCCGTTTTTAAACCCGCCTGAAAACCTTGGCTTTTGATCCTTTGTGAGATGTTGATTTTAGTGTATTTTATTTGATGGCATATCATCTTATTTTGTATATGTGCTTATTTTATGAACTTTTATTTGGATAATTTTAATTGTTTCATTTTATATTCTCTGTACAGCACTTTGATCCTGTGTGGTTGTTTTACAGTGCTTTATAAATATGTATGGTATAGTATTAATGTGGCCCACACAGCTCTGTACACTGTCAGATCTCTGAAACATGACAGTTTGAAAAATGTTGCACATATAACATATTATGATATTGATACCTAGCACTGTCTAATAAATAAATATCTAAATACAAATACAAAGAGAACAAACTGTTGAATGATTTATGGTAATAACTATAGTTACCTCATTTTGCCTGCTGCTTTTACAACTGTAATCGATCAATCAAAAAAGAAAACTAATTGTTATACAATACTCCATTCAAATGTTGTGTGTTTAGATATATTCTACTGTGCATTTTATTACTATTACTATGTGTGATGCTTCCACTAAGAGAGCCCACTCATTTTGTTGTGCATGTGCACGATGACAATAAAGCTAACTTTGAATTTCGAATGATATAAACAATGACTTCAATCTAGTTAAATTCCCCTAAATTTGAGGCTTATCTTACCAGAGTCCTTAGCCAGCACTCTTCACAGTGTACATGCCAGCACTGTATGGAAGTCAGCGGTATTGTGTAGGCATCCTGAATAAAATGCAAAGATGACAGGCCATTAATTGCGATATTCTACATCCGGAAGCATAAATAGAAGCAGCAGAGCTGACGGAGTTCCACAGAGGTGTCTACAATGAGAAGAATCCAGCTTAAGTGGGGATTAACCAGGCCTGCTAAAACTGTTGCTTTAACATCTAGCCTAGGTGTTGTGCTGTACAGGTCGATGTAGATTTTTTTTTTTAACAAACATGAAAAGGCCGTTTATTTTATTACATGACATCAAAAACCCGCAGTCTGTTTATATTGGGACTTTATGTGAATGCCAATACGATACCATATACTGGCTGAAATACCACACTGGAAAGTTCAATATCGTTTCTTTACAGATTTCTATTTTATACATAATCATTGCTCATATTCTGACTTTTTTGGTTGTTGGTTCAGTTCTTTGCTTTCTCCTGAGTTTGCCTGTTCTCTACATGTTTACATGGATGTCCTCTCATGGTCCAAAAACATGATTTGTGGGGATTGATCCTAGTACAAAATAACCTTCATACTGTAGTTTTTACATAAAAAGTCATTTTATGAACTTCCAATACACTGCCATGTGTCTTCAAAATCATATAACTTAATAAAACTTAACAACCATAGGAATTTAAAATAATTCCTGAGAACTGTGCATAAGAGTTTGTAGTGTACCCATTTCTCATGTTACTCTACTGTAATTGGTGATACTTTATCATGGTTAATGATACATGTTTGTAATACTTTTTGCTTGGACGAATTCAATAGTACAATTAGTGCACCATTTAATTTGTCAGATAATTGAAGCCTTTTTTGTACGAGGGAGCAGACATTTGCAGTACCACAGTTGAACACTAAGGGGAAGCACAAATCTAAGGATGACTGCAAACTGCACATGCACTAGTGTACAATAAATACTTAAAGAAAACTGCTAGTGTGTTATCAAACAAACATATTTTATATGAAAATTCAGTTCTCTCTTTTCGTTATCATGCTTCCAAAATAGTTATTTTAATGATTAATAAACAAATTAAAGTAATTAAAACAAAGTAATATCAAAGATTGTTGTGAATTATTTTAAAGTGATTTCTTTTTACAGTAGGAAAAATAACTATAGCTAATTCATGAACATACTTACCATGCAGATGAGACACTTATATCGGTCTCCTCTTGACAGCTGTTTCTCCAGCTCCCGAATGCGAGATTTCAGGGCTTCAAATGTAGTCAGAGTGGAGTCGTCAATAATCCTGTGAGGGAAGATGAGTTTCTTATCAAGACTGTACATGGGATCAATCAGAATTACTACTTTTTCATTCCTTTCATTTATACTTGCATTGTTTAATATAAGTTCTATATATCTTTCTAATCTATTATAAACCTTCAGGCCAAATTACATTAATACATGCCTGAGTTACAATCCAGTTGTAAACAAGTAAGCAAAGAAATCAGATGTGAAAAAATGGGCAATTTAAAAACAGGCAGCCACTGTTGTAAGTACATTGGCTAAAAATAAAATCCATTAGGAAACATACAGAAGGGTTAAATATTTATTTATTTTCTCTTTTTTCCTTCTCTGTCTGTGGAGTTTATAACATCTGTCATTTTTGAAGAAACCAAAATGGGAAAAAAAAACATTTCCAAGATTAGAAAGACAGTGAACCAGACAAGGAGTCTATTTGGATACATCAAAAATTCAAATGGAGGGATAAATTATTGTGTGAGGCAATAAATAAGTTAGAGAAATGTTATAAACATTTATAGATGGATATTAAGGTTTTATTTAATGAGAATCAGATAGCTTTAATTTCACCACCAACAACAGTGAATATAGAATATTGAACTAATTTTATTTCTAGGTGAATTTCCATGAATCCATTTTTCAAACTTACTATTCTTCTAAAGGTTACAGGGGGCGGAGCCTATCCCAGGCAGGACAAAAGACAAAATTGAGGAACACCATAGCCAGGATTCAAACCCATCATAGGGCATATGCAGCATAGAGATGGGATTCAAACCCCAAGCTTGATGGTGCTACTCACTAACCCGCTATACCCTTGGGAAATTCCATTCTTATTTACAGGGTGTTTTTGGAAGGTGACTTATTGTAGTCAGTATACTGGAGCCTGATTTACTTAAATTGAGAGTTTTACAAGAACTTTTCTTGCAAATCAGGGGTATTTACATACAACAGGCACTATCACACTCATTGACTGTGTAGAGTTAAGTCTTATAATTAAACATTAAAACAGAAAGTAGTTTTGATTTTCCGTTCCAAGCCAGTCAGTTACCAAAATTATGCCCTTTTTCAACAAAAACCTTACTGATAGTTCAAATTTGTAGCTACAAAACAACTTCTATTACTCAGTTTCTTCATCTGGAATATATATGTGTAATGCTTTCTAAAATTAAGGAAGTTAAACACATCACTCTGACACCATGTAAAATAAATTCTCACTTTCATATGTTAAAAATTAAATTACTCCAAACCATCTCGGTTTAAGACAAAACATTTAATCAAATTTAAAGCACAGGGGACGGGGCAGGGGACATGTGCAGAACCCTAATCCAAACTGTGACAACTCTAACTCCTACCCTGCCCTACTTTCACCTGTAAGTAATCCAACAACACAGAAGCTGTGTGGCTATTTTAGTTTTTTGATTGCAGTCACAGACTTTTATACAATTGAGGTTTCCCTTATGGGGACTGGAATAACACCCCCACAAGGTCAGAATAAGAGTACAGCACCTCCTGCTGAACCTATAAATAAAGTGTTACTGCATGTTATCCAATATTTATTTGCAATTTTCATAAAAAAAATCTATATAGACCATATACAGATTAATATGCAGCTGAGAAGCTACAGTAAACAGTGCTTCATAATACAGCCCCCTTGAGTAATTTAGGGTTACTCCCCCATTTCGCACAAGGGTAAATATGGATTTCGGGAGTCTGGGGCTGTTTTGGGAGAGAAGACATCAAATCACACACACACACACACACACACACGCACGCGCACACACACACACACACACACACACACACACACACACACAATCTGTAATCCCAACATGACGACCCCCCACTCAGCCCTAACCTTACTCATAAGTTACCAAACAATATACGAGAATTTTGACATGGGTGGTGGTGGGCAGTAAAGGAAAAAAAAAAAAAACATTGACATTTTTTTCATGATTTGATTGACCCGAAAAATGTATATTATATAAACATAAAACATATAAACATAATCTATACACACACAGAGACGCACACATACATATATTAATGTGTCATGTGCAGAGCTCTCCAAGCTAATAACAGTGGTGGCTCTGAAGAGGAGAGGTCCTCTCTGCGTTTACGCTTCCCCTGACAGCAAACAGCTGGAGTGATTCATACTCCTGGCAGGCTAAAGTGTTTAATGCCCCCACGACGTGCCGAAGGAGAGAGAGAGAAAGGAAGCAGCCGAGACAGGCAGCAATAAATCAATGGGGTGTCAGGCTTCTGCTGCTGCATTTAGAAACGCCATTCTGGTCGTCGCGAGATGCACCATGTCAGCCTCACGCACACATGCATGGAGAAATGCAAACAATGCGGTTTTTAGGCCTCTGTCTGTGTGGGTGTGTTTTTTCCCCCCGTTTTATACTTTAATTGATAATACTTTTTTTTTTGGAGTTTGGCAGAAATGACCACCTTTCATTTCAGTGCAGGTAATAGCCTGACTGTATACTTTGCACGTGACAAGTAAACCATGAATCCTGTGTGTTCCTCTTAGCAAATGCAGATATTCACTCCCACGTACAATGTCAGACAGCACAAATCGATTGCTCTTAGGCCACCTTTTTATTTGTATCCCTCTTGTGGCTGTCCTACAAAATATTTACACGACAACTGTGGTGCAAAAAAATAAGGAACCTCAAAATACTGACCCGTATGTAATATTGTAAACTCTGAATATTACCTTAAACTAGGTGCAGATCAAAGGCAGGGCCGATATGGTTTGTATTGACTGCACTTTCAGGTTCCTTATACCATAAGTTCATATTATGTATAGTGAAAAGCTTTTTCATGTACTAGTAGTCGTTGGGCACCTGAGCATACTGTAACACTTAAGCCCCAATTGCTAACGAGACACTAGCTGACCCTGTTCTCTTAATCTCCCTTTTAAGAAATCTGTACTGATTTCTTTTTTAATACAACTTTTTGTCATGTTACAAGATGGGCAGGCAAGACAAATAGGAGGCAGTTTTTTTGCAA
>JAABNY020000001.1:26093134-26109994 GCA_015164015.2 Brevimyrus niger
AATTTAATTTAATGTGCACAATGTCTTGTGTACATTCAGTTTCAATTGTGATGGGTATATCTGCAATGAATTTTCTAAAAAAAATTATAATAGAGGGATTATGGTTCTTTATGAGATTTAATTACATCTATTGCTTTACTTTAACTTTTGAGTATAATTTCTATAAGTAATCCTGAGATCCGATTATGAACACCCTCTTCTGCTCACTTCTTAATTCAGAAGTAAAAAGGATTCCTGGCACAATGCCAATTTCATGGAGCAATCAACATCTACAGTACCACTATTTCAATTTATTTATTGGGTTAATTGACGTCTGTATTTTCAGAAAAGCAGTTAGTACAAATTATTTTTCCAGCAATGGCTGTGGAAGTGCTAACACACCATATCAAGACTTTATACTTTTTGTTCATTATATTCAAATTACTAGCTAGAGGTAGTTCTCGACTGACAGTTACCCATTCCACAAACCCTGATTTAAGTAAAATTTGGATTTGCATTACAATACAATTCAAGACAAATTATAGCAAAAACACATAAGCCAAAAACACACTAATAATACGTACTAAGGAACACATATTAAATAAATGAAAAGGTAAGATAATAAATTAATGCATCCATAAATTCTATGCATCATGGATGTTTTTTCCACAAGTCTAGAAGTACTTAAATCGGTTTTATGCAAGTTGAAACTATACTGTATTTGGAATTGTTCAATCTATGAATAATCATAATACAAGAAATACAATTCACAGTTCAGCTGTGAAACATAACAAAAAGTCTGACACCAGCTTTGCGAACCCACTGGAATTGACTGGATTCCTGCATGAATGGCTCCCAAATGCGATCATAAATCATAATAATAATGGCAGTGTTAAACAGCACAATGTTTCGCTCTGCCATATATTTATTGCATAAATGGAAAACTAAAGTCACATACCTGTTCTGCATAACAGAATCCTGTTCAAATCTAATACAACCTAACCAAATAGTGATTTCATTGGACTTCAGAATTAGACCGGTTGAAGTTTATAAGACTAGAAAAGATTGCAAAAGGACTTGCAGTAAATTGGGCCTCCATCAATCCACAATACGGTGTTCTAAAAAAATCAAAATTTCCAATAGTGAGGAAAAGTTGTCACTGGACCTAACTATAAAATGTGCAAAATATCTTTGAAATAGGTTCATATTTCAGGTTCTGTAACGCGATTGAAGTTTTCACCTTCCAAGGTTTCCAAGAGAAACAATGAACCATAGGCTGACATCTAATGATCTACAGGCATCTGTTGCACTTGATTACATCTCTGTCAGGATCAGTCCTGGCCTTCTGTCATTTCCCTGGTTGGGTAGCTGGTGTCACTGGCCATCCCATTCTGTGTGTCTCCCTCTCCCCCATTTTGCACTCTTCACAGTCCCAAATGTGTTGCCTTTGCTGCCATGTAGCTGAATGGGCTGAATCTGCAGCTACGAGCTATGTTCCTACAATTGCAGGTTCGAGGCCGCCCAGAAGCCAGCTGTGTACAAATTCAGGGACTGCACCCATCAAAGGCTGCATCTGAAAACGAAATGCAGCATGACAAGGCTTTCCCATTACAAAGCCTCCTTGAAATACGGTTAAGAAACGCATCTTCTTTTTGATGATTATAACATATCCCAAAATGCACTGCAAAAAGGCAAAGTGAGTGTGTCCCGGCTAGGCGATACGAGCAGCGCTTCATGACTCAAAGGTAAGGACAGGAATAGCTGTTAATGGCCAGGCCATCCCATTCAACAACGCTTTCCATTCGAACTTCAAGGAATATGTCCTGTACAGGCTATGCCTTTTTAGACTGTGTCCTTCGAAGGATGTAGCCCCTGAATTTGGACACAGCTAATGTAAGACATTTTGAGTTATTTTCCTCCTCGTTAATCATCTGGTGTTTAAATATTTCAGTATTGGTCCTTGCTTTGGGTTTTAGTTCTTAGTTATCCCCACTTATATACAGTATAGTTTTGTATTTGTGTTCTGATTCACCCATGTTTCTAATCTCTCCTAGTGTCTGAAGTCCTTAATGTTTGTTAATTACCCTTACCCCTTACTGTACTGTAGCTCGTGGTGAGTGACCATACGCCCCTCGTCAAGCCTCTGTTATTTGTATATTTAAATGCCTACCCTTGGTATTTTCCCCAGTCAGTCATTACTTTTTTTCCTGTTGTATTGTGTGCACTGTATTGTGTTTGTTCCTGCGTTCTCTTTCCAAATATTTCCTCGAACCTGTGTTTCGTGATCTTTTTTGGTAAAATTTTTCCTTGTGTTTAGAAATAGCCCCTTTAGTTCCTGCTTAATAACCTGTCTTTGTTTTCGACCCCTCATGGTCCCTTTTGTTCTGGATCCTCTCTCTCAACAAGCAGCACGTAACACTCTTTACATCAAATAAGAATGAGGTTCATGGGGGGTTACATTGGAGGAAATGCTTTTCAAAAAATATAAATGAAAAAACATTCCTACCAGTCTCAAACCCAGATGCTCAAGAATACTACTAAAACATTGTTCTGTGGAGCTATGAGACAAAAACGTTTGCTTTTGTTAAATGTACTCAGCATTTTGTTTGGAGAAAAAAATAAAACCTCACCCAGATTGTGACGCATGGTGAAGGGGGTATAATTCTGTGGGGTTGTCTTACTGCCTAAAAATTACATCACATTTTAGGAGTCATACAATTCGGAGAGAACTTTACAAACTTTCACCTATATTGCTTTTTTAACACTGATGTTGAATAACATGATGTTTCAGGGTATACCTCTAAATCTTCGTTCCAGCACTGAAGGGACCCGTAACCTCTTCTGCCTGCACCACTCATATTCTTCTAAGTGAGTATTATTCTCTCCAGAGATATGGGTGGATTCATCTTCACTTCTGCTAACACACTCCTTCTGTGGGGCAGAAAATACACTTAATTCAGAACTAAGGGGTGGTCAACCATTAAACATGAGACATGTCCACATTATATGTGACAAACATATGTAATATAACATTACAATTTATAAGCATGCAACTAAAGTCTTTATTAATACAGTACATTATTTCTATCAACAAATCAATCAAGCTCTCAAATTAAAACTAAGTTTCTATTTATATTGTAGCTATATAGAGTTTATATTGTAGGTACAGTATCTGTCCTACAGTATCTTAATACTAACTGCATTTAAAAAAAAATGGCAACCCCTTCTGCCCAGATTTATTTTTTACTACATTTCTAATGCAGCTGTGTTGCATTGTTTTTTACCCTCTCAATTCTTCTAAAGTTTCAGATTTACAGGCTTAAAGGAACAAATTTTAAGATACAGATATATGCTTTTTTTAGTGGCTACACTGCTGTGTCCTGATAAACACCCTTATCTGTTTAAATAGGCTACTTTTCGTTATGTGAATTACTACATTTATCCTTTGATTTACCCGTCATACCCAAATCTTTGCAATCTTTGATCCCTATGTCTTTCTCCGCTGTACCACCTTATTTCAATGTTTTTTTACAAAATGTATTCGGTTTTTGTATGCTCGAATCTATATTTTTAAATATTGATTAATATGAGCAATTTCCCCAGTATAGAGCCCTGGGGAACACCAAATATGTCCATTCAGCTTGACAGTTACCAGTGAATGTTGTAGACGTACCTGCCCCTCCTCGGACCTCTGGCGCTTCAGCTTCCCTATGCGAGCTATACAAAAAGACACAAATATTCAGAGAGGATCGATCTGAACCATTTCGCAATGAGCAGTTATTTCACTTGTGAATCTTTGCTAAAATAAACATTCCATTTGGGGTACCAGCGGAATAGCAGGGCATCAAATCTAGGACACTATAATGATAAATGTAATATTGAGGTCTCTAATCCAACCTGTACAACAATGTTTGAGATATGCTTCAGGAAGAATAACCTGCCCCAGCTCAGAAGATTAACATAGACTGCATTCACATTATTATTTAAATAATATGTTTAGCAGATGTTTACTACTATGTACTATCTATCTTATCAATGGTCTGACTTATGCATTTACAACAAGCCTCAGTTATGTCAGAGAGCCAGACAGCTTTGTATGTTGCTCACTTTGCCTGCCCAATTCTGGGGGGATTCCAATAAAATCGCCCCATTCATTCCTGCAGTCACCATGTCCTGTGGGTCTATTTGCTGTTTGCTATTTTTTATACTTACTACAGCAATTAAGATATTAATATAATAAAAATATGAATACATTTTTAAAAACAAGAACATTTGTAAGCTACATACCGTGTAAACGTGTTTGTCTGTTTGCCCTCACTCGTAAAAATGTCTGTGAGAAGAAAAAATAAAGCACACAAAAGATTTGTTATTTAAGACTTACATCTTAATTCCTATAATTCCTAAGAACTATGCTATGGATCTGGCCACAATACTATACACATCCTTTCTTACAACTCTTAAACTCTTAAATTATGTGTTAATGCTTCATTATAAAGATGCAAATGCACTCAAATAGCCCACAGTGTGTGCACCATGTGATGGACCAGCATCTTATGCAGAATATTCCCCTGCCTTGTGCTTCCTAAGACAGGTTCCAAGCTCACCTTTCAATCTAAATAATTATTACATTGAATAATAAATAATAGTTTGTCCCCATTGCAATGATGTGCTCCATATTGGAACTCTTATACGTCCATTCCTGTGTGTACTGCCCAAGCTGATAGAACAGAATGTCCATTACACTGGAATAGATATACCATTTCATACTTAAGTTACAGTAGTATTATTGTAATCCACAATAGTAAAATAATGTGAGATTGTGTGAATGACCTCAATTATGCCATCAGTACTTTCTGATCATCATGGATTATACTGTACTGTGGTACCATGCCACATCATCATAAAACATCGCACAGTGCACAGTCTTTGTTAGTATATTCAGAAAAATTGGCGCAGGCCAAGAGAAAGACCCAACTTTATACCCAAGGGAATAAACATGGGTGGGGCCACAGGGGCACCGGCTCCTACTGAAAGCTGATTGGCCCCTAGATGCCCTCTCCCCCATCAGTCACCAATTCAAAACATATTGTTAGCTAATTATGAAGTTAGCCCCTCTGAATGAATTATGCCCCTTCTAATGCCCCCACTGTAAAAAATCGTAGTATCACCAATGGTTACAACTACAGAAATGGCAGACCACCTTAAACTTACAAAAAAAGCAAAATATCTTCCATTCTTTGATTCCACAAGTCTCCACTTGTTAAAACTTATTGTGAAATGTAGGGGGGGATAATTCTATTCCATCCATCCATTATCTGTAACTGCTTGTCCTATTCAGGGTCTCCGGGGGTCCAGAGCCTATCATGGAAGATATAAGTGCAAGGCAGGGAATAACCCAGGATAGGGTGCCAACCCATCAAAGGGACCCCTCGATTATCCTATAAACAATAAATATGTATATAAGCTAAGTTATAGAACAAACTACGCATTTGTATGCTGTCTGGCAGTGATGGGGACTTGAGTTAGCGACTCAAACTCAAGGCACACTCAGACTTGACTTGGATTTGTACTTGGATCTTGGGATTAATTAACAATACACAATGATCAAAATGAGACTATAACATACATTTAGCTACCATTTTGTGCCTTTAGTCATCTCTTTTTAGATGCGTAGATTCTAAAGCATGTAAAAACAAACGTTCATTACAAAGTGTAATGAACATGCTCTGGCCATTATGGATGCTGAAAAAGCATACATAACGATATTGTCTTTCAGAATACCATTGGTAATTAGTGTGATATTAAAAACTCTAGTCAGCCAACATCATAAATAACATTCGCCCAACAAACACACAGCAAGGTTTATTGAGTTACTGGTAACATGGAAGAGATAAGCGGCCCCTCAGAGAAAAGTCTGCTAGAAAAACGTGTCGGTAAGAAAAGCGACAGCTCTGCAGCCACAACATCTTTTAAAAACTGAGATACTATGGATAAAGAAGACAAAAAAGATGGTGGTAGTGTGGAAGTACTTTTTGCAGTTTAAAGTCTGACACACAACAGACTGGTGTTGTGTACTATAAACTCTGCTGAAAACTTGTGCCAACTAAAATAGGAAATACTGCAAACTTATTTCACCACTTGAAGCATTGCCATTCTGCGCAACGTTGCATTGTAAGTGCTTACAGTCACAAACACTAGCAGTTAGGATTTTCACTTTCAAGGTGAAAAAGTATGGGACAAATCAGCCCCAGTACTGGTTAAAAATGGAACTCGGCATTTTATTTTTGATTACAGGATGGATGACAACTCTACCAGCAACGTCAAACCCATTCCCTGGAATGAGCAGTGAGGCAGTCAGACAAAAAAATCCAGCAACAAACCATACTGTCTGTGTTTTCTACTGTCATGCTGTACGACAGATTTTTTTCCGTACGATTTATTTATCAAATTGAGATTTCAGTTTTCAGTCCATTCACTCACATTTTCTGATACTGTTTAAGGGCAATGTTATGTGATTTTTAAGCAGAAATGGAGTCTTGAAATAAAGAAATTATGATTTTGATTATATTCTGAAAATTATCCACTGATATGAAATAAATTTTCTTTATAAAATATTTTCCATATTGTCCAGCCCTAGTGAGGGGATTTGCTTCAGGGCTGAAGAATACATTTTGACTCCAGTGTGGTTTTTACTGCTAAATTCTAAATGGACTGCATTCGTATAGCGCTTTTAACCAAAGCACTTTACAATTATGCCTCACATTCACCCATTCATACATACACACTCAGACACCGGTGGCAGAGGCTGCCATGCAAGGCACAAACAAGCTCACTCGGAGCAATTTGAGGTTCAGTGTCTTGCTCAAGGACACTTTGATGGGGTCAGGAGGACCCGTGGCTCGAACCTGCAACCCTCTAGTTGCCAAACGTTATATCCTACTTGGAAAAGACTGTTTCCTGAAACACCACAGTTATAAAAAATTTGCCCTCAGCAGATGATCTTAATTCAATGGTTGCGTTATTTTCTTAATTGTTCAAATGAAAGTGTCAAGCAGCATTGTTAAAAGATGGGAGGTATGTACTCTAATTTTCTTCACTAAAACAATTTTCAAGCAAACCTAGAATTGCACTTGCATCAAAAGAATATAAAACGTTATAAAAAAGTTACATCACTTGGACTTGACCTGAAAGACTCGAGATTTGACTGGTGACAATCTCTGCTGTCTGTTTCACCTATCTGTCTAGATCATGAAGGTGCCCAATAAGTACTGTTCGTTCATCCAAATCCCTCATGTATCTGTTTGCCATTACAATGAACCAAATAAAGCCTTGTCTAGTTGGTACTGGTATACATACCTGGTATCTGTCAGACTGGTGAACGTATTCAGAACAGTGCAGAGATGAGGGAGACTCCTCCTCACTTTTGATATGAAGGGATAAAACGAGAGACTGCAGACACAAATTGAAGATGAAGACAGTGTACTGTCATTTGTATATACTTAATTTTCTTCAGTTGTTTTTTCCCCTAACTGCCCAAGATATAACTATGTAAACTGCTGGCCCTTCTATTGAATTGCTGCTTGTTTTGTGGATAACTTACAGTATATACTGTAAAGCACATCGTCATTCCAGTCACAGAATGTGCCTGCATGGATGAAGGCTTGCATGCAAAGATGGCTTCAGTTTCCAACATGGGTGAACCAGAATTAATTTAGACCTCATGTTTCCTCAAAAGTACTTTAAAACTAAAGTTTTGAGAATTTTAAAACTTCATATTTTTCTGAATAAAGAGAGACAACTTCTCCAAATTGGGTACCATCCTCTTTGAGGGAGTTTAGGAATGACTATTGTAGTATGACCACAAGCTCTAGAGAAGAATTCTTCTTTTGCCTGCATTTGTGCATTCATTACCTTAGATGTGCCCCGAATCATGCCGTCCTTGTTGGATGTAAGCTTGCTGTAAAAAAGGAGGGAGAAAAGAAGAACAATTTTGAAAGGTTGTGAGGGTAAATTACATAATTATTTCTACTTATATACCAGCTAGCTATGTCTGTTATACAAGACATGTGTGAAGGTGAAATTGCTTCAAACTGCAGATTTCACTGCCAGTCCTAGTTACTAGGTTGTGGATTGGCTGCAGTATCAGCTGTTATTGATATGGGGCTGAACCTGTCCATCCCAAAAAGGACATCCAAATTCTGTACCTCTTCCCCTAACTGGGCATTTTACAGGCTTTGCTATGAGTTCTGCTTTCCTCAGCAACTGTGGGTCTACTCACAAATGCATTATTTAATTTACTTATATAAATTTGTAGCTGATTTAAAACAACCAAACCTATCCAGCAACTCACTGAAAAGAGACAAGCTAAGCATTGGGTTCATATCACTGCAAGACCCAATTATACACACATTGGACATACCATACAGTTATTTCAAAATGGTATATTATTTGAGTTCCTGGAATTAATATACTGTAAGCATGTTGTGACTTTTGACATCCATGTGATCTAAGTTGGGGAAACATTTTTACACTCTTGTCATGGAAGAATGTACTGCTCTATGTTAAAATAGGCCCAACAGAGATCCTAATGAGGGTCGATGTGAATTGATCTGGTTGAAGCTCACATCAGCTCAATGGACATGAATCTACATTCCAGACATGCTTCAAGGCCTCGATTGGTCATTGCTACTGGAACAGCTTGATGGACTTCAGAATCCACAATCCCAACAAGCCTCAAGACCTTGAATGGCTGCTGCTGTTGTCTGGGTGATTTAGATGCAGACAGGACTTCTTTATAATACTATTTTTGGTGATAGTCTTCGCCCTGAAACTCCAGCTCTCGAACAGCCAGGTGAAAGGAGTTTCTCCTGTCAGGTGTGTATAGTGTACTACTCAAAGGTGATTCTAGGCCCTTTTTAGAAGGTCTTCAGTCTCCATTGTTTTTCTCTCATCCCACCAAATAGAATTTTTTAAACCCGTTTGTCCCATATTTCCATATACATAATTGCACACAATGCACACAGTACATTGTATCATCAACTTTGTGAAGGATCAAATTCTGGAATCACCCAGGCATATTTTTTTAGATTGTTTTATTACTTATTCTTATGTTTGTGGAAAATTGGCCTTGTAAGAATTTACTCAAGGTAAACTTGGTACTTTAAGGGAGGACATCTTAGATGAATAACAAAGGAAGAATTTTTTTTAAATACAATGCAAACATGCCATATGCTTTAATCGCAATCTCTTTCATAATTACAACATGAGAAAAGATACAGTATGACTAAATATTAGTTAAATTTGTAATTTAATTATTTATAGATTTATCCCAGAAACATATGAGCTGTCATCTTTCTCAGTGGCTTTTTGGACGAAGCAATTGCATAATGTCTTCCTCTCTATGGTTGAAAATGAACCATGGTCTCCAGCGCTAATATTTTTTGCAAGCAACAAATCCATGATTTCATTATAACACCAATTACTCTTTCATTAAATGCACCAGCCCCTGTGTCTTTAAACCTCAGTAACATTTGCAATAAGAACAACAGCAGTTTAGAAGCATTAGCCATTAGCCAAGTGAAGTGACTCAGTACCTGAGGTGCAGGTGGCTCAGCTGATCCATCTCCTGTACCATGTGCTCCTGCATCTCACCAGGCCGGAGAATGACTTGGCATACGGGGCAGACAGGTGCTTGGTTGTCATAAAGGGAAGCCTTCTTCTTGACTAAGAGAAGATGATAAGGAGGGGTTATTGTCACCATGTTTTGTGATCCGTACACAGGCCAGAACTATGCTAAAGCAGTCACCGTTCAGTACAAGAATCTTCTTTATTGACTTTATCGACACATTTATACAGGTTGAAAGTGAAGCTTGGGGTCTGAGCCATTTGCATGGTGTCCTTGGGGCATTACGGGGGGGGGGAAGGGACTTCCCAAGGACTTAATGGACATGGGACTGTTCTGTGAAGGACAGGTTTCAAACCCGTTTTGGCACCCTTCAATTCATAGGCACCGAAGCTTAAACCACTGAGCCAAACACTGCAAAACAAAAACATTATTGTTCAATTTCTACAATTTGTTGTCTATGACTCTATGGGAGGTCAGACTATCATGAGAGATGAGCTTTTATTGTGTTGGAAATACTTTGTATGTAAAATACTGCTATTCATTATGAAAATGGCTCATTATGGTGTCATGAGGTATGGTATTCCAAACTTAATTTACCAACAGCATCTCTACAGCAACACACACCTTCACCCAGAGGGGAGATAACACCAACCGTGCTTCTCCTAGTCCTGTCTCCTGGAGTGTGTAACTGTTTTTAAGGGTTGATGTACAGGAATCTGCCCAAAACATCCCTCTCTGTGAAGTTCATAAAGATTTGTTCCTGATGGCACTTCCAGAAACCACTTGAGATTAGACTTTTGTAGTGAGCCGATTTGGAGCTGCTCATCTCCACAGATACCACACCTGCAGAGTATGAGTTTCCACCCACATTTCCCTCACATGATGGTTACATCATCTTAGTTATTGTTTCTTGAGTAGTTTCATAAAGTTGAGCAGTCTTCATTACTGACACTTTTATCAAACATGCCTCAACCACAACCCCTCACTGACATCATGGTAATATAACATATGATAAAAGTAGCATTTTAACATGGATTTGGAAGAATTTATTTAGTCATTTTATGGGTCAATATAATACAATATATTTATTGTTGTTTTTCAGGTGTAGACAATAAGTAAGAATTAAACTTTGCACACTTTCCCTAATATTCTTGCCTTTGAAATGTTGCATGTTACTGCCCATAATACCTTTTGGTGTATGGTAATCTAGTAAGATGTCATCTTCAGTTTTAGAGATGTTTTGAAACATGCACTTTTAACAGGGGTGCTCATATTTTAGTTTATATATTTTAGAGATACATATACAGTACGGGGGGGAAAAAATCCAGGGTTGTATAAGTATGCATTGTGCATTGTGGTTTTTACAGAATGTATTTAGAGTGCAAGACTGAAATGAATTTGATTGGCTATGTGAGTGTTTGTGTTGGCCACATGACAGTGTATTAATGAATGCTGTTTCGGCATACTGCCATTGATCATGCTAAAATCTACTGGATCAACCCATCTGTATCTGCATATCCAAACCAGAGTCTTAGATTCAACCAATATTCCATTCAAAATAAATGTATCTCAAATCATGTTCTCTATCCATCTATCTGTTCTCTATACATCTATTTGTAAATTGTGCATCAGACATTTAGGATAACTGTGAATGCAGATGTAGACTGCAAAAGAAATGTCACAATTTACAAGTTAGTTTAAAACGTATGGTTCCATTATTGTTTAGCTAAGGCATATTTATACATGAATCAAACACCTTGTTTACCTTTCACTATTGAATAATTCAATTTCATAGTAAAATCAGAATAGTCTTGATGTTTAAATCTTTACCAAGGGAACTGTGCAAGAATTCCAATGTCTGCAAATGGCAATTCAATTCAATATGTGTGGGATATTATATGCGTAGGATATTTGGACCACGTTCATCTTTTTGCTCTGCCTAAGTCATTCCCTTGCCATATTGTGCAGTATACCTGACCTTAAACCCTAACAGAAAAAAATGACATCTAACTGCACAGAGCAATGTTTCCTTTGAAGTCCCTTTAATGCAGCCCTGTGGCAGGACTGTCACCTGTGTGGGACGTATGGTGTGCACCCTAATAAACAGATCATGTGAAAGACCGATCTCTCTGGCATGTGATGGATGACAGGGCCATGCCATCTCCATGTGGCTCAGGGACGCATGCACTCATGCATCGCGCTGTGCATGTGTGTCATTGTGTGGCCAAATCTACCAGAGAAAAACAACCACATTGTACATTGTTATTTTGGTGCTACATATGTGTCCCTGTAGAACGATAATTTAACCTTTTTACTGTAGAAAAACAGTGATCAAAAACACAAATACGTTTCAAGGAATGTACTTACTATACCTGCTTTACTGTTATTGTACTCATTGATTACCACTGAATGTTATTAAATTGCATGTTAGGACAATATAGCCAAGAAGCTAAATTCTCTAACGGAAAAAATACATTTGCGTACGAACTACACGCTAACCATAGGTTACATGTGTGATGCTGCTGTCTGTCTTCCCTACCCCTCCGGTTACCCTGTGCCCCTGTGTTTCTCCTTTGCTCTCCCTGCCTTGTTCTGATCCCTCATGGTGCGTTTACTTTTGCTTATTGTATTATATTTGTTAGAATAATATACCTTTCGTCTTTCCTGATGCCTGCCTTTGCTTCTATCTTTCTCGAACCATGATATGTGTCCTTAGGCACAGAATAAGAGTCAAATCTTAGAGTTGCCCCGATGCCAAAAATGATCAAAATGTATTCCCTTATGGAGTTATAAAGCTTAGAAACAACCAAACAATTGAAGTTAATTTATTTAATATCAGGTTTTAATTAATGTTACTTCCACTGGATATACATTCTCAGGGGGACCTTATAATATAAAATAAAAGGAAAATGTGAATTAATGTGCAGGAACTTTAAGTTGTCTTGTTGTAAGTTTCCCTATAACCCTATAGGAAATGTCAGTTTGTGATGTCATAACACTTACATCAGAATACTTGGCCACTGAATCCCTACTTCCCTGCTTTAACACAAAATCAGCTCCTCTCTTTCATTCCCGTTCTCTCCCTCCCTCTGCCTGTGTCCATTCACCTTAATCTACAAGGTGATCTCCCACCTCAGTGGGTTGTAGATGATGGGGATATTGAGACAGGGAGATAAATGCCTGTCTCTGCGTCCCCAGAGGCAGGTAAGAGGGCTTTATGTACATGGAGCTTGTCAGTGCGTTAAAGATGATTAATGTGGGAGGCCCTTTCACTGAGACCCTGCTGACTAAAGCTGAGGTGGCTGTTTAAGCTGAAGGAATGGGAGAAATATACTGTAATCAGGGGCATTTAAGAGGGCACTAACAATGCAACACAACTGGCACAAAAAATGAAATATATTTTGAAAACAAGAAACATAGTAAAGAAATACTTACTAACCATATGATTGGGCTAGTGCAGTATTCACCGATTTTTAAAAAACCAAAGGATGGCATCATGGCTGAAAATTCCAAATACATGTCCTGTGTTTTAACTCTTAATTATCGGAGTACTGATTTAAGTGGCAAGTTAGCTCATTATTTTCACTCCTCTAAACATCAGTTGTGTGGTACCAAAAAGCTACTATAACAGTAATACCAGCACCTATGGGAAGACGGCACTGGTTCATAGTCACTCAGTGAACAGTCAAGGTGCTGTGCTGTGTTTTTTTCCGTTTTCTGTGTTCTTCCTTTTCAACCTTTTTGAAAGCTGGGATAAGGCAGTAAATTACCACTACACAAAGGGCAGGTAGCTTTAATAGTGCATACTGTGTTTCAGTTTTTAAAACACGTTTTGCATTTATGAGATAAACGACTGCCACGAACAAAGGTTTCTCCTCTACTCCACGCCATTAACTCCCAGACAACAACTGCTTGGTGGAGAATGCAGGGCCTGAGTAAACTTAGCTGCTGGATCGGATGGGCATCCATTTTCAGCAAAATGATGTTCACTTTTCCGTTGGGGTACCCAGCAGCCATTCCAGAGAACAATGACAGAGCAGTCACTTAATTCAGCGGGTAGGGAAACCATACATCACCTTCACTCTCCGGGAAGTAGATGCAATAATGGTACATTATTTTATACACTGTTCTTAAATTGCTAAAATTGAGCTGAAAATGTACTAATGCGATACCTTGAAAACCGCTGTTTAAAAAGAAGTTGATTACATATTAGCGTGTGTACTTACAATGTGCTTGATGACCTCATGTATATCAAATGGAACAAAGAGTAATAATAAATGTTTGGAAGGTGGATGGAAGGATGAAGGGACTATAGATCTGCTTATTGGGCCTCATTCACCAACCGTTCTTACGAACAAATTTGTTCTTAAACCCCATGTACACACTTTTTTACGTAGATTCTGACATTCACCAATGTTTCCTTATCTGAATTTGTTCTTAGCTAAGAACAGAATCTACGCACACCCAAATAATTTTAAAGTGTAAAAATTATTTTCAAGGTAGAAATGGCAATTATGTGGATTATAAATAGGTCAGAATCTTCGTTAAAAAAAGTGTGCACGTGGGGTTTAAGAACAAATTTGTTCATAAGAACGGTTGGTGAATAAAGCCCATTGTTGATAATACCTGGGCCTACCAATGTAGCTGAGGCTAAAAAGGCAGGTAACGACGAATCCATAAAGGAGCAGAAACCACAGAACGAACATTAGAGTAATGGGCCTTAAGAAAGGTACCAAGGGCAGACACACAGTGTCATTGAAATTCAAAGTCCTAAATGAAGAAAGGCTCTATTGAGATTGACTGAGCACACAGAATGCCAGGCCAATCCAAAGATAACTGACCAAGAATGGTTCTAATTAAATAATTACCAGCCTTGCTGCAATGAGAAACTACTGAGTTATGAAGGACAAACCCCTCAAAGCACCAAAATTATCATTCAACAAAATGTCTGTGGCTGTCATATGAAAATGGGATATTTCTAAAGGTATTTGCTCTATGAATGTGATTCCCAGATGACTTTGATTCTAAGACACACTGGGGAGAATCACTTCCTACTATCACACCAGGAATCAAGAGTATTTCCAGACCAGTTGGACTGGAAGATTTTACCATTGAAATGTATATCAACATTTACAATAACCAAGCTTATCAATGCTTTATTTTACATATTTTACAAGGTACAGTACAGAAAAAGTATTTGATAGAATCGATTGAGCAATTTATTTCTAAGTACCAATGAAGAGACTATAAGATAGTATATAATTAGATGCAGTTGAGACAACATTGTATTCCCCAAACAGTTCAGTCATAAAATCCCTACAATACAATCTGTACCGTCCCCCCCTCCACACACACACACACACACACACACACAAACACACTCTTCCCACCTCTCAAAAAATCCTTATTAAACTAAAAACTCAAGTTTGTGTGACTCTTCTCAATGTACTCAGGGTCGCCAGATCCATGTTTGTGACTCTTCTTTTATTTTCCACCACTTTTTGTGTTATCACACTAATGAGAAAGTATCTACGGTGGTGGAAGACCAGTCCCAAAACCATTTGTATCCCCATCTGGGAAATACAATGGAAATGGTGCATATAATTTCAATGTTTTGTCTAAATACCACTTTTTTGTCAGGCTAATGCTCTATGATCTTCATGATCTGTTCTCCAGAAAAAGGGAATTGTTAACAGTAATGCTAGTACAAAAAAGGGATGTATTAAAATGTTTTGTTTTTTAATATGGATAGTATGAAGGATCTTCTGGTAGCACTGAAGCTTCTTGTTGGCATCCCTACCAGGGCGTCCCCTGCCTTGTGCCCTGTGACGGACTGGCATCCCTACCAAGGCGTACCCTGCCTTATGCCCTGTGACGGACTGGCATCGCTATCAGGGAGTCCCCAGCCTTGTGCCCTGTGACGGACTGGCCTCCCTACCAGGGCGTCCCCCGTCTTCTACTCTGCGATAGCCTTCAGGCTAACCATAATTGTGTATTGGATAAAAGGGTATTGAAGATACAGTAGATGGATGTTTTACAGATTATTTTCCACAATAAATAAACTTCTCAGTAAATTATTTAAATGTGTTTGCAAATCTGATTACTTTAATTATTCAGCTGTAGCTCCAACTGTGCATAGGGCAAGAAGATTCATTATGAGACAAGGAAGTGAATGAAAGGAGCTTAATCTGTCATTAAGTCCAGGATGGAAATGAATAGATTTATGTGTCTGAATGCATCTGAACATGCATGTTCTTCTAATATATGAGTGTGGCTGGATGTAAGAGCACAGCCGCGACAGTTGTTTGTCCAATCAATCACTCTGTTGACAGTTTGCTGTGAAGTAGGGGTGGAAATGGATTGCCTCACGGGGGGGAATGAAGCAAATTAATAGACCATTACCCAGGCACTGACCCAGGAAATGAGGTTGAATCCACAAGACAGCATGTATGTCACTCTTACTCCCTCGCTGCCAGGGCTTTGGGCTGGAATATAATGCAATGACAGCTATCCACCTCATCACAATGCCCTATTATCCTCAATAATTCAATGATGCAGAGTTTGGTCAGAATGCTAACATAGCTAACATAGGCCTACTTAAATACTAATGAATATAATATGATGAAACAGGGATCATAAGAACATAATGCAGATACAGGGTGGGGATTTTATTATTACCTAATACTGAGGCTGCAGGGAGTGATGCTGATTTAAATCCATGATTATTGTCTTTTTGTCTCTGGCCACTGAGCTATTGAATATAAATGACTGGTTCAGTGAGCGATCTCTTATATGTGTATAAAATAACACCCCTAAAGATGGTCATGAATAAATCACAGTGATCTTCCTAACCCTGAGAGGTGGCATAGTCATTAACATCTAAAAGGGGGTCATAAATGAGCTTGCATCAGGTCTCATCTTATTCTGGCTTATTCTGAAGTAAGTTGTCCATCCATCCATTTTCCAATCTGCTTATCCTACTGGGTCACAGGGGGTCTGGAGCCTATCCCAGAAGCAACAGTTACAATGCTGGGAACAACCCTGGACAGGGGGCCAGCCTATCACAGGGCACACTCACACACCAATGGGTAATTTAGCAACTCCAATTAGCCTCTTGGTCTTTAGGGGAAACCAGAGAAAACCCCACAACGGCACATGGAGAACAGGCAAACTCCACACACATGTAACCCAGGCAGAGACTCAAACCTAGGTCCCAGAGGTGTGAGGCAACAGTGCTAACCACTGCACCACCATGC
>JAABNY020000001.1:26138768-26155549 GCA_015164015.2 Brevimyrus niger
TGGAGTAAGGCAACCATGGTAGACATGAAAGACATCAACAGCTGTGCATTTCTGAAGTGTTGACTGAAGAATGATTGAGCACACAGTGAGAATGATATATAAAGCTAGCAGGAGCCTCAACAGCTACACCAGATGCTTGACAGAGCTGGCATAAAGATATGGGATTGAACTCTTTGGTACATTGACATTCTTTGAGGCGTTTCATATGCACAATACCTTCTTGGCCTTTGTAAGGCACCAAATGCAGGAAGATAAAGCTGTGAACATCAAATAGTCCTTCAAAGAAATATCATGGTTGAGCTTGTACTAAGAAGAAGATCAAGGTCAATAGTATTCACTGAAAAAGGCACTCCTTCAGAGAAGACAAACAAGAGGCAGAAGATACTTCGGCAGGAAAGACAGTAGTCAGGGTAATAGAGAACCACACCATAATGATTTCACCTTAAGAAGACGGACAAGCAGTCTGAAGTATGTTTAGTTTGTAAACAAATATTTGCATAATAATGTAGTCAAAGCACAGTAACAGTGAAGCTTAATGAAAATTTCCCAGGCCAGTATGGTAAATTTAATTTTCACAATGCAGAGTTCAGAATACACACAAAATGCATCTCTTGGCAGATGCTCATAGCCGACAAAGCCATATGCACTAGGATGTCCAGATGAATTTAGCCAAAGCCTGCACACAAACAAAGAGGTAACTGGAGAGTGTAGTACTTATACATAACTTTGCTGTTAAAATGTGCACATCTCTCTGTATAACAGCCTGTCTCATGCAGGTTTATACCGTGTTTGCAGTGCAATTTGAGATAAATTTTGCAGTAAAAGGCTGATTGTCAAATGCAATCATTTCCACACTTTCAGTGGAGATGTGTCTTTAACCTTGATGCTGCTAAGTTTGAATAGTGATGAAGCCTAAATATCAGTATACGAACCAATATATATTGCACATTCCAATATATTATTTGTTCCATCTTCATTAAGATATGTACTTAATAATAATAATAATAATAATAATAATAATAATAAGAAGAAGAAGAAGAAGAAGAAGAAGAAGAAGAAGAAGAAGAAGAAGAAGAAGAAGAAAAAGAAGAATGAAAGAAATATATTGTTCAAAAATTGTGAGAGAAAATTCTGGAAAAAAACAACAAAATATAATGAATATTTTACCCAGAATTGTGCAGCCCTACACTCAAGTGAGCTGCATGGTTTTTGAAAACAGTCCTTTTTAATTAAGTAAATAACAATGGCCTCTTGCAGAATGCATTTGAGTAAAAAGTTGGTATTTCGTTCAGAAATGCAGGAAAGTAAACATATAAATATGTTTTCTGAATGTGTCTACTCTATGCCTAAGTTTACTTATATGGAAGTTAAAATGCATTAAGGATACTTTGTACTGCATTATAAAGCTATCTATAGTGCATTATAGAGAAGAGTTTCACAAGGCAGTCATAAGGCATAATACACATGGGTATTATGCGCTAAGTCTTTTGA
The DNA here is from genome assembly GCA_015164015.2 of Brevimyrus niger. NCBI lineage: Eukaryota > Metazoa > Chordata > Actinopteri > Osteoglossiformes > Mormyridae > Brevimyrus > Brevimyrus niger. The sequence continues at coordinate 26,140,260 of JAABNY020000001.1, forward strand.
TACATAGTATTGGCTTTATCAATGCATTATTATTTGTTATGAATGTCTTTATACATTTCTAAAAACAAGGCCTTAAGTAAAGTGTTAACGAAAACTTCCAGTAAACAAATATGGCACAGTGATTTTAAGATGTGCAGGAGTTACCAATTGCGCAGCCAGAGGCTACAACAACCTTCAGCTGAAGTTACAGCAGTAGTTGTGTGTTTGGGGGCCTTTTCACATGCCACATCAGCAGTGCTCACTGTGCAAATTCTCATGACAGCATGTTCAGGCGCTTCTATTACTGTTAAGGTCCTCGCTGACATGTAGCACCTATGGCAGGTCAATGACATGCATTAGAAAGGTGAAGAAGATGATGATGATGATGATGATGATAGAGCTGATACAGCTGGCCTGGGAGTTGCTTGTTTTCGAGGTTAATGCCAACATCTCCCTCAGCAGGTAAGCTTGCCCCCCCCAACATCTGCACAGGGGCCTCCTAATTCCCTTTCATGGCTTGCTGGAAATATCTGCACTGCAATAATGTTTCTTGCAAATGCAGTAGCTGTTACATTATAAGCCAGTGTTTCCCAGTTCTCTCCTTGGGGATGCAGAGATGGTCCACTTTTTTGCTCCCTTCCAGCTCCCTGCTGGACAGTCCACATTTTTGCTCTTTCACAGCTCCTGGAGCAAAAATGTGGACGGTCTGCGAGTCCCCGAGGACTGGATTAGGACTTACTGCTCTAAGCTAATGTTGCGCCCTCAGTCTCATACTGTTTATAAACTCAGGTGTTCTGGCTAAAATCCATAATGTAATGAATTATGTTTCCTAAGCCTTGGACAAATTTTCTGAATATGCCTTCTCTATCCCCATGTTTACTTTTCCATAGCTTATATAGCTATGGGAGTCAGATAAATATGTTGGAATAATAGGCTGGTGTTATGCTTTAATGGTGACAGATAATAGCTAAATGGCTTAACAGATAAAAAGCCTGGGAGGCAGCACCATTATGCACATGCTATACAAATATATAAGGTAACATATATAACAGTCATATGCATCCATAATGAGTTAATTCATACGTAAACTACCTGTGCATTATATATTGAAACCCTACATATACTACCACTTAATACTATAGTATTTTTTTTCTCTAGCCCGCATGAATATTGTGTGAATATGCAGTTTAGAATTCCATACTGGTGAGCTGAAGGTCACCATTTCTAATCCCACTGGTGGCAAAGTGATGTCATCATTGGGCACTTGAGCAAAGCCCTTAACCCCAATTGCTCCAGGGAGTGGTTGACCCTGCCTTCTATGTATATAGCTTTGACTGAAAGCATTTGCTGAAATAAATGTAATGTAAATAAATCCCTTTTGCTATGTGGCAGTCTATTCAGCATTCTCCATTCACCGTGTTCCAATACAGACACAGGGATAGTACACAATGTACAACTGAGAAAGCAGGGTGAGCCAGTGCCTGGAGCAGTTTGTGGTAAAGGGCTTTTCCCAGGGGGGCAAGGTTGAAATCACTCTACAGATTCTGCGAATTAAATTAGAATCCTTCCAATGACAAGCACAGCATCCTAAGTTGAAAGTCCGTAAGTAGAGGAGCGTCTGTATATGTATATGTATATTCAATGTTACTTGAGGGTCCATGAATAATGTAGTAGTACATGCTTACTTATTGCATTAATTAAGCATTCACTAAGTGTTTGTTATCTACTGATCCTGTGTTGATTCATCATTAATAAATCATGACAGTTCAAGTATCTCATGGAGAAACCTATATTATATCTGCCCCTCCAGTGAAGTTTAACCATTATTAACTAATTAGGTATGTGTTAACTAATATAGTGCCTGAATGGAACTGTGATGGTTGATTAATGATAAACAAGCATGGGATCAGTACATGACTAACACTTGAGATCATTACATCATGACTAGCCAGGTACAACAACATTGTGGATGTAGACAGCTGAAGAACTCACTGTACTCCACAACAGTTGACAGAAAAAAATATTACTACAGAAAGGAATACACATCCACTTTATATGGATTGATAAAGAACAGAATGCTGTAACAACATAACGAGCAAAAAAATGAGCTTTTAAGAACCACAGCAAGCCTCGAACAGCCAGATTTGCCTCACTAGTGTAATATAATAACCTTAGAGTGTAGCTGGAAAAACAAGGTACAATATTGGCATCTGGGCATACTAAGCTAAGTTGTCATATTGTACAATATGACAGGGAAATGCGGTGCTTTAACCACCCCAACCACATTTAAAACATTTTATAAAATAAACTGCAGTTTAAAAAAAATTTAAATTAAATTCTGTAAAAGCAACACATCCCCTTGTCTCATTTTAATTCTTTGCAGGAGACAAAACTTAAAGAACTCACTAGCAGGGGTCCAAGCTAAATTGTTTACACTGCGTCCAATTTGTTCTCCGAGTTCTGTGACCGTGTCAAAAATGTCATGGTAATTTAAGAGCCAAATAAAAGAGCAGAACAAAAGGCTAACAGCCTACATGGAACAGTCATTATCACATGAGTTGCAGCTGGTACACTGTTCGCTCTGCGCTGAAACAACCGTAGGGGCTGCGATTTTTATGCCACGAGACATCGACATGACAGTGCTCCTCCATGACCCCCTGGCTGAAAGTGGAAAAGCACAAATGCCTTGCAAAATAAAAGTAAACCCCAGTATAGACAAGGTGCTGGTTATGCATCTGGCACTGGCAATAGTGAAGAATCATCATACACAGTTATATACTTGTAATCTGCCTTCTACTGTAGGAGAACATTCATTCACACAGTCAGATCGCTACAGATTGGCAGGTGAGTGGTGACTGGCAATGCAACCTGTAACTGTGAGATATCTGTAGGAGGTCCTGTGAGTGACTGTGAAATATCTGTAAGAGGTCCTTTGAGTGACTGTGAGATATCTGCAGGCGGTCCTGTGAGTGATTGTGAGATATCCGTAGAAGGTCTTGTGAGTGACTGTGAGATATACGTAGGAGGTCCTGTGAGTGACTGTGAAATATCTGTAAGAGGTCCTTTGAGTGACTGTGAGATATCCGTAGGTGGTCCTGTGAGTGATTGTGAGATATCTGTAGAAGGTCTTGTGAGTGACTGTGAGATATACGTAGGAGGTCCTGTGAGTGACTGTGAGATATGTAAGAGGTCCTGTGAGTGACTGTGAGATATCTGTAGGCGGTCCTGTGAGTGATTGTGAGATATCCATAGGAGGTCTTGTGAGTGACTGTGAGATATCCGTAGGTGGTGAGTTGCCTTGTATCATGCAGACGCTTTACATTCAGCTGCCTTCTGGGTTTATTCCACACATCAGCTAGGAGGAGCTCAAATTTTGGACTTGCTCGAATGTTTACTTCAAGTACTTATTTAATATATATTTTTTCTTTTAGGTGGCCGTAATGCTTTTCCGTAAATGTGAAGTTCAAATAAACTGCACTCTTAGCTTCTCTTGTGATGTTTGCATTTGCCTTCAGACATGCGCCTATTTATCTGAATGCTTGTGCTTCGGTAAATTCTGATATTATTGACTACCCATTACCTTAAAGTCACTAAAGAGCCTGATCAGTTTCTATTCAGGGCTACATATCTGGCTGGCTGGTTACATTGTTATTTACATTCAACTGGTTATGTGGTCATGTTCTCTCTGTGTCCACATTAAACACGAAACACTACCAACAAATCATATTCTACTGAAAAACGATATGAATTTAAGAGCATATATTTTCTGAATAATATCATTATTCAATAATTAAATAATGATGAAAAAAATATCAAGGCTTAAATAATTAATAACATGCAAAATATATATAATATATTTCCATTAAATTATTCAGGAAATCTTATATATACATTTTTGAGTCAGCTAAAGCATGAGGTGTGTGGTAATATGCTGAGGTTATCACACCCCATTAAATAGTAGTATTCTCTGATACAGTTTGCATACTTCAACTACTTACTCTTTGTTTCAGACACCTGTCCTGCCCTGCTTGTCCGATCCTCCCGTGTGCCACGCCCCCTCATCTACCCCGTGTGGATTCCCTGTGTTTACCAGCTGTTTCTCATTGTGGTTAATTAGTCCAATGTATTTAGGTCTGCGTTTGGTAAGTTTTCCCCAATATGGTCATTAACGTTGTAATATTGTGGCATTCTCCTGAGTCTGTGCGACAATAAATCCCTCATTCCTCAATTTCACTTTTCCTTGTTCCTGCTTCCCCGCCTGCTGCCTGCGCCTGCACACGACGCATTTAAATATTTATAGTACAGCATTTGATATTTTTCTTCAATGTTCCGCTTATCCAACACAAAGTCACGGCGAACCTGAATATTATCCTGAGAAACACAAGGAAGGCAATAGATGTCAATCACAGGGCACAAGCAATCGCTACGGGCAATGTAGGGACACTCAATGGCATGTCGCATCACAAGAAAACCGCCATAACGCCAAACACAGAGTGCAGGTGGGATTCAAACTCACAACCATTGGGTTATGAGAACACACCCAGTGAGCCACTAAAGACTAAAAGCATTTTACATTATAATAAATGCCACAAAAGTCAGATCAGGATAAGAGGTTGGAAGGATGCTTGGATTATGGTAAAGGCGTATGTAAAACTCTGGCTCTGTGTTACATGCTTCTTTCAAGTAGCAGACCCTCATCACTGGTCTTCAGGGCAAATTATGAGGTGGAGAAGGATGACCTCAATCTCAGACAGTGGTAACACTGAAACTCAGAGAAAGACCAAAATATCATATCTTACCCTATAGCCATTCTTATGTACTGTATTGTGCTCTGATAGGCTAGTATACTTTGAGGCTCTAATCAGGAATGATCTAGCCCAAGAACAGAAAGTCCAAGACAAAATAAATAGATATATGCCTTGTGTTTGTTTGACTCCCTTACCCTGTCTCCTCTGTCTGTAGTGTTACTGCCCTTCTCATCCCTGTTAAATTATGCATAGCGCATCCCTCAGTATGCATGATTAAGTTTTAATTTTAGCAAATTGCCCATGGACAGTAAATCACATGGCTGCTGGGTTATTTATCTGAACAAAAGACACCTCATTACATCACTAATTGGTGCCGGTGGGGGGTTGGGTCTGCTGTGGCTTGGACACCCTCCTTGTCTTGCCCTTTGAAACTAGGACCTTGACTTCCCTCACGACACTCTGCTCTATCCTCCCACTGGGAACATCCAGGGAACTTTATCCCTTTATACCTTCTGTGTTATTCAGACTGTAAAGTGAAACTTGTTTAAATACCACCGTGGCTATTGTAGTAATTGTGTTTAATATTCATTAAGGCTTCAGTATTTGTAGCCACAGTAATGTGAATCCAGGGAGTATCTGAGAAAGTGTGCATGCACAGTGGGTTGATCATTTGAATGATGTTGGGATAGTTTCCATTCTTTTTGGAGAAAGAACCTCCAAACATATTTGCCTGTAGAACGTTTCTTTTCACTGTTGGAGATTCGCCTTTAACACTGTCAACTAATTTTGTCTTGTGCTGAGCGTGCCAAAAATGCACATTCATCGGTTTTCTATATCCAATTGTCCTATTCAGGGTGACAGGGGCCTGTAGCCTATCCCAGCAGGGCAGGGAACAACCCAGTATGGTATACACTCATATTCACACCTATTGGGAGTTTGGCAAATGCAATTCATCTTGGTATGTCTTTGGCCTTTGTGGGGAGAGTGGAGTACCTGAAGGAAACCCCACGATGATACAGGGAGAACATGCAAACTCTATGCATGTAGAGCCAGGGCTTGAACTTGAACCCCCATTCCTAGAGGCATGAAGGAACAGTGTGAACCACTGTACCCCCCCCCCAAAAAAAAAAAAACAAAAAGAAAAACTTGCAAAGTAATATAAAAAAAATGTTTAATTATAAAACTCCTTGGATTTAAAATCCACTGCTAAATCACTTCCAGCTTCATTAATGCATCCCACAACAAAATCATCACAAACAACAAAAATATTTTTTTGGCATTTTTAGCTATTCTTAGAATATTAGACATATAACAAATGAGTGTGAATATATATTTATCGGGAAACATTCTTCTGGAAATGTATGTATCTTGCATTATTTTGAACAGTTGGTCAGAGAGGACAGAATCATCGTGATATTTTTTCAGAGGTCATCATATTGGATAAGCCATGGACTTAGAAAGGACAAAATGGAAAAAAAAGCAAATTAGTTTATTCAATGGTTAATACGGCTAAAAGAAGGCTTGAGCGAGCTTATTGCTATGTATAAATAACCTACACATGGGATGATACACTGCTTTTCTTAAGGCAACCCCAAAAAAGATGAAAATGGCATAAAGATAGCAGAAATCCTTAAAGAGCGACTGGTAACCAGCTTTTTCCTATGATACAAAAATGCGTGTAGCTGGCATCTACTGCTAAATCTTCTGAGGGACTGCTTGCTTGTGCACATGTGTGATATCCCCAAGCAAAACAGGGAGACGCGTTTTATGTTTAAAAAGAATCACACCCGATGTCACGCATTATCTGCCACATGGATAAGTCAATCTCCTCTTTCGTTTTGAAAAGTGCTGTGAAAACATCAAACACATACATACACAGCCACACACACTCAGACACACACACTGCTCTAAAAAACATAAAAAAACAGCTCCCAAACATTTCCTATTCCCATCCCAAGATTTTTCTGATTGTTTTTTTTTTTCCTGTTCCTGTTGGCAGAGCTGTTTGCGATGTCTTCCCAAATATTCCGTTATTGTTTGCATCTCAGGAGTGTGACGCCACCCCAAAGCCTTCATCGTGTTGTTTTTTCCCTGTAAGTACTCCAGGTTATGTTTAAGGTATGTTTGCGTCGTGCTGAAATTTCAGGCCTCATTCCAGATTCTGTTTCCTTGCTCTGGGACATGTACTTTGAATCCAGGCTTTCTCCCACCCTGTGACACTGACTGCACCATTTCCACAAAGCACCTCTAATAAATACAGCCCTGTGCTTAACAACTGTAATATGTTTCCCCAAAACGCCAAATAGTACTCTTTGTCAATACAAGCTTCAGGATTTATTTAGAGAACTCCCAGTTTGCTCTAAGAATAAAAGTAAAAATCTGGCATTTTCCTTGCTTGTCTAATTAAATGACCAAAGCCATAAGAAGTAAATTTCATTTCATGAATTGTTAAAGTAACCTTTTTTATAATTGACTGAAAATGATTTTTTTAGCATTCACAATTTTTACTTGCTTAAAAATAGTGATAAAAAAGACTGAGTATGCATTTAAATTCACAGAATGATGTGAAGTTTAATGTTATACTGCATAGTTTGCAATATGTGAGTCATTTTTCTGTGCTCTCATCCATCCATCCATCCATCCCTCCAGTCCCAAGGGCGGTGGGGGCAGGGGACCTGGAACCAATCCGAAGCATCAAAGGCCACAAGGCTGCGCTATACCCTGGACAGGATGTGTCTATATTGATTTACTGAGATATGTATTTTAAGTAGGTGGGGGGGGGCAGATTTTGCAGACTAAAACTTTGCTTTGGCCTTGATTCCTGCGTTTGAAGCTTCAGTGGAGGAATGCAGCTTGTAAGGGGAATTAAATGTGTTTTGACACTTGCTTGATAATATTTCATACGTTTCCATCTCGGTTATGATGACTGGAACGGCACAGCACTATGCAAGTTTGACATGTGGGGGGGGGGGTGGCTGAGGGGGCCTGAGAACAAGTGCCCATTAAGTGCCCATTTTTGATAACAAATGATCTCGCAAATATCAGCCACCCAGCTCCCCCCAAACACACACACACACACACACACACACACACAAACAAACTTAGGAGAATAAATGACAGAAAAATATTTTCCTAGAACCCTAGAACTGCAGTATTTTCTACTGTAGGATGATTTTAACCAATTTGACAGCAGAGAGATATGAAAATAGACATTTAGGTGAAACTGTCAAAGGCTATACATCTGTGCAAAGACAGTTATAATTCATCATCTTAATTTGTCAGCACCACTAATAAATTTCACTTGATGAATCGTGATCTATAACAAAACAAATTACGTTATTTATCAACTCCCAAATTTTTTGTACAGAAAAAACGATGAAAACTGCAACATTCACAAGGATTCAGAAAAATATCCCTATTTGACATTTTTCTTGTCACTACTTCTTTGAAAGTCAAAGGAGCAATGGTGAATATAGTGCATATTATTTTTTTAAAAATTGTATTTAGATGTGCATAGTAGAAGCAATAGTTTTTTTAATGCATTTGTACCATTAGGCAGATGGCATGGATCAACCATGGACTCCAGCAGTAAGACATGCTGCTGTCCTTCAGCTTTATAAGTCTGAATGTCACCACAAAGGCAAATAAACCCAAGACAAGGACACCTCTCTTGGCTGCACTGCGGCCAGCCGTCCTTCCTGAGGCCTGCCCCCCTCCCTGCAGCCCCAAATAACCATGCACACGCCTGTCTCAGCTGCAGGACTCGCAGGTCACCATGGCAAAAACCTTCCCAGCTACCAGTAAAGCTGCGTCGAAACACTGTTAAGATAAAGATACAAATGCTAAACCTGAGAAATGCCCTCTTTTGCTTATGGTATTTCCCTGTACAGTCTCTCGGCATACAGACAGCTATTTACAGCTGTCTACACGGCCAAGACACAAAAAATGATTGACAGTACCATCACATTGTTAGGAAAGAAAATCATGTTCTTAAACTCCCATTATTTTTCACAGATGCCATTGCTGTCTGAAGAAAAACGTGACGCCAGACACATTTTCATTTCCAAAGAATATGTATGTATGTACTATTAAAGTTATTTTTGAACTGTTTAAAGGAATGCTTTAAGCACACAATATATTAGCATATAGTTTGAAGTAGTGAAGGAATAAAAAGGTAGTACTAAGTTGAGGTAAAATTTGAAGAGCTTTTAACATACTCAACACAATAATACTCAGTCACTTCGGATTATGCTGGGATCTCATTCCAATAGTGGGGAGGGTGGTGGTGGTGGTGTAGATGTAATTGTGGGTGGTAGGGGCCATTAATTGCCCAGCTGCTACTGTTCTTAACTGTCTGGTTAGGGTGCATGGGCTGATGAGGTCAGTCATTGACCCTGTGACAGATATTGAATTTAAATATGAGACCACTGCAGAGCAAAAAAAATGCCTGATTAAAATGCAAGATTGAATCAATATTTGTGCTGGGAGATACATTACAAAGGCAAATAGATGATGCATAGTGCTAAATAATGAATGGGTGTGTAAGAATTTGGTCAGAGAGGGATGTGGAGACAGAAGAAAGGGCTACACTTAACACTGCGCCAAGAAAGCAGATACATTGTATGTCTGAAAAACAGTCAAGTTGTAGCATTATTATTATTATTATTATTATTAGTAGTAGTAGTAGTAGTAGTAGTAGTAGTAGTAGTAGTAGTATTGTTGTATTACAAACACTGTATGTGCCATTATTTGTAATTATTGAAAGATTTTAATAATTCATCATGCATTCAACACTAGGATTCATATAACAAAACATTTATTAATGAATAATAATTAGCAAATGTAATTCTTTGTTACTCTATACGCAATGCAAGTCTGAAGAAACAAAAACAATGTTTTATTGTTTCAAAATCTTTTCAAATCCTTTTTTAACCAGGACTCACACTCACACCTAATTTCCTCTACATTTATGGCAGAACGCAGCATAAAATGTATTTTTTATTTCTGATTTAGCAGACACTTTTTTACAATTTTCATTTAAGATTCATGTGGAAAATCTTAGTGTTTGAAAGGACCAGTGTTACTTATTTAAAGCAAACGAAATGTAGATTTTTTTTTAAATTAGGCAGGAATTTTAAGCTGCTTGTCACAGAAGACTACTTCTCCAAATTGCAAGAAGATTAGATTAGAGCCGGTCAGAGTAGCATGGATGGATATATCTGATCTGCAAGGTAGACAGAGTCTTCGCAAGCTGCTCATTTCTAAATCACATTCTTCACATGTGCTTCACATGTAAGCGATGGCCATTTGTTAGCTCGTCTTAAAGGCAACGGATCAAAAAGCAGGTTTAAAGGAAGAATGACTGGGCTGAGATTGAGCCATGCCCTTTCACAGCCTGGGCCCATCTGAGAAGAACCTCTACCACATTCTTCAGGGCTAATTTCAATGGCTGTGGACTTTAAATCCGGCAAGATTACAAGCAAGAACCTATACAAGTGCTTTCTGGTACTTGCCAGGCTGCAAGACACTGCAAAATAAAAGTATAAAAATATATTAAATATTGTATATATGGTAATATGTGTGTGTATGTGTGTGTGTTCATACAGACACACATACACACACACATACACACACAGAAATTTTTATCGTGGAGAGTGGACCCTGGCTTTATGTGCTTGATGAAATTTGGACGTAGGGGAAAAATAATTGAGCAAACATGGGTATTTATAATATAGAATAATATAAAATATAGTGTAACTTTTCTTTTTTCTTCATTTGTGAATTTTATTTAATGGTTAACATGGTTATTTAATTCTGAAACTTATTTCAATAAATGAAAGCTTAGCTAGCGGATGGAGGACAAACTCAAAGAACACAGTCTGCAAAAACATACATCTAACAGCCAGCCTTTATTCAGTTTGTTCTATCACATGCACTCTTCTGACAGTAGAACAGTAACATACTGATGGAAACATATTGGTGTCTCTCAGTCTAGAGCTGTTAACTGGCCCTTACTAAATTTTACTACCTCTTTTCGTGTGTACATGCTTAAAATTTGAGTGACTTTGGCTTTAATACCAAAATAGTCAATACTGGAAAGGAATATTGTGATGATGATGGTGATTATTATTATTATTATTATTATTACTCATGCTTGTTGTTGTTTTAAATGTGTCATTGGACTGTGGGAGATTCAACAATTCCTTAACAATTACTGCTCTATTTTCTCTATAATGTATCCAAAGACCTGCATAAACAGACACTGTACTCTCTGTTCTGTTATAGTCCTGGTCTCAGTACAAGAGTTCCCAAAGTTTTCAAAGATTTTCGAAAAAACAAACATCCCTTGTACCATATGCTCTGTAAGAAAGTAAATGTTTAAACAGATGTCGGAGCGATGTTCTTTTAAATTGGTACTGCTTAAGTCTGCCTTTCACTAATAAATCTGCTGGCAAAGATCAACAAACACAACGAAAAGACACAAATTAAGGAAAAGCTGGAGAAACTCATGGTTGGATAGAGGCAGCTAGAAATGAGACTGGGAACAGGATTAAAAAAATAATCTTACTTAGAACACGTTTCAGTAGACAGATTTAAAATAACTGTGATTCACAACAAAAAAGGGGAAACAGACACATCTAGCCACACATCTGAGGCCAAAAACCCTGTGCTATTAGCATGAGACAAGCTAATAATCAGCCTGGACCAGACGCGCACCCTTTAAAGGGAAATTTACAAGCAGTCAACCAGTTTGAAGATCGTCTCATCAAAAGCAGTACCAGGGATCCATATTATGTTGTCTGATTTCAGTTCCTGATGAAGAAAGCTGGGTATTACATTTTAAATTAAATGCCATTGTCTCAGCCTTCCTTTTAGTAATTTCTTTTACTTCCTCAGTGTTGCTCTTTTTCTCTATCTGATATAAGACATTGACAGAAATGTATTTATTTTGAGGACAGCAGAAAATTCATTTTCAGAAGGGATGCGTCATGTAGGTTGAACATAACAGAAGAGTACAGTCAACCTTTTAACATCAGGGGGGTCAGGGGTGCAGCCCCCTGCCATTAGGAAAGACCACATCTAATTTTTTGGTTCCCTTGGCAAGCGGAGCAAAGCAAGGTGAAAAGATATGAGAAACGTGTGAAAGAAAGATCACTGCGAGATCACTGCGAGATCACTGAGATATCACTGCGAGATATTGTATCGTGAGAGGCTGCCGTAAACACATTTGGTGTCCTCCATACCAGCCCTGTACGTATTTTATGCATTTATGAATTACTGAACATTACTGTTCAGTTATCAAAAAACTACTAAAACTCCCCAGAAAAGTTCTATTTAATTTCTTATGTCAATTCCGTGATATAGCAAAATCTCAATGGGGAAGGTCTAGATGCAAAAGGGTCTACTGCAGTAGTTAGAGATCATCCATCAGTTAGACAGGTATATAAAAACAGAATATAAACACGCAATGCAAATAGGGGCTGAAAATGGTCGTCTTTGGTTTAATGACTAAAATAATAAGAAGTGTGACCAACTGATACTTACCATGTTCATGTTTACTTTTGGCACAAAATCTATTAAAATATGTCAGTAGCATGCCTGAATTGACAAGTGGTGTGTCAACATAATTGGAAAATGTGAAGGAGAGAGCCAGACACTAGTACATAATGTAAGCAACTGAAACAATAAGGTACTCTATGGTTGGGACTTCACTTAAAAAATTATGAGGCTTTTAATGTCAATAGCTTATGAATTTCAGTAATCAATTATATTGTTTCATACAGGAATACTTCAGGGTTTACAGCTAAAGGGGCAGCATGTGGCTCAGTGGGTTATAACCCCATGCCAGTGATCAGAAGGCCGTGGTTCAAACTCTCTCGTTACTAGAGAGATTTCACTCTTGGTCCCTCTAGCAAGGCCTTTAACTTTGCTTGCTTCAGGGATTAACTTATCCGGCTCTCTTAAACGTATGTCTATTTTGGTAAAAGTGTCTGCTAAATAAATGTATTGTAAATGTAACAATAGAATAACAAAAGAAGAACACTTACGTTGTTCACTGCAGTCCTCAGGGCTGGATGATGTTTCGCGGTCAGACAATTGGCCCGAAATGGAAAATATTTTCTTTCTAGTTTCTTCTGCGGCCTTCAGGGAGCCCGGTGAGCTAGACGGCACCTGACCAGCTAAAAAGTCATATTCTTTCCCTTCTGAATCTGTGTAGTACAAGAGGGCCGAGGTCTCTGCTTCCAAGCATCCCTTCAGACGCTTGGCTGGTGTGAAGGCGGACTGGTATCCCAAGCCGTCACGCTCTTCTGGGGAAGGTGCAAAGGGCCGGAAGGCACCCACGGCACTGTGACTGAGCATGCCTATGGGTGAGCAGTCAACAGCAGCCGGCGCAAACTGAGGATGCAGGTGCAGGAGTGAGGGAGGGAAATCCCGGGCCGAAAAACTACTGGATACCGCGGCTTGTCGGTTATACATAGAAGCAAAGGTATAGGAGCCGTTAGTAAAGGGAATATGGGCATCCTTGTCCATAGAGACAGGGGCACCAAACGGCCGGGGGTGTGGGCAGGGAATGGAAGGATCACGACCGGCCTCGGCCGTGGATGCCAGCACCATGAGGGCCGGTGAGGCTAACGGGCTTGGCAGGTAGGAGGACCGCTCCATTTTGAAAGTACCGCGGTGTAGGTCCATTTGGGCTTATTGCTGAGAGAAGAGGGTACCCAAGGGCTGCTGATTAGGGGCTCTGTAGAAACAGTACACAGGGCAAGAGAAAAAACAAAAACAACTGGAATTGTTGGCACGGAAACTGCTTACTGTCGGGTCATTTTCAGTCAGGTACCTGCCAAGAGAAAAACTTGGCTTAGCACAGCTTTGGAAATCAATAGGATTTGAGGACTTTTTTTTCAAAATCTCAAAAAATTAAAAAAAGGAAAATATATTCTTTGTGGCTACTTTATTATATTATGTTTTACAGGTATATGTACATAGTGCCAGGTACAGTAGGACTCCTTCCTGCTTCCTGAACAGCTTAGATGGTTGATGACCTGTGCATTCAGATGTGTCTTTCTGCACACCACTGTTGTACTGAGGTGATATTTTTGTACCAGTGGCCTTCCTGTTAGCTTTAACGAGTCTGGTCGTTCTCCTCTGACCTCCCTCATTGACAAGGTGTATTCAGGCACAGAACTGACATGGACTGGATTTTTTATTGCATCATTTTCTAGACACTAGTGTATGGAAAATCCAGGGAAGTGACTGTTACAGAGATGCAGGAATGAACATTTATGGCACCTGCAATCACACCATGTTCAAAATTACATGCATATTTCTCATTCTGAAAGGCGAACAGGAACTGAACCCCGTGACTGAATGTCTGTATGTCAGTTACAGGCTTACAGCCACTTGATTAGATGTTTGGAGGGGTAGGCTGTTCATGTTAATGATCAGGGGTACCTAGTAAAGTGATCACTGAATGTAGATCAGTTTCAATAACATTTTTGCATTTACATACAAAAATGAGTTCAAAAAATTAAATAATTGCACAGTGTACTCTACATTTCTTATGGCAATAACATAACTATTGAAATGTTTGTTTCTTTAGGTTCCTGTCTGAGAAAGCATCAAGTTTAATGACATTAGAGTAAGAAAAATGCTGCATTATGTTAATTATGTTGTATTGTTGATTAATTAATTTTATTCTGTTCCTGAATACTTCTTTCCATTACAGGTCAGCAAGGAATGCCAGATTCAGTGGAACCTGACAGACGACAATATCTCAATATATTAAATCATTTTCGAAAACAGTTTTAATTTAATAAATCTGTCTTCCAGGAAGAGATTAGAAATTGCTAGTAGTAGTGAATCAAAACTTCAGATTAATATGATAAATTAAATATAACAAGAAAAAATAATTAATGTTAAATGATATACATCATGTTATATAAAGTAAATGGCTGGCATAATAATGGTATAATATTGGATACGAATCATAACTCATTGCATGAAAAAATACTCACTACGATTTTTGGTTACAGTAAGCTTCAATATTTTGCAATATTTTTAAGTCTCTGGAATAATCAAGATGAACAACTTGCATTTGATCCAGGACCCCTTGATTTACTCCAAGTGTTTCACATTCAATGAGGTTACTGGTCATTTGTGTGACAAATGTTTTGTATTTAACACTTGTAAATTATGAAGTCTACAGATATATACAGAAATATGCAGACAATCACATGCATATAAAATTTTAGCAAACGTTATCATCATGCATTTACGTTTAAATTCAGACCAATGCCCAAGTGAACTTTAGAGAAAATTGAAGAGTTGAGAAAATCTATCAAGTCAGATGTAGCCAGGGCCTGATCATGCTGTTATTGATTTATGTGCATTCAGTACAGATCTAGCAATACACTCTGCCTTATTACTTGGTAAAGAACATGTAGATAAGACTTAGTGACATGAAAGTGGATTTTTTTATTTACCTTCTATCTATCTATCTATCTATCTATCTATCTATCTATCTATCTATCTATCTATCTATCTATCTGTGTCCATCTTGAC
>JAABNY020000001.1:26173241-26186252 GCA_015164015.2 Brevimyrus niger
ACTCACGCTGAAGTGCTCATCTCCAGAGAGGCTAACCGTGAAGTAACAGCCCAGGCTCCTGCCTACGCCTCCTGCTCCTGCCCGCCTTCCCCCTTCCCGCCGCCCGGCTCTTTCTTACTCAAGAGCCTGACACCAGCGTGACACTTCTAAAATAATCATTAACAACACGCACAGCTGACTGCAAACAGCCGGCTGCCCTCGGTGATGTGTCACCGATCATTAGTAGAGGTCTCGCTATCTCCAGTGATGAGACAGAGAGGAGGGAGCAGGGGGAATGGATAGAAAGCCCCTCTGGGTATGGGGAACGAACACGGAAAGTGACATGTGTGTTCGGTCGCTTCCTGCTGCTAGCAGGCTTCCTCCTAAAACCACAAGAAAACAAGTAGAGAAGAAGCACATATTAACATCTAACGTGTTGTTACTCTTCACTGTAAACTTACGCATATCCTGGGATTCAAACAAATTACCCATTTTCCGCTTCTATCCCCACCTCGGCTTCAGCACACGTTTTGATTATTTCCCCGCCTGGCAGTGAATGAATGGCTTAACTGTTAAAAAGCAGAAATTATGAAAATGAAATTTTCAGCCATTTACATATTTTGTGTATGTTAAAAGCGTCGCACTCAAATGTGTATATTCTCTACAATTGGATATACAATTATGAGCAAAACAAGGGTTAGAATGTGTGACTTTCACATCCCACTACATGTTTAAAACAGTACGCTGAGCAGTGAGCTTAAACACTGCCGGCTGCATGGCAGTGAGACGGCTGACTCTGTGGGCAGCACTGTCACCTTAGTCCTCCAGGGTTGGCGGTTAAAATCCTGCCTCTGCTGTGTGTGTGAGCAGTTTGCCTGTTTTCCCTGCGTTATGTCGGGTTCCTCCCGCTCTCCTGCGGTTTGGCTAATCAGCCTCTCTAAGCCGCCTGTGGAGCAGGACTGCGTCTGCCCTGTATTGCACTGGCATCCCACCCAGAGCGTATCTTACCCTCGTGGCCTTTGTGGCCTCTCGCAAGCACTGGGCCTCTCTGGCCAGCATAAGTGCTTTGATGGGTGGATAAGAGGGCATCAGATATACTTTCTTCCTGAGCTGAATACTGGCCTCTCAATGGCTCTGTTCCAATTTGCATACAAGAGCATGTTTGACCTTGTAACTGGAAATACGTTTCAGAAATGTTCAGAAATTTACTTTGCAAAAAATGTGCCGTGTACAATTTTAGGGAAAAAAAAATAAAAGAAAAAAAGGAAGGAAAAAAAATATATATATGATGACTTTGATTCTTTATTCAATAAATGTCAGAGGCAGGTTAAACTAATGAATTATTCTGCTATGACATTTCAATTTTAATTAGGGTTAATGGAAGTTAAGGTATATTAAAATGATAGAAATAATGATTGCAATGATCAGTCTGATGTCACACACCAATAGAACTAATTAAGAATAATTTGTGCCAGAAACTAACATGACAATCACTGATTACTTTTAAAACTGTATCTTCAGTATATAGGAAACAGCAATAGGAAATATTTCTTAGTTACTAGTGTGCAATCAAACTCTTTTTCTTCTAACAGTGTCATATTACTGAAGTAATATTAAATTATGCCAGATGACAGCACATAAAGATTACAAATTGAGGCAACCAATATGTCTATTGAGTGTAAAAGATGAGTTAAATTCATTGTTCCGTAAATGTCAGAAGCAGGTTAAACTAATGAAATATTCTGTTATGACATTTTAATTTTGGGAAAATTGATCAGATATAATGAATACATGTAAAAAGTATCTCTTATGTACAGTACTTACAGGCAAACAATTTAGGATCTATAAGTGTTGTTTTGTCACATTAGCTCAGATGCAGATGTATGCCTACTAAAGCACTGCTAAAATCTGCTCTAAAAAGGGGTTTTATACTATATCCATAAAGGCATTTTTATACATTACTAGAAAAATAACATGACTGTCTAATAAAAACTAATATGCATATTATCCTATAGGGTAATTAATAAACATCTATTTTGACATCCTATAAATGTTTACTCAAAATAAGATTCAAATTAGTTGTGTTTAGCACATTTTTTAAATGATTGCTTTTGACCAATTCCCTTTCAACGGTAAAAGGAATTTACAAAAGGCCTTTCGTATTTCAAAGGTTTCAGTCGTAAGAAGTGGAAGACTCCACTGAGACCAGGCATGGGTTAGAACATCTCATCAACCGTTATGAATGAATCAAGGGGAGTTTCAAATGCAATGGCTTTCTTTTCTAATGGAATGGTCAACAGTGCAACTGAATCATAAACTCAGCTCTGAGTGTATCAAGAAGAGAATGCTCAACCATTCAAAAAAAAGTATTCCAAAGTGCAGACTGGCGCCAACAATTTCAGAAGAAAGAGGTCCTAAAAACTAAAATAGGAAAGAAAGTTCACCTATCAACATAAAAAAGGCTTAAAGCTCAAAACATCTTCAAAACTAAACAAACGATGCTGACAAATCTGAAAACAGTGGACAAAGTGGAATTGAAGGCTAGCTAGTCAAAGTTACTTTCTTTATGGATCTTTGTCCACTTCCAGTATTTGGTTTACGCAGTAAAAACTTTGCATATTACTTTGCAAATGAATAAGTAACATATGCATTACACAACTGGGTCCATGCATTGCTGCTGTGCTCCAGCCTGTCTCACTAAGTTCACTGGAACTGCTACTTGTGGTGTTTTTTCATTCCTCCCTTCCTTTGTTCTCATCGTGTCTATTTATCACGATGTGAAGGTTGAAAGAGATGTTATTAATCCTGCTGAATGAAGGTGGAGTAAGTGGTATGGATCACGCAGTGAGAGGTGTAATGATGGAAAGGCGCGCTTGGCCAGTGGCCTGTGCCATGTTGATAAATGGGGGCCCCAAGACCGGTGCAAGGAATGACAGGCTGGTGGGCTGCACACACCCCGGTACAGCGCACCTATCCGGCACTCGGGAAGCGCGGGGGGGAGGGGCAAGCTACTCCTCATCTCAGCATCAACTTCATTTCCTCCTCATCTATCGCACCCTGTCCTGCCACCTAATTTTCAAAAATTGTTTAGCATAGCCGTCATTTTGACCATGTGAAATGCAATATATCTGCAATATCATAGGAATCATTACATGTCTTGTCTTGTGTTTTTGTTTACACAACTCAAGGGGGCTGTTAACTCAATCCCATTGTGCTGATGTGTACAATGAAAAAATTACAGAACTGAAATGGATTAGATATATTATACTGACTCAAGGTTGGGCCAGAGACCTAAATATATTTCAAGATTGCTGAAAAATTTATATTTTATTTTTATATACAAGTACCGTTAACATAATATTATTGTACATACTGTATGTGTCAATACCTAAAGCAGCGCTACATAAATTATTCCTTTAGTAATATCTAACATCTTAGCAAAGCACTTTATTAAATAGACATAAGAAAACTATGACAATTTTCAAATAAGAATCTATGTTATTGCGATTTCCTGATCAATGTGATGTCACCTGTCACTATTTATCAGCCAATGGTCAAAAATGAACATGTCATTTCAATTATGTCACTGTTGTCAGAGTAACTCTCAAATAACAGCACAATATTGTACATATGTCACTCGTGATTTGAAAACATCTAATGTGAAATATTTCACATTTTTATGCAAGTTATTTAATAAGAATTTAATAAGTGGTGAAAATATTGACAAGATCTATTACGGATATCCACAGGTAAAAGAAAATGGGAGAAAGTACTAGTTTAAAGACTGAATTTTATTGGATGTATATTTTGAGTCACCCCACATATTTTAGAGATATATAAAAAATTCTCTCTATGATGCACTTGTTGGCTGGTGGGTTTTACAAGAAGATGTAATCTGAGAGCTGCCTAACATTGGCTTTTGGCTATATAAATGTTTTTTTCATATTTGTTGTTGGTTTATTTCCACCATTTGCCAGTTTCTGTGTGATCGTCATGGTATTATCCACTGTAAACGTTCTCAGATTTGACCTTGCCTGCCTTTCAATTTTTTCCTGCACTTGAAATAAATTTGTTAGTGAGTTACTGCCACCATACCCTTTGCATACTTGACCAGTCATTCTGTTCTAACAAAAGTGTGGAAAAATAGGTATTTTAAAGTGTTTTTTAAATTTACACCAGACTAGTCATTAAAAGTTTGCCCAGTTTACCAACATGGTTTTTTGTTGTAAACAATGCAACTCATTAACCCAAGTGTCTGCCAGTAGCCACAGGCAAAATGAGTTGCACCTCAAACCCGGCCAGCTCACCCTACTGTCAATGCGTTCATGCGACGGTGCAGAACTGCGTCTAAACACAATTAGAAACAGGAAACTGACGTGACACAGGGTTGCTGACAGGTCAATGTCTCTGGAGGAATATGTGGCACTGAGAATCCAAGCCTAGGTGATTGGTGAACACCAACGATGGAAACAAAGACATTATTGGCCAATAAATGGGAACCAGGAAATGTAACAGGAACCGAGGACCAGTAGGTGACAGGAATCTGGCTAACTTGGAGTGGAAGTCCAACAGACTAGGAATTAGATGACAAAACTCAGGCAGACTGATTTTATGAGACCCTAAACTTAGGAGGCTGGACAAGTAAACCAACTGACAAATCAATGACAGGGGTGGTCGGATTACTGAGGTTCCAACTCAATCTAATGCAGAAAGCATCAAGTAAGAATTAGTTCAGATAGTTCTTATTACGAAAGAGAACATCCAAGAGATCTCCAGATCCAAGGGAACCACTGCTGTAGCATACTAACCTTGATTTATTTCCAAAAATCCAGGACTCCTCTGTTTTATAGCAGCCCCTGCCCGTGACAGGGCTGCTTGACACCAATAAAATATTTACAAAATGTCCATCCATTTTGCACATCCCAGTTCTACTTAAGTAGTCAAGGAACTTAGTAATACACCCAGTCTTGTACTCATTGGTGCAATTTTCATACATCTACTCGGTACATCCTCATTCATCTAACATACTAGACATTTATCAATATAATTAGTATTGTAATGATTGACTGCCGCTACATCAACATAAACTATTTACATCTATGAAATTTAAAGGAAAAAAACTATTTCTATTTCACATGCATACATTTTTAATATTAATGAAACAGAAACAAGTGGACTGAATCAATACAATACTCGCCACCTATCCTCCCACCTATTCCAGAGGTAATAATAAAAATGTGATTCCTATATCATTCTCCAATACCAGACATCTTATACTGCTTCAGAATTAAAGCAAACGGCCCCACCGAGGCACCCTTAACACACACACACACACACACACACACACACACAAATTTGTAATTTTATCTTTGTGGGGATTCTCCATTCGTTTCTATGGGGAAAACTGTAATCCCGACATGATTACGTTAACCCCTACCCAGCCCTAACCTTAACCCTTGATCAAAATAACAGGTTTTTATCACATTGGGCATTGATACCCCCCCCCACCCACACACACACACACACTACCACTTCAGGTTGCAAAAGTGTTTGCTATATTACAAATTAAATTGTCAAACATACAGAAATAAGATGATTGAGCAGCAAAGCATTTTACTATATGTATATGCAATAATCAAACACTCAAAATAACCCTTAAAACAGATTTATAATTTTTATTGAAAGTCTTAGATTTGATTATATTTCTCTCAACCAACTGGCTATCACCCTTGAGCCTATATCTGTATCCCATAATGCCACATTGGCCAATCATACATACACACACATTGAGGTCCTTGAGTCGTACGAGAGCTCATGGGACGCTCTAATTATGTCACAGCACTGCCTCTCCCCCCGCTGAATAATTTCCAGCTGGTGACCAGTGTAATAAAATGTAATAGCAGACAGTGTTAGGTGTCAGAATATTACAGACATTAATGGAAAAGCTGCTTCCATTCAGATGGCAGCTCCATTACTGGGACTGTCACAGCCCACTGGTTACTAAGCTAATGGGCCAAAGTCTGAGCACTGCTGACGGGAGGAAGTGAGTGAGCCAGGAGAAAGAGCTTCGGAAGAGAATGGAAAAGGACAGAGAGAGTGGCAGAGGTCTGAAGAGGAGAAGGGAGATTTACATTATATTATACAGTGTCTTAAGAACAGGAGAGAAGAAATCATTGAGGAGACAGAGAAAATAAGTAACAAAATAACAATGATTAACCTGTCATTTTACTGCAAGCACTTCAACTAATTAAGACTGGTTGGATGCCTAACAGCCTAGTCTCTACAAGGACGTGATCAAACTTTGGCCAAAGGGATCTTCCCTTCATCGTGCTAGTGCCCAGGGCACCCCAAAGGGATGGAGATAGAAGGCAAATAAAGACAGAGAGGGATTAAAGGAAAGGAAGCAGGGTAAAGAGAGAGGAGAAATATTACTCAAGTTTACTGCTAAAATTCCTGCCCACCCCAGATTCTCATGTGGGTAAAATGGATCTCTGAAATAAATTCACACCAACAGAGAAGCTGGGATGCTATCTGCAAAGACAGAAAGTAGAGCCTGAATTTGAGAGCGGAAGGAGGCAGTAACATAAATGCGAAGCTAGAGACGTATTTAAAGTCTGTATATCACAGAAATTATCAAAACGACACTAAGGAACAAGTCACAGACATTAACTTTCTTAGCGTAAAAGTCAGCTACTACAAAAAAATGGCCAGCATGGTGAAAGAAGCCAGAAAGAAAGAAGACAAGGCGCTCAAGAAAAGAGCACGGCCTTCTGAAGGAAGAAGAGTGACTACAAACGATGTCGCCACAACAGTCAAGGACCTTGAGATGCACGGTCAGACATCCGAAATGTGGAATAATGCCGGACATGAAAAAACAGTTCCCCAGATGTCACGCCTGTGTTTCTGCGCATGTTGTTGGTGCGGCTCGATGAAATCTGACATGTCCCTGTGTTCTGTTTGCTTGTCGTGCAGAAATGCATGAGCTCCAGCACCGGGATCAGCTGACAGCGTTTACTCCTGCCCGCGGTGGCGACACCGAGGCCTGCTATCAAATCAAATAGCATGCATACAGTGATACACAAACCCTACCACCGTCTGCTGTTGTAATTTATGAATAGTTACCGCAAAAAAAAACATTAATTATGAGACTAATCTAATTATTTGTTCACCAACAAACAAATACATAAATTTACTTAAATAGCCATCTAAATAAATACAATTTTTCCAAGTTTAAGTATTATTCTCTTCACTAGAGCATTGGAACTTCAAGAACAAAACACACACACATACATTTATTAGAGTACTTTTAGTATTGCCAGTTACAACGAGTCGCCTGACAGGATCTGTGCAGCTCCCTTGCCGACGATAAAAAGAGCTAATCACAGGCTATTGTGCCCCACATACAATCTGACTGGGAGAGTATTCACTGTCAGCTGTGATTCGATAACTTTAAGACATGGTACTTAAATATGAATACGCAGCTTCTTGTAATATCTAGTATTATTATTGATACAACGTAGCCTCAAATCCAGGGCAATAACTGCTTACCTCTTTAAAGCATATACTTACAATCTAAGTAAGATTTCCTGGCAGGAAAAAATTGTGAACGATCGTAGCAGCTAATCTTTTACTCATCAAACAGTGTAAAGTTAACATTCATAAATATATAATGACTTACAGGAAAACCTATTCAGACCCTTCCTATGTAAAATTGTCTTTTTTCAAGTTTCGCATTTTCTTTCTCACAAACACATTTCCAGGCATAATATATAGAGAAACAACATAATATAAAATGATTAGAATTAATAAGCATAAAATAATTTTTAATAGATAATACAAAAAGGCTGCAACATAAGACAACACAAATAATTGGCAAGCACAGCTGTAAATAAAGTTGTACATGGAAATTAAGATTTTTTTTTTTGTCTTTTCTGTGTTCATTTTTCTATTGAGTTTTATTATCATACAGTATCACCCTGAAACTGCATTGATTAAGTAGCCTCTTTAAAATAGATATTGAGTATGGAATGATCTATCTAAAGCAGGGGTGTCAAACTCCAGTCCTGGGGGGCCGGAGCCCGGGGGAAGCTTTCCCTGATCCACCAGAAATGATTCAGCTCAAGAGCTGCATGGTAATTAGCACAAGGAGCTAAGTGTTTTTTTTGTGCTATTCTCACAGAATCATATTGGCTTATTTTGATCATTTGTTAATTCCTCTATCATGTTGTGTAGTTCAGCACCCCCCCCCCCCCATCTTCACATCACAAAGTTCTTCATAAAGAGTTGGTCTGCTTCTGCTAATTTTCAGTATGGCATGGTTCTGTCCTCAGAGTGAGCCAACCCTCACAAAGACCTACAGTATAAGCAATCCATAATGAGGGTATGGATTTATTATTATTATTATTATTATTATTATTATTATTATTATTATTATTATTATTATTGTTGTTGTTCATGTCATTTATTATTATTATTATTGTTGTTATTATTATTGTTATTATTATTATTATACCTTCAAGTTAACTTAACATACCACTAAAATATTACTGAATGTCTGATGAAATGATTATAATCCTCACTTACCCAAGCCTATGCTTTTCAATTTGCACATTTTGGTTTTGAATATAAAATATGCGGAATTGTGCCTACTTACTTAAAACTTTATTGAAAGTTGAGTTTGGCCATTTAAATGGAACACATTTGGCTTTAACTTTCAACACCCCTTAACCCAAACAGAAATTCGTTCCACTGCCCCCTTTCCCCCGTTCCTCAGCCACAGGGCTAAAGCCCTTCATCCCTGAGATCTTGGCTGGTTTTCGTGTCTTGGCAGGAGGACTGATTGTGACCAGTGAAAACTACAGTCTACAGTGCCATTGCACCAATTGCTATATCTGGGAATATAAAACTGTGTTGCATGACATCTCGCAGCATGTTGAATGGATATGCCAATTGATTTTGCAGCACACGATTTGACAAGCTAGACTGCCCCTGTTGAAGGGCATCAGTCACACAATCTGCTGTCACTATAGCTTTTCTCTCCTTCCCTTTTCTCTCTTCTTTTGGTCCATTCTCTTCCTCTCCCTCCAAAATGTTCCATTTTCCTCACTCAGAATCCCTCAGCCCTAATCTCTAAGTCCAGCAAGTTACAAAAACCGACTGGAAAGAATGCAGCATCAAAAAAGGAGAAGCAATTTAAGCATTGGAAATAAAATTAGAAGCAGGGTAGAGGTGCTTCAGGGAGATAACATTATGGGTGTTATATTAGGGGTGAGAGTGAGAATTTCCAAAGAAAAATGCTTTGAATAGATTAATGCCATAAGCTCCTGGTTAAGGTGACAGTACCTCTAAAACACATGCCTAAATATTTGATAAAGGTGAAAGTGAATGAAACATCAGTAGAATGAATTGGCTAGAATTTGATGCAATTTAAAAGCAAACCAGTGATAATTTTCAGCAGCTTCTGCAGTCATTTTCTGTTCCATTCAGCTTAATTTTGTTTTTCTCTCAAGTACACTCTGATTATCCTTTTCATAGTCTATGTACTGGAGTAGGTGGGAAAGAGCACAAGAATCAGTTAAAAGGTGCAGATTCTGACTAAAAGTTGTTTTGATTAGTTTGCCTTGATCGATTCCATCACAATGAAAAACGTGATCAATGTGTCCATTTTTGCAACAGTATGTTGCCTTTCTTTCATTGCCCTTATTGTTCTTTACAACAATGAAAAATACCACAGATAATCAGGAAGGCATGACATTATAAGAAAGATGCCCATCAGATACTGATAAAGTCTTGTCCAAACCTGCTCTTGATGATCTACCACCCCACAGAGCTTAGGTGAAGCCCTAATTTAACAGACCTGATACAGATAATCAGAGCCTTCAGTACCATCTCACTATTAGTGCCAGCTCTGTTGAAGCTAAGGTGTGTTAAATTAGGGCTGCACCTAAGCTCTGTGGGGTGGTACATCTCCAGGAGCAGGATTGAGCAGCCCTGATGTACTTATCAGATAAGAAGGTAAAATATTCTGAAATATTTTTCTTTTTGACTGCAGTGAGACCTTACATGATGCATAAATATGATTTGTGTTATTATACCTTCTAAATTGCTCATAACGTGTGACTGTATGTTAGAGTGTGTGCCATGCGAAGAACTGGCACCCTGTCCAAGGAGTCCTCTCTGTATGCCCTGAGCCATCTGGAATGGAGAGGGGGTCCCGACTGATTATGTATGGGAAGAATGTATATGAGAGATCGATGGAAAGGTGGTTGGATTGATAGAATCAATATTTTAATATATATGTTACTGGCCAGTTTGTTAGGAACATCTGCTTGTTAACAAAAATAGTCTGCCCCACTAAATAGCCAGGTCTTTGGGTGCAACTAAATGCATAGAGCACACAGGCAGGGGCGCACAGTTTGGCTATGTGTTAAAATGGCTGAAACAAATGATCTACTGTGATATCGAACGGGGTGTGACTGTTAGTGCCATACGTGATTTCAGAATCTTGACAATAACTTTCCTTCTGGGATTTTCATGCACGGCAGTGCCTTGAGTTTACAGAAAGATGATCAAAAAATATCCAATCTGTTGTATTTCTTTGGCTGAAAACACCTTGTTAATGAGAGAGTTCAGAGGAGAACAGCCAGACTTGTTAAGGCTAATAGGGAGGCCACAAGTACAAAAATAACAGGTCTATAACAATAACCGTACAACAGTGGCATGCAGAACGGCTTCCCTGTTACCCCTAATGTGATTCTGGAGCCAAAACGGGTCCTACCAGAATCCAGCTAGGTGTCCCTAATAAAGTAGCCACTGAGTGTAAATAATTAGCTTAATGAGTCTAGTATACTTCTATTGTTTCAACTGCATTTTATTCAGTTTAACTGTTATTTGTATATTTGCAAATAATGTTCAAGTAGCTCACTGTGTATGGAACTCATGCCTTTGTCTGCTTGCATGGACTGTGATTATAGACAAACACCAGTTAAAGAAAAAGGAAAAAACTTTCAAATCAATCTAAATCAATTTCTTTAAGCCCAGTATATTTTTTCAGCTTCTAAACAAAATGGTTTGCACTTAGAGGAATATATAAATATAGCAATGGTTGAAGTAGTATTTAACATCCTATAATTTTGCAGTTTTACAAAGTTACAAAAAGCCTGTAACTTTTATTTCCTGGCTTATTCCAGCCGAAATACATAAAAATCTATGCAATATTGCACCATACAGTGTACACAACTATCAGAATTTTATACTAAAAAGTGCAACAGTACTTCAATGAAATGTACAAATAAGAGGGAATCACCTGTGTTTTAACAACATTTATAAGCTATTGCCTCATTAACTGCAGTTGCTCCAAACGGTTGCCATCTTAAAGTTATCATCAAACTCTCCTCACATCCCCTACTTCTGATCAGCGGTGCACATTGCAACAAGCTTGGTGCAATAGTATCCATCGCGGGCTAATCCGCTCTGACATGCGAGTGCACTGAGCCAGCCACATCCTGACAGTTTTTCAGTGTGAACATGCTACCTTTTCAGAACCAGAATAGTACCCGGTTTCCGTCAGGGCTCTCAGTCCCCCATGTAACAGCAGATGCTGGCACTCTTTAAAGCTCGATGTAACCGCTTTCTCTTCCTTCATGCTTTTCCCCCGTGTTACCCACCTTTAGCCTGTTTACTGGCCATCGGGGAGTAGAGTAGAGAGACCCCCCACCGTCTCAGAGCTCCAGCCACGTCTACTGGTAACTGGCTCACTACCTCCTAACCTGGCAGGCTGAAACTCCATAGAAGTCTGTTTGCTCCCGTTATTCTTGGGTTACTTTGTGTTCATCCCAGCTATGAGTAAAGGAATTGAAATGTTTATAATTGATCCTTCTAATCCTTTCAGAATCATTCAATCAATTAATTTTTAAACAATAAGCATTTCAAATTCATGTTTACGGAGACGTATCAGACGTTACCGTCCCATCATTTCATGTTATTTTAACATTGTACTCTATAACACATTTTGATTGCTTGATTATAGCAATAGCTGGATGGTTTTTACAATTTACTATTATTATTACTCTACTGTTATACCATCTACAAGCAAAGTGACTGTGATGATTATGATGATCTTTATAATCCATTCAAATCATTTGATTAATTCACCTTTAAACTAGAAGCATTTTAATATTTATGGGCAATTATCAGTCAGTATTGTCTCATTTGAGGTTTTTCTAAAAGCTGAACTGTGTTGTTATGGTTTTCTGTTACTACTTATACTGTCTATGTGCAAAGGAATTGCAATGTTTAGGACTGATCCTTCAATTCCATTTAAAATCATTCAGTCAATTAATTTTTAAACTATAACCATTTCAAATGAATATTTATTAACATTTATCACTCAGTACTGTCCCATGTTGTATTTATTAGCTGTACTGTATTTTTACCCCTTACTATGACTCTTACAGTTCTTGCTTGCTGTTTGACTGCTTTGGGCCACCTGCTGAAATGGATGTTCTGTAATGAGAGCGTAAGATGGGGGAGGTATGCAGACCCAGGCAGGATGAAGCCAGCAGATTCGCCCTTCATTCAGCTGCAGCTTTTTGACTGCTCTTTCTGTACTTTCTACCTTGCGCTTGTGTACCTTCCACAGCCTGCTGCCCCCTGCAGCCTGCAGATTTTATATATGAATTTGAAACTTATTTAACTGACTGACACCGTTGTACCACAACTTGAGAGCTGCTTGGTTTGAATCCCTTCCCCATGTGCAGTTTGCAGTTGATGACCCTTTCACTGGCATCCACACCCACCACATGCATGCTCCATATTCATGCCATTTTTAGCAATGTCTTAATTTACGAATTTGTTCTTGCATTTGGTACAAACAGAAAAAGCATTTCGACATTGAAGCAGCAGACCCACTCTGGTGTCCTGGAAGCCAAAGCCATCCAGTTACTCTAATTGCCCATAGTGCATAAGGGTGTGGATATGTGTGAATGTACCCTGTTATGGTGTGGCATCCCATTCAAGGTTACTGACAACACT
>JAABNY020000001.1:26195441-26207638 GCA_015164015.2 Brevimyrus niger
GGGCGAGGAGGGGGGGGAGGGAAAAGAGAGGGGGGGGGGAGGGGGAGGAGAGGGGGGGGGGGGGGGGGGGGGGGGTGACAGGACAGTGCTTGGGCAGAACCTCAACCTGGCAGCACCCTGATGGGGAGGGTTGTACTGATGATTGAGAGTCAAATCTGCTGAAGAACAGATTCAGCTCATTAGCCCTCTCCAAGCTTCCCTGCACCTCCAGGTTAGCAGATAGATGATGATGGTCCCCATGTAGCATCTCCCTTGCATTGTTCTGCTAAATTCTGAAACTTCTCCCTGAACGCCAATACTAATTTCTATGAATTTATCCACAAGATTTTGCATTAACAACACCTTCATAATGCTTTTATAATGTATTCATAGAACATTCATATGCAGCATATAAGAATACCTTGACATCCGATTGTGGAGTTGCGAGTGGGTAGCTGGGGAGTGCATGCAATTTCAGAGTAGATCCTGTGTACGATGCCAGCTTGTGGTGCAATGGTGATGTTAGATACTGGCAATCACACAAAAATTAATGTCACAGTTTTAGATTAAATAAATTATTTTAAGAGTATATGAAAATACATTATCACTACTAGTTAAACAGCATGCTCTTCAGGCTAGGTAAAATATTTCTTAAAATTACTTGAAAGCAAAACCTAGTTAAACCATTGCAAAATGAAGAAATCCTGAGAATATAACCCTTCATATCGTGACAAATTTTGCTTTTCAAATACATACAGATAGCTTTGTTTATCTAACAAGTTGTCAGTCACCGTCTGGATTGACCCAATGGAAGCCAATGGAGATAGTGCTTAGCCAATCAAAGTGGTCCTGCCACTCTCACATGATAACATCATAGTCCTTAGCCAATCAAAGTGGTCCTGCCACTTGCACATGATAATCCCATTCTCCGAGGTTTCCCAAGCCTTGTTTTGACCGTAATTTCTAACAAGAAACAGACATTCAATCTGCGCCATAAATGCATATCTATATTGTGACAGTGTTTCTTATGCCCTATAATGTATCATCTAAACAATTATAGATTCCAGAGAGCCCCAGGAGGTGTCCCAAGTGCTCGGGGCTTCAGCCTGTCCCCTAGCACCAAATCAAATAAGAGGTACAGCCCTGTGGCGAAATGGATCCTTACATCCCTGCACTGCTGCCCCCAGGGACAGTGCTTCACCCTTGACACAGCTTATGCGTCTCTACAGTGGATGAACAGGTATTGGGATTGTAATCGTCACCTCTAGCACTGGCATTCCCCCGCCATTCTCACTTATAGCGCAGGGATGAACCAGGAGCTTTTGCACAGAAGATAAGATCCAATGATTCAGAACCACTCGGTGTAAATTTCACAGACAACCCAAAATTAATTTTTCAGATTTGTATTAGAATGCGAACAAAGTGCCATCAATAGCAAAATGATCTTCACACACCGGAGCGGTAAAAAAAAAAAAAAAAGTAGCAGAAGTGTTTTGTTTTGATGATGACTTTTCTCTGCGTCATCTAAACAAATGTCTGTTCATAAAATGGACCTATTATCTGCAGCATGATTATGAAGGAATTTGTAAAAAAAGTGTATGTGGCATGTTTAATGGTTCATGCTGGTTTACATTAAGTATACAAAAAGAAGCAAAGAGGTACAAAATTATAGGTTCAACTGAGTAACACAAACCAAGAGACGGCCCTGGGAAGTGTGCCAGATGCACATACGTATAGTGTTTTGAGCAACTGCCATATCAGATCAAAGGTAGCAGCAGCAAAAAGAGCTATCAAAGTCTAAGTAGCATAGTAAGCTTTTATATAATCTATTTCATGATTATTTTTCTCGCTGACTATTTTCATGATATTACCTAGGTGGATCAATCCACAACAGAGGTCATAAAACCAATCTGGAGAGGCCACCATGACTCGTGTGAAACGAAGTACTGATTATGGATTTTTTTGTGTGTATTATCTTAGTTTTTCTGGTCTGCACTACAACATAGAATGCATCTGGTTTAAAGGTCATTAAATGAACCTCTGTAATGGAGGTTATGACTGTAGAGGTACACTGAATATCACAATGTTCACACACCTTACCCCTGACTCTGAAGATGAAGTCTTCATTTTTTCTCTGTGTTCCTTCAGATTTCCTCTGGGCACTCTAGCTCCATCCCACAGTCCAAATGTGTGCAGTTAAGTGAACTGAATTCTCTAAATCAGTATTTCCCAATCCGGTCCTTGGGGACCCACAGACAGTCCACATTTTCATTCGCTCTCAGCTCCCGGGAGGAGCAAAAAAATGGTGATGTCCGTAGTGTTTGACTGCATGTGAATTCCGATATGCTGACACGCCATGTCATGTGGCCTCTGCCTCATGCCCTGAGTTTCCTCACATCTGGCCTCCAGATTCACCATGACCAAGTACAGGACACATGGACAATAAATAGATGGATGGATGAATGGATGGATGGTTGAAAGATTATGCTGCAAATCAAGTATGTATCCTTTATTATAAGTCCATTGTACGTAAATACTGAAATTTGTGTTCTGGAAAATTGATTGATAAACCTGTTAAGGAAATAGGCTTGAAATATTAAAAATGAGCTTGAAGTACATTTTTATTTTTATGATATAGCTACTTAGATATTGTTAATTGTACTGAAACCAGCCAGATGCCCTGTAGAGAGCAGGTAACTGATAAAGAACCTTTTCTCCCCGATTCCCATGAGTCTCAATTGCCGCAGAAGAATATATGGCCCAATAAAAGATCCATTCATCCATCCATCCAGCTCCCCCTATAAGGCTGTGGGCATCCTGGAAACTATCTCTGGCTGCTTGATGCACAGAAATGGGATCATAAATGATACTGTGATTACAATGATTTAGAACAATTATTTCAACAACTGAAATATACTATTTATATGGCTAAGATGACACACTTTGAAAAAGACGTAAAATCATAGTTTTATACCAACATGAAGATCATTTAAACATCTTTTTTTTTTACTGCCCCAGACTGTGTTTTTTTTTTCTGGAACAAGAGAGAGAAGAAATAGAACATGTTTTACGTTCAGTTGGTTATTGGGTATCTCGCCGGACTCACAGAAACGTCCTGCGCTGCATGGCAGCCCTGGCCACTGGATCAACCGGACCGTAAAGGGTACTTTGTTTCTCTAAAGCTGCAGCAAGATTACATGGTGTCTGTGGATCAATAGTCAATCAGCTTCAGTGGTGGCTCTAAAGCAGGGTGTAATGGTGCATCGAACCTCAGCGGTCACACGCCTGGGCACCACATCTTATTCCTAAAAGAACCAGTGAACATTAGTAAATTACCTTCATGCTGAACTGTTGGGTTCAAAATTCCATCTGCATGTGGATGAAAACCCCCATGTAGTTACAACAATATCCTAACATGGTTGTTTTTGTATTTTCTCTATATATTATATATAACATTTATATATCTCATTAAGTCCAATTCTTAAACTCAGAACTGACAGATTTAGAGATCTTATGCATGTTATAAAATTTAAAAAATCATAATTATGTCCTCCGTGATGCTAAAATGAACCACAAGAGCGCTAGACAGTAGGATGACCCTCAGTGACCCACTGGTGAACGTCTCAGATGATTCATCTTCCTTCACCTCAGCCATAAACCCTCAGGAAGTGAAGGGTCCAGAGTGCCAAGCCTCACTCTATAAGACTGTCCTGTCAGCCATGCTGTGTATGTGCCAGTGCTCCAGTGAGCAATCCCCATTGTTCGTCACTGGCCCCCGGTGATCTGCCAACTGAGTGGCCTTGATGGATGGATCCATTTACCAACCAGACACCAAGATGAACATCATGCCCAGAAAGGACCGGCAAAGGGGGTCAAATGGCCCCATCCCGTTTCACCGCATCTCACCCCCACGTTACACCAATCACCTCGTATCCTCACCACCCCCATCAATTACAGCACAATATTTATTCATGCACTTTGCTCTGCTTGTTTAACCGGCACTAGTAAGCAGGTGAGGAGACAGGATGGGGATTCAATCTCTATCACCTAAATTGTACTCTGAGGACTATTTAATGCTTTGCACTCATTGGGTATGATCTAATCTTAATTATTACCAAGCATTAAAATACCATGCACTTGTTTTACATTATCTGTAAATAATGTAAATGACTGTGAAGAACATTTCACTGAAAAATGGTCATTCTCTATTCAGTAGTTTTGGATATTTGCTTCTTCACTATTAGCAAGTGCAAATTCAGAATATTCCACACTACAGAAACCATTACACTGTAAGGAAATTTTGCAAAGCATTTCCATACAAGTGAAACGTGGATATATACATTGTTATTGGTGTATTTTATTAAGGGTTTAAATCAATTTCTCACATATTCAAAATAATGCAATGCTTCTGCTGTACCTTAAAGCAGGAAATGCAGCTTCAATTAGGTGAAATGAATTAGGTGAAATTAAACCTTAAACAAAATAAGCCAGCATACTTTTAAAATGCTTTAATAAATTAAGTAGCTGTCAGATGAAGAACGACTTGTGAAACTTTTCCATAATTAATGATTCCACACAACAAACTTCTATGTCCACTAATCCTGCGTTCCAGAAAATCTTTATCATGACTACCTGGTAAACATATCAGGGTAGACTTTGACATATGCTAAAATCCTCCTTAATCCCTGTTAATTTAAGCAGCATGTGGGCATCAGCTCAATTCATTATTCTGCCTTTTTTGTTTATAAATAGATATCAGAGGTTGAATTGACATGGTCTTCCAAGGTCTTGTTTGGCACCGTTACATTGGTCAGTTCCTTAAAGGTCCTATTTGGAATCTGGAATGCTCCTCTCCCAAATTAACTCCCATCTGCTGAATAAAACTCCCAACATTGCTTGAAACCTCTTCTTCCCTAACACTGTGCACCTCTAGCCCTAGGCCTTCATTTCAACACCTTTGACATTTAACTAAAACTACCAAGACTGCCGGGGTATAGAGTGAGCTGAGAATGATTGTCTATATTCGCTTGTATTCAAGGGAAGATATGAGAAGGGCAATCCAGTTATTTTAAGAGACTAAATAGACCTGGTTAGCAGGACACCCTCATGTTCACCTCATCAGTGATGTATTAATTTGATGGAAAACGTCCCTGGAACTGAAAAGTATAAAGGCTTGTAGATTATAGGAAAGTTGATACCTTTGGGCATCTCCTGAAAGGATGAGTATAGGATAGATACTGAGAAATGGTGAATATCTTCCTCTGCCTAGCACTTTGCACAGTGTATAACCCTTCTTTAAGGTTCCACTACCACATTTAATTTTTCTGAAAGTCAGCATGCGGGTTAACAGCTAGCCATTGGCTATAATAATTCTGCGTTTGCGTTCCTAAATGGTCTCAGAGAACTGGGTTAATCACTTACCTGGGGTGGGTGGCTCCGAAGAGATTTCACCAGTAGTACTTTGCGGTTGATGTATTAGGACAGCAGATTTATTTGGTGGAGCTCTCAGGCCACCAAGTAAAGTTAACTTTAGTCATAGCAAAAGGCACCCTGAAAATACATCATTGCAAGACGTCTCAGAGTATTTCCTTTATTGAGTTGGGTAGGGGCTTCAAATGTCTCAGAGTATTTCCTTTATTGAGTTGGGTAGGGGCTTCAAATGTCTCGGAGTATTTCCTTTATTGAGTTGGGTAGGGGCTTCAAATATCTCGGAGTATTTCCTTTATTGAGTTGGGTAGGGGCCTCAGACGTCTTGAAGTATTTTCTTTATTGAGTTGGGTAGGGGCCTCAGACGTCTCAGAGTATTTCATTTATTGAGTTGCGTAGAGGCCATAGATATCTCAGAGTATTTCCTTTATTGAGTTGCGTAAGGGCCTCAGACGTCTCAGAGTATTTCCTTAATCTCGTAAGCCAAGGAGGGATGTGTACATTTTCCTTTGATTTGCTAGTTTTGTTAAGGAATTAATCCAGGATCACAGAACACATCTGGGCATATAAAGTCATGTCCACTCACTTTGCGTTTGAAAAATGTTAATTGTTTGGGATTTTATTAATAAAATGTTATCGGTATATATCATTTTTCTATGACTGTTAATCACACTCATTCCTAATGATGCTCCAGAATTGCCGCTCCACAGTTCATGAAATGAATGTCACGTATTATTTTTTCCAGCTGGTGGAACAAGGATGTACATCTCATCAGTGAAGTTCTTTCGAACCTTTACTTCACATATGCATTATATTTCTAAGAACTATTTTGAAAAAGCACATATTGATATATGCTACATATGATTACATTTTACCTTTAAGAATTTGGGAATGTTTGTGAATTAAAATCAGCTGACAAACAAATAGGTCACAGATCTATGGTCAGCAATACGTTTACATCATCTCTTTCATTATAAGTTTTATAAGTTTTCAACATCAGATTTAAATCACTTCCCCTAACTCCTTAAATATCTAGTTTTACTGATACATCAATTAAGGCAGATTAAGGGGAAGGTCTTATCAAAGACAGAAAGTACAAGATAATGGATTTCACAAAATCCCTTCACTGTCAAAGACTTAAAAAGTGCTACAGAATGTAGTACTAGTCGTTTTCTCCTGTTTTTCATTGTGACATTGGAATCTTCCGATGATCTATTGTAGCAAACGCACAAAAGAGACGGTGGAAAGTCATTTCCGATCTGATAGGCGCTTCAGTGTTTTATCACCATTAGTAATCCCTTTGCCTTCCATTGATCGCATCTGCTTGTCACCTTGGTGTGTGCGTACGTCCGCCATGTTCTGCAGATTTGATACGCGATGACTGATCCCTTCGGTGGCAGGCAGGCTGAATGGAAAACAGGAAAAAGCAGAATACAAAGCTAAAAAAAGACACAGACGAGCAGTTATATAGGTGACTTCATCTGTTACTGACATTTTTATCAAGAAGTCGCAAATATGTTGGTAATGCTAATATGATTCTGGCGCAAGAATGACAGACAAATTGTTTTAGGTTTTTGTTGCGT
This sequence comes from Brevimyrus niger, assembly GCA_015164015.2. Lineage (NCBI taxonomy): Eukaryota > Metazoa > Chordata > Actinopteri > Osteoglossiformes > Mormyridae > Brevimyrus > Brevimyrus niger. The sequence continues at coordinate 26,202,431 of JAABNY020000001.1, forward strand.
AATATAAATGACTGCTATCTGACAGATGGTAAGTTTACCTCTGTAAAGATATCAATCACTGTTTTGTTTAGCTGGGGATATAAAGGTCTTAAATGTCTTTCTCAAGTATTGCTTTCACTTGTAATTTATATATATATATATATATATATATTAAGATTATTTAAAAAATGATTATTCACTATTAAAATGCTTTGTTGAATGATTAAGTGGACAAAATACAATGGACAACATTAATCTATTATGACAAACTGCCTTTTCATAATACTGGTGGAAGAAGGCATGACCTTTGACCTCAACCGCACTCCAAAATTGCCACGCTTTAGAGTTATATGGAACTCTCTACTCCGTTTAATGTTGTCTTATTTCCATAAAGAAACTGCCCCTGTCTCAATAAAAATGATGCTATGTAAAACTGCAGTTAAAAAACAAAACACCCATCCACCGACCATAAGCACATATTCTTTACAGAGCCGATGTGAGTTTGGGAGAAAGGCAATGGGAGCCAAAGGTACCCTTTAATCCTGCAGCTCAATGTAATCTAAATGAAATGGATGTTTACTTGAAACCTGAGGCGACAACACGAAACAGTAATAAAAACACGGCCTGTGGAAAACAGCTGGAAAGCCATCTCAGAAATGGAAAGAAGCACCGGAAACACCCTTAATCCCCCTATTCTAAGCCTGAACAATAGTGTTTCACTGTAATTTCACCAGTATTATTAATAGTGACTATAATGCATTACCCTATGAATAGGATTGTCTAACTGATTGTGATGTATAGTTTTTCATTAACGTTCCCCTGCCCTTGAAATACAGCATGTGGAAAGATCTATTTATTCCCATATTCATAAAAACCACCCCCCCCCCCTCCACATCTGATTGCAATCACAGGGCTGTACGCTACTGATGAAGAGCTATGTGGGGAAGCGGTTAGCGTACAGCAGCCATGTCGACGCAGCTGTCACGCTAGCAGACAGCACGCGCTAGCCACTGGGTCCATCCCCAACAGCCACTTAATAACCATTTGGGAGACGGCAGGCATGTAATAATCCCATGGTGCCTCTCAAGGGTCAGAGCCTCATATTTGTATATGCAAGGGCCGCACGGCACTGGGAAAGGGGGCAGCTCCATTGTAATTATAACGAGCTGAGTCATTTAGGGGATGTGGGCAAAGGTCGTTTAATTTTTGCAGGGATCCCGCTCAATTAGATTGTGCACTATTGCACAACGCACCTGCGCCCAGGCTAGCTAACTGGGGACTTCGCCCATGCACACACTCACAGGCCCAGGTTATTTTATACCTACATCCCTGAAAAATGTAAGCAGTTTAACAGAAAATACAGTACAGAAAGGCTAAATCTCACTTAAATCGAGTAAAATTTCATGATTTTACTGCTTTGGAAAATGGTTTGTTTTAAGCGCACTGATGGGTAATTTTGAGCAGCTTTGCTAATTTGGATAATGCCCCAGTTCTGTGTCGGCTCTCCTGCTTCGGATGAAGTGGCACTTGATTGAAGGGTCACTGCTGTTAGAGGTAGGTCCCCTTCAGCTGATGAAAACGACAGGAAAAGAGAAAAACAATTAAAAGACAGCTAGACTTTTTTGTCACACCGGTAGTTTGTTTTTTTTACAACTATTGTAGCTTTTCCCATTTAATGTTTAATGTTCTTTGCCTAAATAATCCAACCATTTTCCATAGCCATTTATCCAGTACAGGACGGTGCTGAGCCTAAAAGGCCTTGCATGAGATTTAGACTGCATAATGCGCCAGTAAATGAATTTCGTGTTATAAATTAGATTATTTACTGGCAAGAACACCATTTATTTAAAGTATTTGCATTAGGCATCTGAAATTTGTAGCCCTCTCTAATGCTTTCCCTATGTCATTATTATATTATTTTGTTTTATTTATCTATCATAATACATGCATATTTAGAGTGAATTATTCATTCATTTCTTCCATGTAGTGCTTTCTTGACTTGTATTGGATCAGAAAACAATTACCTCTAAACTACCATTAATCTTTTGTGAAAACTTGCTTCATGTGCATCAAATTGTTATAACTACCATATTCAAATAGTAAGACGAGCATTTAGATGTCCTTAAATGAGCAAATGTGCTGTATATTTAAATGTATGTATTTCCTGAGTTTTCTACACTTTTTAACTTAGGATTTTTATAATCGTACATTTCTTCATTTTGAAAAATGCATGTCGGAGTAAGTAGTGTGGAAAATGGGTGGGTAGATATGTATATGTACATACTCACATAGTTGCTGCAGATTTGTTGGCTGCACCTTCATGTTCAAATTTCCCATTCCACCACATCCCATAGGTGCTCTATTAGATTGAGATCTGATGACTGTGGGGGCCATTTGAATACCGTGAACTCATTGTCATGTTGAAGAAACCAGTCTGAGATGATATGAGCTTTATGACAGGGTGCATTATCCTGCTGGAAGTAGCCATTAGAAGGTGGGTACACTATGGTCATAGAGGGGTGGGCATGGTCAGCAGCAACACTCAAGTGCACTCTGGTCATAAAGGGATGGACATGGTCAGCAGAAATACTCAGGTAGGCTGTAGTCATACAGGGATGGACATGGTCAGCAGCAATACTCAGGTAGGCTGTGGTCATTAAGGGATGGACATGGTCAGCAGCAATACTCAGGTACACTGTGGTCATAAAGGGATGGACATGGTCAGCAGGAATACTCAGGTAGGCTGTGGTCATAAAGGGATGGACATGGTCAGCAGCAATACTCAGGTACACTGTGGTCATAAAGGGATGAACATCCCCCGCATCATTACATCACCACCATCTGCCTGAATTGTTGACACAAGGCAGGATGGATCCATGCGTTCATGTTGTTTGTGCCAAATTCTGACCCTACCTCTGAGTGTGTCAGCAAAAATGGGCACTCGACTGACCAGGCAACCTTTTCCCAATCTTCCACTGTCCAATTTTGGTGCATTACCCTGTCCACTGTAGTCTCAGTTTCTTGCTCTTTGCTGACAGGAGTGGCTCCCAGTGTGGTCTTCTGCTGCTGTAGCACACCTGGTTCAAGGGTTGACGAGTTGTGCATTCAGAGATACTCTTCTGTATATTTCAGTTGTCACGAGTGGTTATTTGAGTTACTGTCGCCTTTCTATCAGCTTCAACCAGTTCATTTTTCTTTGACTCCAGCCATCAACAAATCATTTTTGCCCAGAGAACTGCTGTTCAATAGATATTTTTTTCCTTATTTGGGCTATTCTGTGTAAACCCAAGAGATGGTTTTTCTGTGTCAAAATCCCACTAGATCAACAATTTCTGGAATACTTATACCAGCCCATCTGGAACCAGCAGCCAAGATGTGTTCAAATTCACTTAAATCACCTTTTTCCCTATTCTGGTATTTGATGCATCTGCTAGATTTTTGTTGCAATGAGCAGCTGAACAGGTATACATAATAAACTCTTTGTGTGTGTATGGACAAATGTGTAGTTTATTTCGATTAATTCTACATTATTTCATTTTATCATGTAAGTAGAGGATTTCATGACTTGAGAATCATAGTGGTGATCTCTGGCACGACCCAGATGAACGCTCACATTCCTTGCTAGTGAGCAGTGATTTCTGGCTTTCTACACTGTTGGTGATAGCAGCATAATGTGCGCCTATGGCCTTTGTGCTGATGGCACAGGCCTACTTTAATCTCATTTATATAAGGCAGGCCTGGACCAGAATAAAAGTCTCTTTTTTGAATACTGCCTTTAGTACCACCCATAAAGCCAAACACATGTGAACTGTGAAGTCTGAGAACTACTACATTTAGATAGTACAAGCTAAAAACATATTTCTTTAGCAAAAATTTTTTTGATCCTGTCTCGTTAAATAAAACCAAGTCCATCCATTTTTATTTGACAGTTTTCGTGGCCAAGAAATTTAAGAATATAGCGCTCCTAAAGACACAATGAAAGCTCACAGACTTAGTCCCTCATAATGTTATTATGATATAATTTTATATTTTTTATGGTATTAAAATTATCATTCATGTCCAAATTTCTTTTCCTTGCATAGAGGCTATGACTTGATCTGCATTTTAACAGTTTCTGTGAGTATTCATGTGCAGCTGTTCGGAGGCTCATTCAGTGTGAAGTGAAAGCCCTGAGCTCACAAGCTGACTGATCCGCAGTGATATGGTCCTTTAATAAAAACTCTCATGTCATGCTTCCATATAGGTCCATATTGATGCACCTTGTGGGCTAATTCAGTGACTCAGTGGGGACCTGATGCCTGTTTGAAGGTTTTTCTTCTGTACTTCAGGGATCCTCCAGGTATTCCGATTTCCTCCTGCTTTCTAAAGACACGCAGTTAGGCTAACTGGTGTCTGTAAACTTCCTATTCTGTATGATTGTGTACAAAAAGTCTGGACACACCTCCTGAAAATCATTAGTTCTTCAACAAGATAATGACGCTAAACACAGCTCAAAATTATGTAGTAGGAATTATCTTGCACACACGGAAAGAGATAACCAGTCCCCTACAATCCATATGGTTTTGGTTGAGCTGGATCAAAGAGTATGTGAAAGGTAGCCAACTTGCACCAAGAGCTCATGGAAACTACTTTAGGACTGTTGGTGGCTACGTCTGGAATGTAGTTGAAAGAATGCCAGGAGTCTGCAAAGCTGTCACTGCAGCAAAAGGAGGCTATGTTGAAGAGTCTGAAATTTTGAAAATTTTGAGATGTTGAACAGTCTTGGTCGCTGCAATATTTTATATGCATTACTTCAATGCCTCAAAGTCTTTTATTATAAGGTGAGTAACATAGCTAAAATACAGGAAAATGCATTAAAAAGTGGGTGATACTTTACCTGAGAGGGTATAAGTAACTTAGTAACTCAGTTACTACTTAGATACCAATCATGAACATATAGTAATCGCTTGAAATACATGAACCATTATGACTGATTACTGATGAATGAACATGGGATCAATACTTAACCATTGCTTTGTTTCTGGTTAATTAATAAAATAAGAGATAGTGCACTACATATTGTGCCCCCTCAAATAAAGTATTACCAAAAAGTGTATCCAGACATGTATGTGTCCAATGATAGACCGGTGTCGCACGTAGGGTGTCACGCGGCTTTTTTGGCCCAGGCTCTAAGCCCCTGTGACCCTATCCAGGATAAGTGTTCGGAAGTAGTACGGATGGATGTTAATT
>JAABNY020000001.1:26216886-26233068 GCA_015164015.2 Brevimyrus niger
GTAGGTAAGTGGTTTTAGTGGTGTTTGGTGTTTGGTTTTTTTTTTTTGTGGTTGTTTGGTGGGGGGGGTGGGGGGGGGGGGGGGGGGGGGGGGGGGGGGGGGGGGGGGGAGAGAGAGAGAAGGGTGGCACTCAGATAGCCAATCAACATTCAGTTAGGGCCACTGCCCCTGTGATCCTGTCACTATATACATCTCAGCCCTTTCCCCATGACTGAAAGGTCAAAGAAGTGTGTCTACATTATCTTCTGTGCCTCTTGATTGCATCATTTTTCCCCTGGTAGATATTATTTGTACATCAGTAAGAATACATTACTCCTCTGACATTACATATAATTTTTATTTGTTAATTGTTCAGCATTCTGCTTTTTTGTTACCTAAAGACCAGAAAAGCAAATCACTGATAGGATGAATGCTATACCAACATACCTCCTCAAATAGGTGAGCTCACACAAGGTGGATAAAAAGAAATGCAGGTATAAAAGTAGGGGGGAAATGGTGGGGGTTGGTACTTTTTGAAAATAAAGATAGGAGGGATGGTTGGGTGAGTCAGATGGGAGGACAATAATCTAAGAAGAACAGGACTGTCCACAAAGACCGTGTGAAATCGGGGCAAAGAGTAAAAAAGGAGGGGAATATGAAAGATTGGCTCTTACCTGTGTTCTGTCAAGGGAGAAATTATACATTTATTGGGGTTTTTTCTGCAAACGACATACGCCATAGATCAAGCTGCTGGATTTACGAGCCAGTTCCAAACAATGAAATATTGACAACACGAATCAATTTGACCTGTTTTCAGCTGCCATCAATGCCTTGTAGCTAGAAGACTACAACTCTAATATTTATTTCCTCTTAGTCTAAAGGACGAAATAAGTACTGATTTTGATTTATTGACCCATAAACACTTTACTGATTTTACATATTTTTAATTATTCATTGTAGCACATTCAGATGTGAAAAAATTGTCAGATTTTTAAATAGATGATAAATCTTAATATAATTCTGTCTTCTGTCAGTTTTAATATTCTTTTCACAGCCATTTTTTAAATGGGAAGACTAAATTGTGTTCCTTATTTAAAACTGGTTTTTTGTACATACATATATAGTTATTACATAGTAAATTAAAATAATGAGATGACTTGTTTATGAAGAAACTGGCACGGATTACTGTTTAACACAAGCAAATTTTAAAACTTTAAGAAATGCTTATGGGAAGCAGTAAAACAAATAATATTTAGCCATCATTTCCAGCACAGACAAACCTGCATCCATCCATCTTCTAACAGTTTATCTTGGTCTGGAGTTCACAGTTAAACATAATGTACATAACTCCCTATTCAGGTACATAACCCTCCTTTAGGAGGAGGTTCAATAATGCTGCCAAATGTCATTATTTCATCCATTTTCCAGCCCCAGGGTGATGCTGTGAAGCCACCATACTGCTAATTAAAGCAGGTTGCCTACATTAAGTATTAAGTTTTCCTTTCTGTCTCTTTTGATAATTGTACCAATAAAAACATACTCATGACTGACATGTTTCGTTAGCACACAGTTCTGAGAACGCTTCATTATTCATTTTACATTGCTTGAAACATTGCAGTACAAACACAGTGTTGTGTCAATGTAATTTTGGGTGACCTCAGCTTAGAGAGTGGGATGACCACCCCCCCAGAAAGCAGCATCTATCACTCGAGACAAGACAGCCCCGTTCTCCTCAAGTTCCTATAAGTACATTCTTGTACATCTTCACAGTTCTGCTTCGCTTACTTGAAAATCTTCGGTTGTGTCTAAAACAACCTTACTCCTAGAAGGGAAAAAAGTTAAGTCTAGTTATTAGACCCTGACAACAGAAATGTGGTTTAAAGAAACGGTTTTGCTCCAATGGTCTAGGATGTTTCTGTCATTTAGTGGCATAAAGCCCTCAGACAAGCTTTGGGTTCTCATTGCACTTTGACGTTTAAGGGCAGCGGAATAAACTGCGGTATCTTGAGATGCAGACGGAGGCGTGAGGATAAAGGTGCCGGGGGGGTGGGGGGGCACAGCTGGCACCGTGGAGACAGCTCTGGCTGAAGTCAAAAAAAGACCGCGCCTGAGACGAAGACTCGGAGCATAAAACAAAAATGAAAATTTACTTTAAACAAGAACATGGAAAAACTATTTATCTGCTCATATAATGTTGTGGTGAAATATTGCCCAGAAAAATAGGCTTTTTGAAGATTTAAAGTAATCCAATCAGGAACTAACTTTATTTTCTTTTTTTTCTTAGAAGATCTTTGATCCTTTTAGTCAGAATAAGAAAAAGTGCAAGAATTTTTTTTTTTTAACAATTCGTTAATTTTCCACACTTGTTTGTCCTATGCAGGGCCACATGGATATTGAACCAATCCTGGAAAGAAGAGTCACAAGGCATTGTATAACCCAGGATTGGGCACCAACACATTACAGGTCACATAGACCTATGGACGATTTGGGAACTCTAGTTCTCCTCAGCATATTTTTGGACTGTGAACTGAAGAACCCTGAGTAAACTCCACAACGACATGTGGAGAACATGCAAACTCCACACCAAGCCCTGATCTCAGAGGTGCGAGGTAACCATATTAACAGATTTAAAATGTTAAAACAATGTAATTTGAAGGAAAATTAGGTATTTCTGATGAGAAAAGCCTGCAATGTCACCCTCTGTGCATGGAGCCTCACCTCCATGGTCTGTCTGGGCTGGACTGCCTCAAAATATGCTCTGAAAGCTCACTGCATGAGAAGCAGCCTTCACAGAGGGACTTGCAAACTCCATCCAGACCAATCACTGACTTCCATGTTCAAACTTTCTATTATTCTTTCAGCCATCCTCTTGTGTCTTTATAATCCTCTGCTTTAAGCCCAGTTCAGCAGAGAGGAACATTCATCTCAATATATGTCAGAGTAGATGTCAGTGGCCCTCATCCAATCCCCATGTAAAGCAGGAGGTACATACATCGCGCCACTCCATCAACACACCGCTGAGCACCAAGCGCACCGGCACGAGGCCCAAAGCCAGCCTGAGCACGCCCTACTGAACACAGCCTAACGAAACACTCTATTTTTATCTTGGCAGAGCAAGACAAAATAAAGTACAGTAAGTACGGAATAAGTTCAGATTTTTTTTAAGATTGCAAACAGGTCATTTAGGGAACCAATTTTGTACTTTGTACTGTTTCTATTTTGGTCGATTTGAATTGGACATATAGTCCTTTGCTGCTTATTGGAGACTTTCAGTATTAAAGTATATAAATATTGCAGAGCTAGTCATTCAACAAATACAATTTGCATACAAATAGATTCCTAATTAGGACAAATGGTGTAACTTACTTGTCAGTAGGAATATTATCTGAACTGGTCTTTTTGCAATAGCCAAGTCAAGGAGAGCAATTGAGCATTTTAATAATCTTATTAGAGATTTATTAACTAATTAGAAAAAAGGTTGTATTTAAATGTGATGTGAGATCCCAATAGTACAACTACTGCTTATTTACTGATTGAGTTCCGTTCCAACAACCAGGTCGTTCGCTAAAGTGAAAATCACGGTAGCCGAGGTGGGACTGTAATTTTGTTTATGACTTCACTTCAGCTTACCATACTTGGTTTCTTTTAACCTTCATGAAGTGGACATTCTTAACATTTTGCACATTACACTTCAAAGATGTCCCTCATTCTGGCATGCATTATTGTCAAGTCCTAAATCTGTACATTGGTCAGAAAATTAATCATTACTTTCAAATTTGCAAACGGCCCCTAACTGAGGGAGTGGCTAAACGAGGGGCGGTTGCAAAATGTTGGAATTGCATTAAGTAAAACTGCTAATCTGCATAACTGTGGGGTTTATACCTGGTTGAAAACATAAATCAGGCTCCCAAGGAGTGACAGGCGATAGACAGAGAGAAGGAAGCAGAGCCATGGTCAATGCCTCAGGAGAATTGGGCTGCTATGACCTCTGGCAGCTTTGTGAAGCTGAAGTGCTGGAGAGTCTCCTCACACACAAGAATCCTTATAATAAAGCGTGTAATACAGAGCTTCCCAGCAGCAAGACACGCAGCAGTGCAGCTCACAGACTAAAAAGCAGAAACGATTTTTTATTAAACCATAGCGTAAATTTGACAAGATGTCAGAATCCATAAACGGTACAGAAAAGGTAACCCGGATGGGGGGGGGAAAAAAAGGGGTGGGCCAGAACAACCTGGCTCAGGGGAACGTGACCTTTACAGGGATTCAAAGATAGCTGATATGCCGAACTGCCAACAAGTGTCAACAAGCTAGTCTGCAGTAGAAAATGGAGCTGTAAGTCTTGACTGGGCAGAGTAAATTGCAAACCACACCGGCCTCCACCTCCACGAGGAACTGTCATGTCCTAAAGTAAAGCATCGCTGGTTTAATGTCACGGAGCTAAAATAAACAAGGCGCTCATGGGGTGGCCGAGGAGTGTAAAGACGGAGACGCCGTCGTCAAGGCTGATTCGCCTCGGAGAGCCACTTAGGCAGTCTGCCCGCATTTCAATTAAACGGGGACAGCTGTTCTCCTGTGTCCCGATTAGTCCCGCGTGGCAATTTACAGATCATCCAGCTTCATTTCAGGTACCGCGACGACGACGAAGGGATAATTGAATGGAATGTCAGTCAGTTCTGCATTGTGGTGGCTGTGGCTTTAAACAGAGGGAGCTTCAGACAGGAACCGAGGAACCTGGATTTGCCAGCAAATAAAGGGTAGAATTTCAGGGACCGCCGTGAGATTGCGGTTTGCCTGTAGATAAGTAAGAGTTCCTGCACAGCATGATAAACAGCGCTTCCTATATTTAGCTAGTCGATGTTCTTTCCATGTATTCACCCCTGACCTAAGCAATGATTCTTTATCCAGATCAAAGTTTCTTGGCTTTCTTCAGAGAAGATGAACTGGAGACGGACTCTCTTCGTTTTCTCTGTAGAGAAGAACCAAAATAAAGACAGTGAGTGGTAATTTAACAGGTTAAAACAAGAGAACTTAACAACCTTCCTCATTCAGCCTGCACTATGCATGCGCAAGAGATTTCTTCTGGTTTTTCTGGTGTTGCATACAAAGAGGGAACACATTAACACTGCACAGGGAGAGGACATAAAACATGCAGAGTGACCCGGAGAACGGAAACAGGTACATGAGGGAATGGTATGGCTAGCAAAGAAATATCCCTGTGAAAATAAAGACAGATCAAAAGGAATGAATACAAACAGTCCCCAACTTACGACTGGGTTCTGTTCGGATGGAGGCCGCACGTCGTATGTTGGAATAGGATAAATCACACTGACCACATGTGAGAATGAGACTGAGAGATATGTGTGAGACTGGGGTGGTCGTGCTGTCATAATGTGCAGTAGTTCCTGCAGCAACTATAATTATAGTAATTACAGTATAGTTATAATTATTAATAATAACCATGATTATCATCAGCATTATTATTATTATTATTCACATATCAGACTCTGATAGCAGTGTGATATAGTAGAGGATAAAGATGAATAGAAAATATTTAGCAGCAATAGTTGAAAAGCTCAAAATGCAGCATCCAAATACCATGGGTTTACCATCAGGAAACCATCAGTAATGGATTTGCCATCCTGTGATTCACTTGCATAATGCATAGGATCAGCAGTCAGATAGGATCAGCATTCAGAACTGCACTGGGCTGCACTGTCCATGCTCTACGCGGTGTGAATACAGCACTGGAGTAAGATGCAGGAAAAATGACAGCTTTCATCCCCATAGGGGGACAGTTTGTGCTTTTCAACTATTATGTGGCTATGACAGGACCTTCAGGGCAGAGCAGTAAACGCTGCCCATAGCCAGGCTGTTCCCACACAGTGAGGGACAAAGCTCACTGCACAGTAAAGCTGCACTCCAGCTATCCTGCATGACACTCTTTAAACATAGCTGATTCCCTAAACTTCCCCATATTGTTCTCTTCTGTACAAAGATTATATTCCTACACCACATCTTACTTGTATAAATGCTACTTTGGGCAATAATAAGGATAGGGAGGCCTACTATTCCAGGCATTTCCCACAGCTTCCATGCGGTATACGAGCAGGGTACCTGACAGGAAACAGGCCCGGAAGGGACAGCATGCTCTGTACTCACAGAGTTGGGCGTGAGAGGCGCTCCTACCACGTCGATGACCTGCTCCTTGGCCTCCGCCTTTAGGTCCTCACACCCGGGGCCGGCGGAGCCCTCTGCACCAGGCCCCTCGCCAAGGTGGGCGGCCTCACCACTGGCCTTGAGTAGGGCCTCGTAGCGATGCCGCAGCATTTGCTGCTCATACTCGCAGTTGGCATGTGCCTGCTTCAGCTCGTAGACCAGCACCAGGTCGCTGCGCAGCTCGTTGAACATCTGCACAATCTCCTCAGTGGGCATGGGGTTCAGATCTGCATGGTGGGGGAACAATGGCTATTGGCTGGGGAAGGCCGATCTCGAACTCATGTTGGGGTGATGCAGACACGGGTACTAAATGCTGGAAATAACATGAAACTGACCCTCTAATTAACCTAGTCCTTACAAACAACTTATCAACAAGACCTATCAAAGTAGGCAACAAGCAAGCGGAGAAATAGTATTGTATATTCTCTACTAAAAAAAGTTTGATATATATTCTCTGTATACCTCAAAATATAAGCTGAGAAACATTTCAGTCTAAACATCCATGGCCTTCAACGTAACACATTTCAAGTAAGTTTAAGAAAAACTGTAATGTTAATTTAATGAATTTCATCATTTGTTCCTCACTCAACCCAACAAAAACAATCTACCATATTGGACATTTTCAAGCTCAGTTGGCTTGTGGCTACCATCCATAAAATTTTCTCGCCTTTCAGATTGAGCAGCAGATCTGGACTTTACAGAATGCTTCAGTATCATCCAGCCCTGTCTAGTGCCTTCAAGAACCAATGCGTATCTCAACCCGCTGATGGTACCATTTTCAAAATAAATGGGGATAATTGTTCGGAGAGTTGTGAGGCTTTTTCTGAAAATGTACTGACAACCACTGGAATACTAATACTAACAATGAAAACTAACAACAGGGTCGAGCACAGAGTATGCGCTTTAGCTGTATACGAGTAAAACTGAAGCAGACGCGAGTTAACAGGTGACAGTTCTGACTTTTCCCTACACCATTACCAGGAGGAGTCTGGCAGCTGTGAAATCTGAGGCGGACTTTGTTCTTCTGCACTCACCGACTCCCTGCTCCGTTAAGATCTGCTCGATGGCTTTAATCTTCTTCTGTCCCACTGAGCTGGGGAGCTTCATCTGAAATGGAGAGAAAAAAATGCCACAAAGCTGAAATACCCATGCACATGAAAAATGGGGTCAGGTTGTTAGCAACTGAGTTCTATACACTGCGCAAACTCATTTTATAATGCTACTTTTCAAATACGCACAAGTAAGACATTGAAAGCTTTCTTTATGTGCCTAATAAAGTTGTTTGCGTTTTCACTCAAGAGTTATGCAGCAATAAGAAATACTGCTATGATAATTACAGCCAATCATCAATAAAAATACTCATCCAGGTCCTAATAATAGAGTGTTTCCGCAAATTGTCTGAAAAAGATTTTCCGGTGCCAGAGCATTTTTAAAACTTAAGACCACGAAAAACCTGTTATCTTCCGTCAGCATTTCATGGACAGATGCTATGTTATGTACAATGTTATGAATTGTTCAAGAAAAATTATAATTAACTGATTTTAATTACCGAGGTCAGTTTTATGAAAATATATACATTTAAAAACATATATAAACAAATATAGTTTAAAAAACTAACACTCAGAAGATAATAATTGTTAGAGCAAACTACATAATAGACAGAACATGCACAAAGCCATGCATAACTCGCTGAGCGTTTAATCCATGAACATAAGCAGGGGAAATCAGCGATCAAAAAAAAACATAAGGTTTATTCATTGAATCTTAAAATTAGTGGATGGAAAATGAGTCCTGCATTTAAGGCTGATGTCAGCAGCCTGTTTGTTAAGTTGAGTCTAACAGATTATCAGAGAGATTTGAGCAAGATTCCTCATTTAGCTGTAATGCATTTTCATTTCGCATCGAGAGTAATCTGCCCCTGTCACTCACTCTGAGCTATTTGCGTTGAGTTGTGTGTAGGGTGTCAGGCTAATCTTTACAATACAACTCAAAACATTCTGTTAATGAGAGCAAAGCAACAGATCATTTGAATACAACTATTCTACTTCTGCACTATAGGTATGTTTTAGGATGACATAGTGGCTCAGTGTATCGCTCCAGACCTTGCTGTGACTCTGAGCATGATAAGCAGCTAGAAGATAGATGAATGGGTGCTCATCTGAATTTTCATTAAGTGCTAAGCTAACCATATTTCTGGAATAACCAATTTATTAAAGACAAAAGATTGTACAACTACAAGACAATTACACTTCTGTATGATAAATGACATTTTTTCAACATTAATATACTTGACATAAAAATAACACTATTTTACTGAAAAGCAAAAATGACCTTTACTTGAGAAATATTTGTCTTGAGGAGGAGCTTTACTTACTCTCTGGCTACGAAGCGTGACACCAGCGGATTTGAAGTCAGGGAACTTGATGCCTGCTGTCTCTGGCAGAGCCTACCACAGGAACCACGGGAACAAGACCAGGGGGTTAGACTGGCAAACCAAACCCACACAAACTGCCTACACTTTCATAACACAGTACAGCTACCACAGGTCCTGTGCACATCCCCATGTATTTGTACCAAGCTTTGGTCCACAACACTCTGGTATATCAATAAAAGAAATGCAAGCAAGTCACATCCAAACTAACTTCTCAAATTCTAACAGCCATCATTTTCAACCATTTGACTGGCTAATTGTGCTAATTTAGAGATACAATAAGCTTACAGCAAACAGTGAATAGAATGGCACTGACTTAACTCCTAAACTGTTTATGACTGTTTTTTATTGAGGTAGGCCAGATTTATGAGATCCCATACAGTAAAAAAATTAGGAATCATTTTAGAATGGAAGAGTCAGAAGCGTTACTCGTGTTCTGGATCATCTAGTTTCCTATAAAACAGAGAATTATGCTTAAATAAAAGTATATCAACAACCTTCTAATGCTTTCAGATGGTCAGATACAAATAAGTATCTTCCCTTCATAAAAACAGCTAAATTAATTGGGAGGAAGGTTAATAATTTGTCTATTTAAGTAAAAAACAAACTAATTTCCCAACAATGAATTTAGCTATTATATCCATACACCCAACACCCAACCTACTGTTTTAACTAAATCCACCATATCAAGTGAAATATTCATAAGAGATGAAAGCAGACCTAAAGCAGCTATTTAATTGACTTTTGGATAATGGACATTTTTAAGATACTTCTCATTGTAGTAACGTGATGCTGACCTCTGACCAATTATAAATGACCAAATTAACACTGCCAGAGTTACTGCTGGCTGGACTTCTGCTCCAGCTCATTAGATTAAACCTGCCTCCTCTATCTTTATACCTCACACCATCTCCCATTTCCCTGGCACATGAAACATCACACCCACATGGAGTACAGGAAAACAACATCTAAAGGTGTGCATGGCTGGTAAACAAACACCTTCTCCTTGTACAAACGAGCCAGCCTGACAGGTGCTCAGGAGAAACCCAGATCAGCTGGAGGAGAGGACTGCTTTGAGGCGAGTTGGGAGAACCGCACATCGGGAAAACTCCACACTCTTACAAAATATGTACATTATTATTTTTGCTTTTCCTTGTGGTTTATGGGAACGTGTGACCAGTCAGAGCACCAAACCTGGCCATTTAATTAGTAGATAGAGTTTCATAAATCCAGGCTTCTCTAATCAAATTAGACGTCGTATGTAAATTGTGTTGCATGAGTGGGAGATGAGATTTTTCCAATTGCTATGTTTTTGACCTGCCCCTTGTTAAACATTTCTGTCCCCAATAGCAGGTCTGGTCATGCTATTTCATGACAGCCTGTCTCTTCTGCCGGAAATAATGAAAACGGACTTTCCTTGTAAATACACTATGCACTGTGCAGTTAGAATGTGGTAGACATGACATTTTTAACCAATTCCATTACATTAAGTATAATTACAATATAATAATAATAATTATTATTAATTAATAATAGTAAAGCATTGTGTTGAGTACTTATTGAAAAATGTTAGCCATTCAAGAAAATAGGTTGCCCAAATTATTCAGAGATGCCCATGAGTAACAGAGCATCCAGGTGTATATGCCATCTGTAGTGGTCAGAGCTCTTTAGACAGCTCTTTAACTTGATTGATTGCAAGCACACTGAACTAGCTATGCTAAACTGGTGTCACTCATCCATAATGGGTTATGTTAGCAAAATTACCACCAAAAAGTTATATCAATATATTTAACCTGGAAATATCGCTTTACTTTATACTGTCGGTTAACAACACTGAGCTCAATTAATTTGTGGCATTTAAGCTACTGCTGCACAGAGACATACAGGCCTTAGAGATGAACTTACATTTGGTTTAGGGAGAAGTTCTCTTAAATTTATACATCATTAGATTTCAGATTTAGGTGTTTGTCCAATATTAAAACACAATGGGTATTAATTCAATGTAAATACAAAAATAAAAATGTAAAAAACTATGCTAGAGTCCTGAGAACAAAAATATACTATTTACATCCATTTTCCCATAAAAACATTAGTACATATCTGGGTGTCAGGAGTTACCGGCGATGCACAGAGTGGGTATCACAATAATGGTGCCTGTGGGGGCTGCAGTGCCCCAGTATGACGGGGGCGGCCCATGTCGTTTCCCCAGGTGAGCTGCATGTTGCATCACCTACATGGGCAGCAGAGGGAAAGGAGACAGCAGCTCACCGGTTTCTCAGTCTCCCTCTTCTGGGGAAGCTTCTTCTTCGTGGCCTTCCGGTCTGCCCGCCGCATCTCCGTGGTGGTGTCTGCCGCCGTGATGAGCTTCTGCAGGTCCTGGGCTTTCTTCTCTCTCTCCTTCTTCCGTGTCTCGATCTTACGGAGCTCCTGTATCAAGTATTCCTCTTCTGCCACCTGCCAATCGAGCAGAGGTTCACGTCCGGGCGTGACTCGACTACGAGGGCCAGCCAGATTTCTTTCTTAATTACACAGTAGAACATAAAATTCCATTCCAATTCACTAAAGAAATAATGTAATTTTGTGCTTTTTTAATTACACTAAAAACAATGTCTGCACAAAAACACTACAATGGCATTGTAAAATATCAGCAAACATCAATTTTTAAACATCGTTTTTTACACTGGAGAACTTTCACCTGAATCAACCTATAATCAATTCATTCTTTCATCTTCTATCAATACCGCTTGTCCTCTTTAGGGTGAAAGGGGCCTGGAACCAATCCCAGATTCAACAGATGCAAGGCTGGGAATAACCCAGGATGGGGCATCAATCCATTGCACATCAACCACACTGTTCATACACACATTCACAATTATAGGCAATCTGGAAACTTTAATTCAAATTTTTGTACTGTGGAACACCCACAGAAAACCCTGTGACAGCATTTTTATTTCTAGATTTGTTCCAGAACCAGTCAATTAATTAACTGCAGCTAATGAAGACCTAATACAAAAGATTGTCCAGCATGCAAATGGAAAGCTTGGATCTGGAGGGAAATCCACTGTGTTATATGATTGGAGTAAATATCAGTTCATTCTACAGGTTACTGGAAGGTGGAGATTGCGGAGGATCAGCAAGACAGATACAGAATATAAGGGCTTGAAAAAATCAACAGAAAAAACTGCTCTGAATAACCTGGCAACTATTTGACAGTGTAACTGCTTTAAACTATTTTATATAAGGGGAAAAACTGCTATACATAAATAACAATGATATGTATCTGCCATGACCCTCTTATGTCAGTCTGAATTGTGGGTGGATCTACCAAAACGGTTAATGACGGCTGACAGACGCTGCTGAAATGCCGTGGGAGGGCAGAGATAAGGCGACTGACAGGCTGTGCGCCGGTGAATCACGACGCTAAGCTGCCGGCTCACTTGCCAGACGTCTGAGTTAAGTGGTTACTGTCTTTCTTGGGAAAGAGATGCTCTTCGAGGCGCATGAATGACATGAAAGATGATTAATCATTCGAAAATAAAGCGTAGCTACGCTGCACCAAGGTTAAGACTTCAAAATATAGAGTACAGCTAACACAGTAGCTTTTAAAAAGCTTTTGATAACATTTCAATTACTGAATTGATTCATCTAAATATTCCATGCATTTTTTTACCTGTCATTTGAATTTGATCTCTTTAAAGTGGATAAAAATACTTTAAATAAAACAAATAATTATTAAAGTTCAAATATTAACTGAATGAGCACATATTCACGATGATCTAAATTTATGTAATATAAACTGGTCTCATTTCTAGCAATGATTTTGCAGGGACTAAACGAATTATTATGCAGAAATACAGCCATCTAGTGGTAAAATAGACAAAGCAATTACCCACAAACTAATGTTTTTTTTAAATGTTAGACTTCAATATCAGTTCATAGTGCTCGAAGAAAATCATTACTTAGACTGCAATAATATTTTTATTTCCATATTGTTCAGAGGACCTGAAGAAAGCATACTACTGCTCATTATACAGAGCTGCATAAACCAGCAAAAACTGCAGGCTACATTTTGTTACTGGTGGGTAGAATCACCTTTAGCACAAGTAACTGATTTCTGTGAGATCTCTTGCAGAGATTCTGATCCACCCTTATTTCAATTTGCTGATGTTCGAGGGCACCTGTCTATGTGTGGCTGCTATTACTGCAACTTCTGAATCTTACAACATTTTTTTACACCTTTAAAAAATGGCTGGAACCCCGGACAGGCAAACAACATCAGTTGTGACGGCTCTTGAGGTGAGCCTAAGAGTATGAAATGGCAGTAATTCACCTGTTCTGGGGTGCGGTTGAACAATCTTTCCAGCTGCTCCTTTCGACGCCTCTCGTGTCCTGCGTCAAACACGTAGATTTTGGGTTCACACCCAGTGCCAGCGCGGATCTTTGACAGTTTGGCACAGATGTTGTAGTAGCGCTCTTTCAGGTCTTCGACTGACCGCTTCTGTAGAAGTAAATACAGTCAGGATCAGTCGCACATTCACAGACAACCCACAGAAGCCACATTGGGGGGGGTACTGTGAAAACCCGAACATAAGGTGACATGAAATGTGCATATGATGAGAACAACTGGGAGGTGGTGAGAGTCTGCAGAATAGGACTCTGTGCCAGTAACCAGAAGGTCACTGGATCAAATCCCATGACTTCACCAATGGGCCCTTCACGCTAGGGGCACTAGGCTGTAATGCCAAAATTGGCTCTTAGGTCACATGCAGAGCAAGATGGGATGTGTGAAAGTTACAGGTTTCCCATAAGCATGAATAAAATATGATTAGTCCATTAAGGCTCATCCTAAACATTATAGGTGTGACAACTAAGCAACATGCAGATAGACAGAGAGCTCCACTGCAGAACTGCAGTTTAGTTACAACATCGCCATGAAACGCCACATAAGCTTTGTATCTCTAGCGACGTACACAAAAGCGCCAGTTGTATTGATAGCTCTGCCGCTGCCACTTTGCTTTGTCTTCACATGCCCAGAGACAAGCACAATAGTGGCTCACCTCTGACCCCTACAGTGTAAGTGCTGAACTGCGGCTCCCAGTACACTAACACCAGTGAAGGCCACACTAACCCTGAACTGCTGGTGGTCATAGCGGTCATGGATTACGATAAAACGCAGATCAAAGCTCTTGCAGAGGTCGAACAGGTGATCTGTCTCTGCTTTGGTCCATCCGTCATCGTGAAGGTACATGAGATACTCCTGCTCTGAGTACACGGGCACCTGAACGGTCTGGGAGCAGAAGGAGACAAAGACGGAATGAGTCTCAATTTATCCTGGTAAACAAATACAAAACAACAAGCAACTCTGTCTGTGAATTCATGTTTGAGAAAGTGATGTGAAAAATAATGTACACTTCTATAGCAGGGTTCCCCAATTTTGGTCATGGAGGGCCAGAATCCAACAGAGTTTGCAGATTTCCCTGTTGAACCACGTTAGTTAGCAAATTGCTAGGTTTAGTACGTGCGTGTGAGCAGAAAAATTTGTAAATAGTGTTGCAAACTGGCCCCCCAGGATAGCAATCGGGGAACCCTGCTATATGGTTTCATATACCTGGGCATAAATAACAATCGCATGGTCCTTCCAAAATTAGATAAATTTAGCCTGACCAAGTCAAAGTGCAGTCCATAACCCCAATGAGACACTGTAAGAGGGGCCCTAAGAGGGCCGCACATAGACAGATGCCATCAAACATCAACAACCTCAAATAATATTGTAAAGGTGGGTCAAAACCCCTGCAATGAGATAGACTGAGTTCATACAGAAATCAGTTACACTTAACTCTGCTAAAGGTGGTTGTACCAACTACTGAAACAAAAGACACGCTTACTTTTTCCACAAATGGCTTCTGCAATTTCGCATACTTTAATTAAAACGTGTGGTCTTTCATCTGTGGTTAGATTTACAATTTTAGGACCTAGTGAGGACCACATTATTTTGTATATCTTCCGATATATGAAACCATGGAAATGGAAGAGGGTGGACCATCACGCTATTTACATTTGTACTAGTGTGAACTATAATATTCGGTTGTACTTTTACTTGAGGGGCACAAGTAACTTAGTAGCTCAGTTACTACTCTAGTACAAATTATGAACACAGTAACTGCATGAAATACACAACTGACAAATGATGAATGAACTGGTCAAGTAATACAGTTAGTAAGAGAGTTGCATTATTAATTATTATCATTACATTAAGAGAGTTACTGAGATACATTATTTGAGGCCCCTCAAGCAAAGTGTTAGCTAATATTCTGCCATAATATTGTATTCTTTTTGTGGCAATGTCTAAAAAAATATATAAAATCACATTTCACATTGTACTATTAACACTGGCTGGAAGTTCATTCCCACAATACAATGCATACATACAGCAAGGATTCAAAAAACACAATGGAAAAAAAATCTGAGCATGCTGTCACTTTCCCCTGAAATGAAGTTTTTAAACCTTAAGATCAAGGCATTAATGAATAATTCTAACTCACAAGTGGTGTGTAAGCCATTCAACTCTGACATGCAGCAGTGATTAAACTGTGCACTCCAACTCCAAACAAACAAAAAGGGAACCGAGAATGTGACCTTATTAAAGCGGGCAAATGGGTAGTCTTTGCCCTCCTCAGTTAGGCGTCTCCAGTGGTGAAATATGGCGCCATCTCTCCTGGCGGGGTTGGTGAAAGGCATCCACTTCCAGGGACGTACTCTCTTACAGCCCAGCTTGGCCTTGACTGTCCGATAGCCCTGCGTGGTGTCACTAGGCAACAGTGGAGGGGCATCTCTGCGGGGTACAAAATTTTTAGATGTATATATTATCTTTTAGGGTGAGGAAATATATAAACAATGCAGCAATATGAAAATGATCAGGGATGTAATTCAATGCAAAAACAAAGTGCACTCACTTTTTATCTGAATAGAGGAGAGCATAAACCTCTCTGTGCATCCCCTCAGGCCGTTTGAATGTCAGTGTCTCTGTTGACTTCTTTGACTTTTTCTAGAAACATTAAAATATACATTATACTCAAAGCAAACTTAGAACACATAATGTTAAATAGCTAAAAATACAAACAGTGCAAATAATTATATAAACTTTCTCCAACCTCTTATCTTGGTATTATGAGATTTCAGTCAAAGTTTCAAAATCTATTGGGTGGACGGGCGCATAATCCTTATCTGAACCCAAAATGTCCATAGCTGCACAAACACCTTGCACATACCTGAAAATATGGTTTCACTATAATAACAAGACTGAATATTATGCCGGTCGTTTAATAAGTTGTCATGTACGGTACAAAATTCCAAATGTACACAGCTTTAATAAAATGGGAACACAACATTTACTCTACTATACTATTTTATTGCATATCCAATGACATGTACATTTATGGGAGTACCTTTAGTAGCAGTTATGGCTCCCAGCTCTGTAGCTGCGAGGTGCCAGTGCTGCCCCCTGCTGGACATCCCGCAGTCCGAATGTAAGAGCGGAGCAGTGAGACGCTTTCGCT
>JAABNY020000001.1:26233078-26244492 GCA_015164015.2 Brevimyrus niger
AAACAAACAACAAAAAAACAACATTTCTTTTATTATCTTTTATTTTATTTAATAGTGTTGTGGTTGTTGGTGTGGGGGGTTGGCTGGGCGGGGGGGGGGGGGGGGGGGGGGGGGGGGGTACAGTTTTAAAATTCCAGAGAGTACCAAACTGAACATTATGTGATCACTATTGGAAAGGCATCCTTATGACCTGCACTGGCTGGTGTGACATGAAGCTAACCAATATAATGGTAGATATATTAATAGCTCACAGAATGTGAGATGAATAGACATCATATTTTCCAAATGATTCCTTTAATTATTCAGTATAATGTAACACCAAACAAACCCCTGTATGTATACATAAGGAATATGAAAGAAACGTAAACAGAATAAGTATTTACATCACATCAAGATATCTAAGTTTTAAAAAATTATTTAAAAGTGATAACAGCACCATATGCAATCAGATGCAGGCGGAAATCTTACTTTATCAGAGTTAATGATGTCCTTCTTACTGATGGGTCCCGAGTCATTGTCACCGCCTCCCAGTTCCAGTATATCTCGAACATCTGCACCAGTTGCCATCGTGTACTGAAAGAGAACGTTAAATTACAAGCAGAAATAAATACTGACACAAAACCCAAAACCCAGGCCAAACGGTATCATCAAAGTCTCTCATCACACATTGCGAGTCATCTGACAGCTTTGCTACCACAGAAAACGCCGCAACCTCCCACGAACTACTAATTATTGCCAATTGCCCAAGCCCTAATCTTTACTCGCTTGATAGATTTTGAAGTAGCCGTTACATTTTTACTTCAGCTAAGTGTAACAGTGAATAAACCAGATTATCTGAAGGGTAAGCCAGCATAGCTGCGCTGCTCCAGGCGGGCGGTTTGGATGACGGTCAGCAGCCGCGACATCCTTTGATAAACAACCTTCATTACACGTCTTTTCGCTCACAAAAAAAGCCTTAATCTAAGATTATTCATACACATTTTGATTATACATGTGACGCCTTCCTGAAATTATTCTGAAGGACGGTGTGCTCATTAGTTCGTAACTGAACAGCTAGACGAGTCACCGAAGCTAAAATGCTAACACCCGCTAGCCAAAACGGCATGTTAACTTATAAAGAAGATAAATACACTAGTTCAGTTACTTAAGATAATGTGTATTTATATACAGTATGTGTTTATATATTTACATGTTTACGGGCCGCCCGCCGTCCCGTCTCACAAATGAATGAGCGAAGCGTTCAGCCTTTGCTACATTCGCTTGAACAGGAGCCACTCGGTATAAGCTGCTTTTGATCCGTATTTATGTTCCTCTGAGAATGGATTCCGGAGAACTCTGGCTTTCAAAAACACAATGGCTATGGATGTAAAAGTCTGAGTTATAACGTTAACTAGTGATCTTCCGCTTTCATATGGCAATTTCTAGTGCCGAAAGCTAAAATGCTACTTTAGCGGAGCGTTGGTTTGTCTACAGACATTATGCCAGAGCCCAAAGCTTCCGGTTTGAACATTTCAAAATAAATGTTGTAATATTACTTACGCTTACGTTTGTAACTGCAGTAGTATATGAACTCCGTTGTAAAATCTCTAAAAATCTCTTTATGACTTGGATTTTAAGGGGCCACACTGATTAAGTTCTATGTTAAAACATTAACATTGGGAGTACAAGTATGCCTTCTTTAACTAGTAAATACAGATATCGCTGCAATAAAGCTTACTATAGGTAACACTTTACTTGGCAGGGCACAAATAATATAGTCATACTTATGTATTAAATACTCACAAACTAAGTCTTAGTTACATATTGATCTCATGTAAATTCGATCACCATTAATAAATAGTTATAAATGTTTTATCTAAATGTGTTACTATATTTGTTAGTTCTGTATATTCTGTGAACTAGTAAAGGAACTAGTGAAGGAGCTATTATATTTGTCCATAATTTTATTATGCTATGTACTCAAGTAGTAACTGAATTATGACTAAGTATTTGTGCCCCATTAAGTAAATCTTACTATCAGGCAAAACGCAACACTTTACCTTTTAGATATTGCATTACTTTTTTTTTCTTTTTTACAATATCGTACTGTAAAATACATAGGAAAGGATTATGCAACACGTGAACTAGAAAATACTTTTTGTATAAATTGAAGATGTCATTCTAAACTTAATAGTATGGATCCCATTTTAAAAAGTATGGGGTGCGAGTAGAGTCTGGTAATTATATTTAACCAATTTCAGTGTTATCCCATTACCGGTTGACTATTATTATGGTAGAAAAATCCCGGAAGCGGAAACCGGAAAAGGGAAACCGGATGTCTTGGCAGTTAAGATTGCTGACGTCTGGGAAATATTTCAAAACAGTTAGAAATAATAAACGCGCCCTCTTTTGACATGGAGTTTGTTATTAGACAACACAATAAATAGTAATATTGACAACCTGAAAAAATGAATATTATAGATGTTTTAATAGTATCGAATTATATGCAGTTTTAGAAAGTATTTGTACTTGTATAGAAATTCATATTTATTTTCATGTTCTTCTGGATTGGGTAACTTGATCTCCTGGAATGTAAGTTTAAATCCCACATCTGCTCTGAATGTGAGTTCAGTTTATAGGTTCTCTCCGTGTCTGGTGGGTTTTCTCTGGGTACTAGATTACTCCTTGCTCCTGTGGTCCCTAGACATGAAGTTAGGCTGTCACGCATCTCTAAATTGCCCAATTTAATACCCCCCCCCCCTCTCTCAGTGTGTATCGGTTAACTGGCATCCCAACCTTGTGCCCTCTGCTACCTGGGGCAGACATCTGGAAGAAGAATTGATTAATTTATGTTTAGGTTAAATTCTTACCACCATTAGATATAACAAATTAAATCTGTAGTGCTGTAAAATTTAACAATATTTGTTTTGTTTCCATCAGTAACACATCTTGTAATCGATTCAGCAT
Organism: Brevimyrus niger; assembly: GCA_015164015.2. NCBI lineage: Eukaryota > Metazoa > Chordata > Actinopteri > Osteoglossiformes > Mormyridae > Brevimyrus > Brevimyrus niger. The sequence goes on from JAABNY020000001.1 coordinate 26,236,025, forward strand.
AATAGTATGCCAAATATTGCATTAGGTCAATATGTATAGTTTCCCAAGGGGATGTAGTAAGACTTTACCTTGGGTGTACTGCAAGCTTGCAGACAAAACACAGTGCAGTTTCTTGAAACCCTTTTGGATAGCTGAAAGGCAGTGGGTGTTTGACTCCACCAGGGCTGCCCTTTGTTACCAGTTCTGTTAATAACCTTTATGGACAAAATTTTTGGTGACCTTTGGATCATGTCTTTGCTTTTCACAGATGATGTGGTCCTAATTGCTTCATTGGGCTGTGACCTGCAGCATGCACTGGGGCGGTTTGTAGCTGAGTGTGAAGTGGCGCTGATGAGGATTAACACCTCTAAGTCTGAGGTCATGATTCTCATCTGGAAAATGGTGGATTGCCCTGTCCAGGTTGGGGATGAATTTGAGTTTCCTTTGCTGAGTGTCTAAGCTCAGCTTTAGAGATGGGATTAAAAGCTCAGACATTCCATAGAGACTAAAAGTGGAGCCGCTGCTCCTCCACATTGAATAGAGCCAGTTGATCCTATCTAGGATGCCTCCTGCACACCTCTACATCCAACTGGAAAGAGAGCCTGGAAGAGACCCAGGAAACCCTGGATTGATTATATCTCTCAGCTGGCCTGAAGAACGCCTTGGTATTCCCCTGGAGAAGCTGGAAGAGGTGGCTGATGAGAGGGAGGGGGCAGGTATCCCTGTTTAGACTGTTGCCCCTGTGCCCTGGTTCTGAATAAAATGCAGAAGCTGGATGGATGATCAATTTTCATACCAGTTATTCTTGAATGCAGTTTTTCTCATGCATTGGCATATTTCATGAAACATACTTAACCTTCTCACAACTATAACAGCATCTCTCAAAACAATTCATGCACATAGCGCAATGTGATGGTTTAGCTGCAAAAAGCCAAAACTCACCCAAAACAATTAACTCATATCTCAAAAGCAAATAATTACACCAATGAATTAGTCAGTGGCACCAAAATGAAAAGTTCAATCAGCCTGTTTTTAACCATGTGAGTCAAAAAGTCACGCAGCTCTGTGTAACAGTAAAATGGCAATTCACCTGAGCACCCGGAGGAAACACCACAACAATGGAGAGCACTTGCAAACTCCACACCCATAGAGCTATAGCAGTGACTTGAGCACTGCTCCCTGAGGTGTAAGACAGCAGTGTTAACCCCCATGCCACTTGTACAAGGTAATTTGCATAAATCATTTGCACTTTCTGCAAAGCAATGCGAAATCGATGTTCTGCTTTGCACAAATGACATAGACGTTTTGCTAATGTTAGTTGTCATTTGAGAAATATCCCAAAGCAACCGAAAAAAACAAGTAAAAAACGTAGGAGGTAGTAGGCCTATGTTGTATGTAAATTATGGGTAAATCCATGCAGCTACCTGGTTCAATGGAACCTTGATTTTGTTCGATTCAGAAATGCGTGTAAAATGTATTTACCCAGGCATGCTACTAAAGTTATTTTTTTACTAGGATTAAAATATTTACACAGCTAACAATGCGGCATCTGTTTCCCATAAATAACGAAACCAGAAAGGGACGGAGTCACGTACATTCCCGCGTCACAGCAACACTAGAGCGTCTGTAGCAACGGTGAATAACCCTGTTGCTGGATTTGCACATTTTCACTGCTGGACCAGAACAATCCTTCTAAACATTACCCGCTGGTAATTTATATACCATTAACGGTTACCTTTGTCTTGATCATTTTTAGCCTATTTTTTTCAGCGACAGGCATGCTCTGTGAACACTCCACTGGTTATTGTAGGATTTTTAAGCAGTATTTCTGCAATTGTACTTTGGAAAGTGGTGATGTGAGTGGAAATAGTACTACCTATCGACTCCATATAAATGTATCCACTCATTAGTAATGCACACCGGTTCACCCTTCCAAAATTAATTTAAAGTTAGCAGAAAATGTTTAATCCTTTCAACCAATAACTGCACGCAATTAACAATACTGATAAAATGAAGTATTTAGCGACTATAATGATTAGCCTAACTTGATCCTTTTATTTTTTATTCGTAGAAGTGTCACTACTGTGTTTGGTAAAGGTACGTGATGTCCAGCAGAAAACAGCTGGTGGAGTTTCTGCGCGAATGGGACCGCAGCGGCTCAGCGGCGCGGAGTCGCATGCTGGAGGTGTTTGTGGGCTGCAGCCTGGGGGAGACCAGTCCGGAGCTGGAGCTGCGTTTCGCTCACGCGGCTAGTCTGTTTCTGGCCAGACTAACGGCGTGGGTTAGGCTGCAGTATCCTTTAACGGCGGCGGCTTCCAGACACCGTCTCCGTCTGCGTGGAAAATCGCCGCTATTACGATCTGGACCTTAATGTTAACTCCTCAGTACCTATAAACACATGCAGTTTGTGTAACGCACTATTATCTTACAGGTGGTTGTTACTGTGTAAAAAGACATAAAAACATAATGAAACGATCGGTGACCCTAACTAAATTTTGTCTCTAATTCCAGTAAGCTACAATTTACGTCTTTTTACTTTTTATTATTCGCATGAGTTTTATATACGTTTTACAGAAGATCATGGTCGTGATGACAGAAAACAGATTATGAAAGCCAGCGTCACTGAAAGAATGTCAGATAAAGTTTAAGAATAGAACGTACGTCAAACTAAACACGCAAAAAGACGGAATCTTTCTATGAATATGGCCGCCCAGATATTAAGTTTGAAACTTCTGGTTCAAGACCATAATAACTGGCATAAAATGCTGTAAATTACATTCCTTTACAAGAATTTCTCAGCTATATGTTTGGAACATACTTGGGGTTGCAGCTTAGAGCTGTGTCTGTGTTTCTTTCGGCTTCAAACAGGTGATTAAAATCGTAACGTTTGTAAAAATGCTTCTTTTCAAAGATGAAATTATTTTAATGTTGCTTTAACCTTTTTTTTCCAACAGTCACCGTTACCTCACTGAGTTTCTTGAAGTGGGAGGGGTTCTCACTTTGTTGGAAATCTTAAATCAGAAACAGATCAAAGATGAGGATAAGACAGAAGCCCTCCGTCTATTGCATATCATTGCCAACGCGGGTCGGAAGTACAAAGAGTTCATTTGTGAAAACTTCGGTAGTAACCCATGATAATTTTTTCGAAAGTCTTTTAAAAACCGCTAAAAGGTGTCACGAATCACTTCCATATAGTATTTTTCTTACCCTAATCCCAACAGACAGCATTTCTACGTAGTGATATTCTCTCACTCAGCTGTGTAGTTTGATATTAGAGGTGGGGGCATATGTTAATAATTTAGATACAAAAGTGGTGGGGTTGTTTAATCCAAATTAAATTGGAGTGGGGGTGGGTTACACACCTTTGTTCACCCCAGCCCTCACTCCCCAAGTTCCATGTGATTTGCAGGAGTCCGAGCCATTGTAGAATGTCTGGCCAAGTCCACATCTGTGGACACCAAGGAGACAGCCAGTGTCCTGCTGGAGTCCATGGCTCATGGCAACTATAAATACCAGAAGCAGGTCTACAAAGGGCTAGTGGCCTTGCTGCAGTGCACTTCCCCAAAGGCCCAGCAACTTGCTCTGGAGAAGCTTCGCACTGTACATGTAGGCTTACTGTTGATTGAGTCTGAAGATCCAGCTTTTCCATTTTTGCTGAATGTCTGTATCTGATTATTCTTTTTTCCCCATGATCATTTTTTTCACAGAAAATTGTGAATTCTGCTCATCCTAAAATTATAGAGCCTTTGTTGAATATGCTGAAGTCATTAAACCTTGAAGTCCAATATGAAGGTGAGTTAACTAAAATAATTATAGGGAATTTTATGAAAAATTACATGTATCAGCGCATAAGTTTGCCAAACTCTTTTATTGGGCATGACTGGAAATTATAGTATAAAGTGATGTCACACTGCTTTACAGATAACAGTACAATAGCAAGTCATGAAGAAGAAATTTTTTTTACTGTTGTGTTTAAATTTTTACCATCCTTCAGTTTTATTTTACTTCAGTCCAATTTAGCTTAGAAAATATATAGACATTTAATAATCTAGGTTTTTTTTTTTACTGATCATTTATAGTTTCAACAGTATATCTCTATTGCAGTCATATATCATCGTAATTGATTGACTTATTGTTGAAGAATGAGCAGTGTTTCTTGTAGTATCTATTGATCTATGTTTTGTTATCTTTGATGTAACTAAACCCATAGCGCATACAGTACCTTATGCATATAACAAAATTCTGCCTGTCGAGTAGCTAGTTAGATAATTATTGTGTTTTCACCTTTTTATGTCTTTGATTCTTTCAGCTATAGAATTAATCAGAGATTTAATGGCATATGATGAAGTCAAACCAGCTCTTCTGAAGGGTCTGGTCGCTTTGTTGAAACCAGTGAAAAAAGAACCACAGCAATATCAAATCCTTAAAGGTCTTTATTTTTGCCTATTTTCTTCATAAAATTGAAAATGTATACACATAATTCATGTAAATAGATTATGCAGTTTTTGGTGTTTAACTACAGTAAGTGTTGACCAGTATGTACATTTTACCATATTACTTAACATTAAACCCTGATTTTATACCTATTAATTAGCCTGATACTTTTTATACGATTTGTTAAAATATATACAATAGTTGACCTTTACTGGCTGATATTAAAGAATTTCAAATATTTATTTATTGCTGTTATATATTATTTTATGTTAAATATAAAGTTATCAGTTTTGCTATAATAATGAGGTCTGTTGCACCACATATATGAGCACTTTAAAATTAAGGGTGTAGAAACCAGGGAGGCGGGGGGAACATGTACCCCCCCCCCCCTTCCAACTGATATTTAAGTTGAGTTTATGTCCCCCCCAAAAAAGAAGTATATTTACATTTTAATTAAATTATGCCCTTTCTCCCAATATCAAACTCTCTCCTACACCATTCTGCAGTCACCTGTCATGTCTGTGCAAACAGCAAACCTTCTTCCTATTGCAAAATCACTAGGTTTGCCGCAGTCTTTGTGGTTTGACATGAAAGCCTTATTACAGTAGACTTTCTTTATTTCTGTAATGCCATGTGTCATGCATGTTGCAAGGTCCCTCTGGGGGTCCCCATCATGGTACAAAGTATGAGGAGCTTTCTTAGATGCAACCATCTCTGAAAACTTGGCACAAAATTAGATAAATTGATGTATTTTTTTTCTCCTATGCAATACAGTGATTTTAGCAATTATAGCTGTGTTTTATTGGGAGGATTTTTTTTAGATCCTGAAAGAATCAACATGATGGCATCGTTGCCTGTTTTTATTCAACAAGCAGCTGCAGCAAAAGCTATAAGGTAAATCACATACATCACTCTTACTTTGTTTCTTATGTGCTAGTTTGCATAAAACCATTCAGTAACACTTCACATTAAGTGCACCTTTTTATAATGCATTCATAGACCAGTAATAAACAGTATGTGAGTAAACCTTAATGTGAAGGTGCATTTAATGTTCTGTGAGTGCATTTTAAATATATTATGAAAGTGCATCTAATGGAAATTGTTAGCAATGTTTGTTGTGAATGTATATTAAAACTGCATTAACTTGATCATGTTGTATGACATGTTAAGGTATATTTACATGCTTCTTATTGATGTTCATTAATACATTATGAAGCTGCATTCAAACGTCTATGAGTGCATTATAAATGCATTGTGAAAGTGCACTTAATATAAAGTGCTACGAACCATTGCTGCTTTAGTCACTCTTTGCAGAACAGGAGCCCGGTTGAATTAGAAATTGTGATAATTAAGAAATTACCCCAGTTAATGAAGGGTAAGAAATAATTTGATTGTTTAAATATCACTGCGCAGGATGCTGTTACAGGGCAGCAGTCAACTGTCACACGATCTGCTTCACCATGATGTAATGCATCATCTGTTGTATGCCATGGGTAACAGGGAGCATGCAGATTCCCAGAAGCAGGCTTGCCTGGCTCTGAAGGTGTCACCCCGCTCTCCTTTCTCTGAATCCTACCATCTGCATCCTTAAAGCTACCTGGATTGGATTGTTTGTGTCAATTGGATTGTAGTGATTCCTTGTTCTGTGCTGTTGAAGTGCTATATAAAATATCTTTTCTTTTTCATTTTTAACTATAGCAGTTTGTCCACACTCACCCAATCCTGGAGGGGCATGTACAAGCAGCAATGGGGGTCACGTTGTTTGACTTGTTCATGGTGAGTGTATTCTGTAAGTTAAGATTGATTAGATCTATGAAAGTGGAATGACAAATTGTGTAGTATGCATAGTGCCCTCCACGATTATTGGCACCCCTTGTAAAGATTTGTAAAAAAAGGGTTAGAAAAAATCCACCTTTTGGTTCATCTATTTGGTTCATCTAACTTCATCTATTACTGAAAAAAATGGGAAAAATCCAACCTTTACACGAAAATAAATTTGTTCAAAGAAAACCAAATCTTTCATCAAGAAGTGATTATTTTCAACAAAAACACGTGCCACAATTATTGGTACCCCAGCATTTAATACCTTGTACAGCCTCCCTTTGCCTATATCACAGCATTGAATCTACTCCTATAACATTTTATGAAGTTGAAGAATACAGAGTAGGGCAACTCAGAACATTCCTCTTTACAGAATCTCTCCAGACCACCTAGGCCCTCTCTTGTGGACTTTCCTCTTCAGCTCAGTCAATTAAACAATTAAATCAACTATTAATTTGAATGAATCAATTAAATCAACTCACTCTGCCATGCCGAGTTTGAAATTCTTCTAATTGTCCCTAAATCAATTCAAATTATTTTATTTTAGAATAATCCCGAGGCTTTGTACATGAAGATGAATAACATTCAAGCAGATATACTGGTGTCAAACAAAATGAACATTTCTGAAGGTAAGAAGATTGTGGGGTACACACTTGACCTTGTGGTAACATTCCTTACTATTTCTTAATAAAATTAGTTTAGTTTGCTGCATCTGGGCCAGTAAGTAAATCCTGCAATTTAATTTCAATTCTTAAAAAAATAGAAATAAGCCTCCGATGGTATACCTGTCAAAGCAAGGTGTACCCAGCAGTAGGGATCGTAGGGCTGAGATATACAGCATATAGATGGTGGACATGGGGTTGTAGGCCTGTGGAGCCTGAGGAATCATGACTGGACCTACCTTTTCAGGGGTCCTAGGCAAGCTTTTGTTGGGAGTCCCTCCTAGCAACACAGGTAACACGGGGGCCCAAAGCGAATGTGAATTCTCCCTATAGCTAGAATTGACCATGTGATTGTGTGCACATAAGCATTTGAATTTGATGTATACAAACGCTCCTCAACTTGCGAACTTTCAACTTACAAACTTTTAGACATACGGACAAAGAAGGCTTTAGGTCTAAATTGTGTTCTTTGGGCTCCCGTTTCCAGTCCGCAACATCATTTATTTTTTCTGCGCGCCAGTTCTGCCTAGTATGACTTCTGGCCGCTACTCCCACCGCACAGCGTCCTAGTTCTTTGTACATGCGAATACCCTTAAAATGATGCTGAATAACAACTTACGAACATTTCAAGTTTCGGAATGTATGTCATTCAAAAGTAGATGAGCATCTTGTTTTTTTTTTTGTTTTTTTTTATTTTGTGTAATTATTCTTTTAACATAACCTATGTAAGACAGGCTATGTGCTGGTGTGCTTCTTGGGGTGGGGCATAAAATTATTGCCATATTCTAAGCAAACCAAGGGTTGGTGTATGAGTCAGTGGGTTACAATGCTGTGCCTGTGATTGGAAGGTCAGTGGTTCAAATCCTGAAGTCAGCAGGCCTTAAACAAGGCCCTGAATTCCCAATTGTTCCAGGGATTTTCTGACCCTGCCTTCTAAAAAAATAATCAAATAAATAACATTCCCGGGGGGGGGAATAATCAGAGTAGGCTTGGATTTCTGTCAAAAAATGTTTAGCTAATTGTATTGTGACAATTGTCATGTGTTGAGGTAAAGAGTTGAGGTTTTTATTCTATATTTTCATCAATGTTTGAAAACTGTATAAGTTGTGCAAAGTGATAACTACTAATTCTGTTCGTTGTTCCTTTCAGTTCTTGAAGAGTGTGCATGCTGACAGAACTCCCTTATGTGTTGCATGCATTGAAGTACTTGTCTTGTCAGTAAGTACACAACTGACACTTTGAAGGTCTGCCTTTCTAATCCTGGCATTACGTATATAAAGTATAAATGAGATGTGTCAATCAATCTGCAATGCTAACTGCATATTTAACTGCATGCTAACACAAACAAAAGACGCAAACACACAAATTCACAGAAGTGGTTCAGACACCCCCCCAGGAGACATGAGGTAACACTGTTACACATTAAGCCACTGTATCTCTCAGAAGAGAGACTTACTTTAAGGTGACTTACAGACATGTTGAATTTAAATATATATAGCAGATGGCTCAGACATTATTTACCATAATGCCAAAAAACAGAACAAGACAAATTAGTAGAAGGATCTGTGTTTT
>JAABNY020000001.1:26258223-26275437 GCA_015164015.2 Brevimyrus niger
TGCTGTAAAGCGCTTTGAGACGATGTAATGTCGTGATAATGCGCTATATAAAAATAAATTTGTTGTTGTTGTTGTTGCTGTGATTGCAGTGTACAGCTCTTACCCGTGTTCAAGGCCGTTTATGAAATCTCCAGTATAATTGCGTTCATCTTCCCATTTTAGTGTCCCTCTATAATGAAACAGACATTGACAATGTTATAAGTGATTATACACTGGACGGCTGAGGTACAACTGCCCACCATTTGTCTACAGAACAGCCAGAATTGTATGAGGCAAGGATTGAACCATACTTTTGCAGTTGCAAAAGCAGTCCGTATTTTGATCTATACTAAAATGTAAGACATTATATATGGGGATAGCTTTTCTGTAGCTCCTGTAGCATGCAGATATAAGTCCATAGAGTGTTTTGTTGGGAGCGTCATGTTAAGACTCTGCCAAAACTCACTTGCCGTGTGGTTTTCCTTGTTTCCAGTCACCTTCATAGACGGCGTTTTTCAGTCTTCCCTCGTTTTTAAACGTGTAAGTAGCAAATCGGCAATTGGGTGGGTTTGCTGTCCGTTCTCCCTTGTTCCCCTTTCCCCACAGGGGAAAGTCTCGCTTCTTGGCCAAACACTGGCGGACAGCCTGATTGAGCTTCCAGTACCACATCACCTTGAATCAATACAAGCAGGCAGAAATCATGAATAAGCCTATCCTACATTCAAACATCCAGCTAAGATGAGCATTGTGGTATATTTACTTGTGCCACCTTGACTTACTCTCACTCTGCCTTGATCAATTCCAAATCAATTACCTTTCATATCATTCATGACCTCTGACCCATGACCCAAAAAGTATTTTCTACAATGTATGATAGAATAGTCAAACTGAAGGCCATTTACTTATGATAAACTGCTTTTCACTCAGATCATATTACCCGATTATGCGGTTCCAGAGTGTGGAACATCAGCTGGTCCTCAGGAGTGATGATCTTCAAAGAATTGCTACAAACATACAACAATAAAAAAAATCATAAATTAAATCATTATATTGGCACCAATGCATTTCTTAAAACAGACGGTATTTAACAAATTTTAATTTCAATAACTAAAGACAATGGACATCTATACCTCTATATGGTTAAAAAAACACACATTGCCATAACAAACTGGAATTCCTTCATATTATCTGTAATTGTTAATCAGGGAAGTGCAGTCAGTAAAAGGTCTCAGCTATATACGGTAGAAATGGAAAATAACTTGCCTACTGTGTGTCTCACTCACCTTTCTGAAATATCCATATCTATTGGTTCAATCCACAGTGTAGTCAGATCGTAGCAGCGAACATCAGATCCCTAAAATGCGTTAAAAGAGAGAGATGCCAGGTTAGCAAATGCACCTGTGCCTCTGAGAGTAAGTTATTAGTGTAAGTGTCACAGAGAAGATCTTTGTGTCTCTTTGGGTTTAACAGCTACTCAAAAAAGATGTGATAAAGTTAGAATATTTTATTATTTCTGTCAGTAAAGACATTCCTTTTGCCGTTTCTCTTTTGCATTTTTCATTTTCATCTTTCTTTAAGCGTCATACTGAAGAAGGGAGCAAGATCAGACATTAAGACAGGGTTGTCTGCTACACAGCCCTGTGACATATCCTGTTGACATCATGTTTGACAAACTGGAGCAGATTAACTATTCTGAGAAATGCCTGGGTATCAGACTAATAGCGATTTGTAGAAAAAAATCAGAGTAACAGACACTCCTGATAAAGCTGTAGGAACCTACCTAGTGCATTTCTTTGAATCCCAGCTACCTGAAAGTGACATTAAGGCTACCCGTACTTAAACTTTACAGTATTACCAGTATAGTATTGCAAGTTTGTACCTAAAGCAGTAATGCTGAATATTGTCGCAAGATGTGTATTTTGTAAACGTGAATAAAGATCATAGTGTTAATGATATAATGCTGGAAAGGCATTGCATCGATGTGCAGCCTTGTGAGCAAAAAGTCTGACCTGTAGGTGGATCAGAGCATCATTGCAGAGAAGAATACGATCGTGACCGAACCGTCCTGCTGATAAGGAGAGGGGAGCATTTTTACTGTCCTCCTGTAAACGACGTTCTGGGGTACATAAAATATCCTGGTAAAAAAAAAAAATATGAAATAAAAATTATAATACAGATATGGCAGATGAAGAGTTGTTCAAAGGGAACATTATTATTCTGAGCTTTTTGATCAAAAAACAGTTTTTTGCTGGTGCTTCGACTAAATAAATAAATGATAATAAAAACTTGTTGATTTATTTTGTGGTAAGAATCAAAAGTGAAGTACTGTCAGTTTTTGGCCCAGGGATTTCCACAGGTCTTTGGTGAAAGCAGCTTCATCAAGAACTTGACTGATGTAGCTTTTGAGGTCCATAAATCCCCTTAGAGACCCATCCAGTCGTTCATCACTCACAATCTAGCATAAACATCAAAAAAATTTAATTGGTAATGGAACCTCAACAGAGAAGTCTACATTTCTGTAAACATGTAAAGCTCAAATATATCTTGCTTAAAGCTCATCAAGAAAAAAAAAACTCTTTCGATTCTGACACCAACCGGTTCCAGGTTGGAAATATTTCTGTATCACCACAATCAGATGTTTGTACTAATTATTTTCTATTTTCAATGAGCACTTAATAACCTGATATCACCATAAATATTGAGAGAATCCTGTTGGCCACTCAATTTCTCTACATTGGTCTAGGTATTACAGAATATACCCACCCATCTTTCAACAGCCTATGCTAGTCAGGGCGATGAGGCCTGCAGACAGGCAGAGGTGGAAAGTTCAGGTCCAGAAAGTAAAAATCCAGACCAAGGTTTTGTTTCAGCCAACAAATATACAGTGTGAATCTGTGACTGTGACTCTTTATACTTAGATAGTTGGTTGAAACAAAACCTTGGTCAGGATTTGTACATTCTGGACCTGAACTTTCCACCTCTGAGCCCAGGCAGCATAAAGCACAAGGCTTGGTTCCAGCCTTGACAACACGGCCGTCCACCCCAGGGCACACACACACTATGAGCAATTTACAGACACTAGACAAAGTGCTGCATACTCTGTGCAACCTGGCATAGGCTCCAGGTCCACAGTCCACACCACATTATTATGTAAGCATTCAGGAGAGCACATGCATGCATCCTGTAAGCAGATCCTCTGGCACCTGTCGGTCATCCTCAGTGAGAAGAGTGAGTATGCGAGTGTAATGGCTGATCTGCTCCCGCAGACGTTCATGCAGAATCCTGTACAGGTTCAGTGACACTGAGCTCTCGCATTTCTGCGCATTGATGAATCTCCAGAGGTTCACCTTGTTCTCTTTCCAATATGTGCTGCATCAGAGCAACATGTATGCAAAGAGGAAAAAAGAAGATCAGACACCAGTGCCTAAATAACTCCAGTTCCAGCCGTTCTTGGTGCCGTTAAGCTTAATCCTTGTTATAGACCAGTAACACAACCAAGGCACATATATTATATGTATGTTATGTAGTATTTTCCTAAAGCTGTTTGTGTATGTAGTATGCATGACATGCAAAAGCATACAGTGTGTGTGTATGTATGTATGTATATGTGTCACAAACTTTTTCACTCATAGATTAGACTAATTCTAAAATAATTTTACCTTGTCTTTTTGCCAATATAGTCAAAGCCTCCAACTACCACAAAATTTGTGAAGGATGAGAAGTATCTGAAAAAAAGAAAATTCCATTAATATTTCTGCACATTTCTGAACAATTCCCACCATTAATAAAACACCTTCATATATTGGACAAGGAGGGACCAAGGTCTACATTACAAGCCTGCTCTTCAGCCATGTACACAACTGAGGCAGAATTTATTTATACCTCAAGACTCAGCATCTGGAAGAAGATTTATGTTTCTTACAGACTTTTCATTTAAATCCACAAACTGAAACTTTTTTCATTGTCTCCAATGTGGCAAATAATCACACTGCTGTTATTGTACAGTAACCTACTGTGTATTTTACAATTCATCTTTTAATTCAAAATAATTTCATGATTCCAATCTGCAATAAATGCTTTCTTCTAGAAGGAGTAATAAGAGAAAAGAATTATGTAACACAAATGCACAGCATTTGAAGGAAGGGTGTCAGCCTTATAACATCTGTAATGAAAAGTGTTTAATGACCAGCAACTCAAATGTGCAAATTTTAAGTATTGATCTCAAATTCTCAAAATCCTTAATCTGGCAGTAATAAAACACCTTGTGTAAAGCAGATACTCACTCTCCTGTAAAGTTGGTGACATTAAACGATAAATAATGTGAAGTGCTCCAAAAGGCTCCTTCCATACCGAGTTACTTTTATTTAATTACGGTTGAGGTTAATCTTACTTCCTCTTCCTCTAACCGTGCTATATATATACAGCTATAGAGCAAGCAGCATTTCTCAGATACAACATAAAATAAACTTCCTTATTTAGTCTTTAATGTTTCTCAATTCACCTGTCAAAATCAATGCAGGTGTTTAGATTTTTTGGTCATTTTATGGATCACGTTTTTCTTCAAGTGAGAGGGTACAGTGGCCACTGGGCGGACAAATGCCTCAGATCCCCAGTCTTGTTGCCGTCTACCTCATTTCCTACAGCTTGTCCTGTACTGGGTGGTGGTGGGGGCTGGACGATATTGGGTTAAAAAAAATGCTTTTTTAGTAAAAATAAATAAATTTTTAGTAATGCCAAACTTTTGTGCTTACATACTGTATGAAGCTCAATGTTGTCCTGGAAAATCTTTATTATTTATTTCTTTTGCGAAACAAACAAACACATACATAAAGAAATGGATGGATGGATGGATGGATGGATGGATGGAAGACAAAAGACTTAATGACTAAGGAGTAATGTGGGTCCTGAGGTTATACCAGTTTAGGAACACTGACATAGGGCAGAGGAATATCGCAGAGGATCATTGATGGTTGGGGGGCAATCCACACAGAGAATGCAAACTCCAGCAACAGACAAGGGGTGGGAACCAAAAACCCAACAGCACGGAAGCACTGAGCCATTCCCCTACATCTGGCCCTGATTTTTGCAGTATTTAAAACTATAGGTTTGGCAGAAAACACATTTAGAAGTAGCCAAATTAAGGAGTGCAGTTGCATTTTTTTTTTATATATAACTGACTACGCTACAGCCCTTTGCTTGATAAGCAGCATGGAAGTTGGATGGATAACTCATTACCATCTTGTTTTTCACTTTATCCATCTTAGTAATCCCTCTCCATTGAGTTATTTTGATTCACAACAGTCTTCCGGGCTCTGTATTATCATATGAACTTATCTCTCCTAATAAAGACATTACTTGTATAGATATTACATGATAACAAGTGCAATAGCAGTGGTCGTTACTGTGTATAGAGCTGCTGGATGCTCTCCATCTGCTCAATGATGTACACGTCCCTGCTGCTCTGAACGTTGCTCTGGCCTGTGAGTATCTGCAGCTGCTTGCACTTCACTTCTGTATAATCCCAGAGAGCTTGAAACTTCTCATTCAGTTGCAGTAACTGAGTCATCTGCATCTGCCTTTTACTTTCCACTGCATCTATAAGGCAACATGATGGGTTATGTTAACACACCTGGGACTATAGTACACATATCAAAAATGCTATGCTAAACTGATTGACGCACAACAGACAATAATGTTATACAGTCATTTAAATGTACACAGGGGCTTCTAAATTAATCATTGGTTTTGTGTTCATGACTTACTGTGGTTGAGTAGGTGTTGGAGAACAGTGATGTTCACGTCACTGAGGTACTCCAGAAAAGCTTTGTCGGTCTTTACTAGATCGTGGCCTACTTTGATCCACTTGTCCTTCCATAACAGAAAACAGTCATATTGTATCCATAAGTTTTATTATTAACAGAAAATATACTCAGAAAATGCTATATAATAGCACACATATACTGAAATCACGCCAAAGCTAAACGTTGAATAGTAAAATGACAATGCATCAGTTAAAGAGAAAGAAGCAGGTTCTTCTCCGTAACCCCTTGGCAGTTGTTTGCTTCATACTTGTACTGTATTAACGGCACAGTACTGTCAATGCCATGCTGGACAACAGTCACTATATTCTTTGGTGAATGAGCTGATGTTGGTCAACGGACAGTTCCAGAATGTCCTACAAAGATTTAATGATGTTTCAGAGCTGGAGGTGTGTTTGATTTTATTCTGGTTTTGATGAAGTCACTCTGGAAATTGTTTAGCAATCCAATTGGGTGCCTTGTCATCTTGGAATAGTGCCACTACTGATTATATAAATTATCGGATGCACTACACTATTAGGTATGAACGTTTTCCATTTCACCTAATATGACTTATAGCTGTGTTTGTAATTGTGATTCACTTATATAAATGTAATGTGGTATTCCTATTATTTTGGTACCCCTTGCTCCCCATGAAAGTTTTCTACGGCATATAGCTTGGATTACGATATTGCATACACTTTTTAGTGACATTTACCTTCATTTGCACAAGTGACATGTTTATCCCAGGTGTGAGTGTTGACGGGAAAGAGACTTCATTGGAGGGATTTACAGAGATGAGGCGGCTGAGGGAGGAGGACCAGCGATCAGAGCAGGAACCTCAACAGTCTTCATATTTCAGTAGTGTCTGTGCCTAGGAACACAAGGAACATAATTCTCACAATCAATATTCTGTCATCTTCTCAATACTGAAGGATTCTATCAGAATTTGATGAACATTCTACTAAATTTAACAACAAGAGAATCTCTGAATGCCTACTAGTCTACCTGCATAGCCTTGCGTCTATCAACTTAATTATGCCTACTAATCTATCTGCATAATCTTGCATAGCAGACTTGCATACCATAACCTGCACGGAGCTGGGAGGATTCCTGATTCCCAGTGCCCAGAGGTGTGAGGCAACAGTGTTAGACCGAGCACCATTGCGTCAGCCCCCTCCCCAACAAACCAAAAACATTCTAGAATTGACCAAAACACAACCACATTTTCTACTTTTGTTCCTGTTTTGAAATAATTATAGAAATCTGTGTTTTTTTTTAAAAAGAAGCAGGCTTTTCCTTATTGGGAACAGGTAGGTAGACCAAGCAGCTTTCTCTCTAGCTTCAGCAATACATAAAACCCACAGGTACATACATATACTCACACCTAATGCATGTAGAGTAACCTTGCTTAAAATAAATCCTTATGTAATGACAGGTGTGTATGGGGCTTGTCGCCTGCATTCTCTAAGCCCTTCCCTTTCACAATCAGTCTCCAGTGGTAAAAGAAAAGCACTATGCAAAATCTCATTGCATAAGCACTCCCCTCTATGACAGACAACTAAACAATGCTTGCATTGTGTTTTTTTATTTGGTATTAAAATGCATGCATATTATTGGCTAATCTAGTTTAAAAAAAAAACAATATCTGCTGCTGAAATATAGATTTTTTTTATGTGCCATAGAAAATATGAAACTTTAGGAAGAAAATGCTCATTATTTCCCTCTTTTTTAATTACTTATATTTTTAAGCTTATGTTTTTTCCACGCAAGAGTTTAATAATAATTCACTAACAATGCAATATCTATTAAACCAAGCCTGACACCTCGTTTTCTTCTTAGTGGGGGCCTGTGTACTTCTTACTTAGAAAAGTACATGTAAAACAGTAAATGTAAAACAGTATTTCTCCACTCTGATTTACTAAAATGTTTATAGTATTGTCCTCCTCCTGCATTTATTACTTATAAATCATCTACTCTAATGAATACAAAATGTAAATAATGGTTGTCTTTCACACAAACTGTACCAACATAACAGAACTTTTGAAAACAGGAAGCTCCGTTTTGGTACTGGGGATTATCAAATGTCAGCACCTTGGAAGAATTTTCAGTAGCTCAGTAAAATGATAGCAGGTGAGCCTTCTGGTACGATCTTCCATTTTAATGGCTCACTTTTCAAATTTGATTATAGCTCTAGCAATAAGATATAACTCAACAATTCCAAAATTCCAACCAACAATGGTTCTTTTTTCCTCATAATATTCTCAATTTTCCTGAAGCTTACTTGGAATTTATTAATTTAATTTAATAAACTATTTTAAATGAATAGAATATTGATTTAATGAGGCCATAAAAGCATATTATAAATTAAAACATTTCATTTCATTCATTCATTTTCCATAATTGTAAATTGACGAGTAATTGAGATTTTTTTTTTTTTTTTTATCAAATTCAAGCTTGCTGCAAAGGCATAAAGGTGCAGTTAGTGAACAGCACTATCTCTGCCTCTGAACATGAAGTTCTGTACTCCATCAAGATGAAGGTCAAGTCAGAATGTTCCTGTGATCGTCATAAATATCAACACTGCACTTTTCCTGGCCGCCTTAAACTCCTAAATGTATGATACATTGCTTAACTCAAAAGCCTAAAAAAACAACTCTTCAAATTTCACTTTGGACCAGGAATATCAGAAACCAACACTTTATTTTTATGTAATTGAGTGTGTTGTTAGACTGAGAAATAAATCTGTGTTTTTGTACCATAATTAAAAAGAAATCACAACTCAAGCAATTGTAAATGCTTTTCTGATTAAAGTCTGATGTTATTACAAGATATTTGTGTCATGATTGAAGTGTTCCTTTCATTGTATCCAAAGTCACTTTGCCCACTGTTCAATTGAGGAACACTTTCAGACTTTAAAAGGTTAAATCTAAACAAGTGTAAAGAAAATAACAATTAGCAAAAACCTCACACTGTCAAAAAAACTAAGAGGTGGACAATTTAGCTCCAGAAAGTAAGAATCCAGACCAGAATTTTGTTTCAACCAACCAGTTGAACATAAAAAGTCACAGAGTACTCAGCTAGTTGGTTGAAACAAATTCCTGGTATGGATTTTTACTCTTCAGACCTGAACTGTCCATGTGTGGTAATACTGCATGTATTTCCAATAACAATCCAGTCACCCAAGAGAAAAACCATAATAAATGTATTACATTCTTATATTTTGAATCTTTGTGGTGATATTAAGTTGCCATAAAAAATCAGCCTTCCCAGTTTATGAATAAAGATAACGCAAGGTAAATGCTAATGTCTATTTGTGATGTCGACTTATTCTGTTCTGCACTATTATTGCATTATTTGCCTAGGTCTGATTGCTTTCTCGAAAATGAAAGACTTTAGTTTCATCTTAAGGAAGTTAGAAACTGTCTAATCTTCAATAAGGGTATTTTGAAAACAACAACCAGCCATGCATTTCAACTGGGCAACAGACAATTGAGGAGCATCCCTCCCACCACTCACACACACACCCACACACACACGCACTCACACACATACACTCCAGGACAGGTCATGCACTCTCTTCCCCTGTCCCCAGGCAAAGAACCAGATACATATATATATATAGCACAGGAACCAGTGAACATTGTGTCTAGGGAGTAAAAGCTTATTACACTTAAATGATCCAGCTGAGAGCAGCCAATAATCACCCTCCTTAAACCCCCAAAAAATTGCAGGAGGAATGTCATGCACACAATGCTTATCATAACTATGCAGCAACTCCTAGCTTCCTTGCTGTTACTTATTATCTTGCCTTTCTAGTATTTTTGTTTATTTTGAGACACTGGGTCACAAAGCATTCTTATATTTGCTAAACAATGACTAAAGTTTTAGAGGTATTAATGTATGTTTTTCTTCATGCCTGTGAATGGGAAATACAATGGATGAACTCGTTTAACAGCTAGTTGACCTTCCGATTGTGGACATGCAATGCACACATGTCCTGCCATGCTTGCCTATTGTATAGTATTCCATCTATTTAAATTAAACACTTAGGATCAAGGAAAAGTCTGCGTAAGTCATCAGACACAGGACATGGCAAGCTGTACTCATGCTGTCCCATGCTAATGGCAGGGAGGGGTAATGAATTTCACGGAGGAAGGAAAGCCAGACGCAAGTAAGACCACGAAAGCCCTGCATTCAGATACACAGCCGTAGCTGGACACAAGCGCACAGAGGGAAATAATAACATATCAAAGCAAGGAAAGAGGTGGGCACCCATTTTTATGGTCGTTTCAGCATATGCTATTGTCTCCTATCCTTAGTCTTTTGTAAGGAAAGGAAACGCAGATGATGCGGTTGATGTAGCCATACTCTCCAGCAAGTTACTGTGGCACCAAGTAGAGGTCCTCAGTATCCGAAAAGGCAGCATTATACTGCATGGTGTATATTTAAAATGATTTTTTTTTTGGATACAAACAGATAATACCAAGGCTATGCGTGGGATGTAGTTTTGCTCCTGAGTGAATTGCTGTGGCATCAAATAACAGATGTTTGGTGTCAGGAATTCATTATTATTATTTTTTTTTAGAAAGTAGTCGGCTAATTCCTTGAGCGACTGGGGGTTAAGGGCCTTGCTCAGTGGCCTAACACTGAAATCACTCTGCCGACCCAGAGATTTAAACCGGCGACCACTCATAGGCATCCTGTCCTGACACAAGCACTGAGTCACACACCCGCCAGTCTCAGCAAAACAGTGTTCCCAAAGGTTTATTAGAGGATACAAACAGATATCCTTCCTGAAATTACCAGATACATAAACCATTCATGAATATAGAATAACTAATTCAATTACTTGTAAAAAGTACACTTAATTGTTCCTATTTGTTTAAATATTTAATAATAAACTATGGACAATCCAATTGGGGCTGAGAAATTGCTAATGCAATCACTTTAGATATGGTGCTGTAGTTTACATGCACTGCCTTCATTCATCTTTCATATTATTGTGTCATATTACCAAGATTATCAGAGCTTTTATACATCTAGTGCTGTCTGAAGTGTGAAATTTGCATTGCAAAGCCAGGAATTATGCACTCATTAAAAGCAAATAAATCTGGTGTGAAGAAAACAGTGCTGCAGGGAAAATAAATGTTTTACTAGCACTTTAAAGCTTTGGCAACCAATCATCTATTATAAGGCCCCTCTTACGAGTGAAAAATGATTCTGACTGCGGACTGCCGTTATGCACGGAATGTGTGGCCTCAGGAACCATGGAAAAGGCCAGTAAAAATAAGATTCATTTTAGACTCATGTACAGCACACATTTTGCACCAGCATGTCTTGCATTCTTTACACAGGCGGTTGCTACGGACTTCCTAACAAGTGAATCTGCAAACCGCCCAGTTTATATTGCTTATGTCTTTCTTAAGCTAATTTACATTGCTTGTCAGCATGACACTGACAGCCCATAACACGGTGGATCAAAAATCATAGAGGAAGCATCTGTCTTTTGCAGCAGTATCCCTTCGAATACACAATATGGCCAAAAGTGTGTGTCGAACCAAAGGTATTATTATGAAGTTTGTTGGCCCGTTGTTCCCATAGCCTTTGCTATTTTTGGAAGGCTTTCCATTAGATGTTTTTCTGGTGGGTCTTGCTGGGTGTTGAGTATCAGGTCCCTTTCTGTGAGCTTATGTGACCAAACACATTGTAACTGAACTTGTTCCTGTGCATTTTGACCTTCACAGTCACTTGACTTATGTTTGACTCAGACAGCTCTGGTAGGACAGAAATGTGGCAAACTGACCTGCTGAAAAGATTGTGTGAAATGTAAAGTCACTAACCTCTTCTGTATAACCACCCATTCTGCTGCTAATATTTCTTCCACTAGATAGTGTGACTGGTGCATAATTATGTACCTGTGTTAGCAGCAGGTGTGGTGTAATTAAGCACTTCCTCTTATTAATACCAGCGTCCACATAGTTGTGACCATATTACAAATACAGGTTCTACAGTACTTTATGTACATACAGTATATGCACATACCAAGGCTGGGCTTGAACCAGCAACCTTCTCATCACAGACACAGAGGCTTAGCTGACAGAGCCAGTCACTGCCCAGTATACCACACCCTGTTTCTTTAGTTTCCTTATTATTTCTCTAATGGTTAATACAAGCCCATATATCTTCCAATCACTTATCTAGAACAGGAGAGCCTCAAACCTAAGCAGGTTCAATAGAGCCCAGAGCAGGAGATACCCTGATCCAAAAACCAGTCCATCACAAGACCTCTCACACTATGGGTAACTTACAGATGCTGTTCAATTCCCACTTTTTCTACACTAAATTCTGATATCTCTGAGGACAACCTTCACGCCATATACACACACAAGATGAAAAGGAAAGTGAGAGACAGCCGATGTATGACGTTATGCTGTTCGTTATTACACTCTGTTCTGCGGTGCCCCGCCTTGTCCTACGCTGTCTAACCATGTCCTGTCTTGTCTTACTGCCTCTGACTTGCCTGGACTTCATAGTTCTGTTTCATACTGTTCAGTCACGCATCCCATACTCTAACAAGTCATACTACATCTCAACTTGTACTTCTGATGTTTGTTGTTGTTATTACCAATGAATCATAATAAACAAATGAGTATTTTAACATTTAAAAAAATTAAAGCCGGAGTATCCACACAAGACACAAGGAGGACATGCAATCAAATTATCTGACACCCCAACCCAGAAGGAAAAATATCTGAGCCATTAAGTCCAATCCAATGACTGGAGTAGCTTTAGTTTAAATTTCAATTAAATTACAAGAAAATCTGTCTTCTTAAACTGTTCATAATGATGAAAATATTTATTATAACCACCACTCTAATCATTGGGTCATATTGAAACTTGAGTCTGTTCCAAGAAGCTTAGTACACATAGCAAGAAACTCGAAAGCCCCGTAGAAGTTCACCACAAATACAGAATGAAGGAAAGAGTACTCATACTGTCCCTTTGATAACACTGTACTATTACCACAGATGGTAAAAGAGCAGAGTAAGGCAGCATAATAAACAATTTTGATTCTTTCACAGATTATCCTTTGATATCTTATGTTCAAGAAATGTTCTTTCTAGGACCTAACACCTTCATGAGAAAAAAAAAACAGAACTGAGAAATCCCTGTCAGCACTAAGTAACACTTCCTATAAGGTCCTGACGTGACAGCTTCCTAAAGTCAGCATCGTAAGCAGCAGGGCATCACAGCACCAGACAAGCAGTCAAAAAGGCACCGCTGACAGAGAGGAGGTGAAGCAATGCTTTACATAGTGTTAAAATCACTGCATTATACCTCAAACCTCATTTCTTTGATCACTTAAAATTAATATACAAATTTCTTTTTTTAAAGGCAGCTAAATTCTACCAGTGAATTGTAAGTATTACACTTTAAAAACCTTTATGCTCATTCAATGCTTATATGAACAGTGAGTACTGAACGTTAAGCTAAAATTAAACCGCTTCTATCCCATTCATCAAAAAGAACACGTTTCCCTGCTCCTCTACTTTACCTGAATATTCCGGTGGTTAAATTTTGTCTGCACTCCATCCTGTCCATGTGAGGTGTTTTCTTGTCCCCCGTCTAGCCGAACTAAATGGCCTGCTGCCCAACTGAGTCGAGGAAGTCAGGTGCCTGGCAGACAACGTATCCCAAGGTGCTTTGCACGCATTCTTTGTTGGCATGGCAACAACAGGCTAAACATTCTTAGCTGCTACTGCTATTTGCCCGAGTCTTCTCTCTCGTTGGAAGGTTACTCCCATTTCCGGAACATTGTTAATGCTTTCTAAATGAATATTCTTGCCTGACAGAGCATGTAAAAACAATGTATAGTTCCCTGCATGCAGACTCAATTCCCCTTTTCACTTCGTGCCTCTGGTCAGACCTTAAATGACAATAAAAAAGTAAGAAACACAAGACAGCAAGAATTGCGTGGCTTACTGACCACTCATAGAGCACTGAAGGGAAAATATTGATTTGATAATTCTGAATACTGGATATATTATTGCTTTGAAGATAAAATATCTCACTTATTCCAGTTCTTTTTCCGTCCATGGTGTTCCAGTTCTGGAACTCCTATTTTTCCTGAGGACTAACCACTCAGAATTCAGTACAATGGTCTAACAGAAAGATTTTATACCACCTACAACATGTGCTTGTCATGGTTCAAACCTCAATTTTGTGCAGTGCTTGCATGGGCTTCCCCTGGGGGCTTTTTCAGTGCTGACTCCTTTGAAGGTCTGTGGAAGTGTTTTTTTTTTTTTTTTTGGAAAACATGAGCAATGACCTAGAATGTCAGAAAGTGCAGGAACACTGGCTGCTACTGAAAGCCGATTGGCCCCAGGAGTCCTCGTCCCCTGTCAGTCATAGATTCAAAACATATCAGTGTCTAATGATCAGGTTGCCCCCCCACCCTGTATAAATTACAGTATGGCCCCTCATATGCTCTCCCCCATTATAAAAAATTATAGAATAAGTACAGGGGCATTTTCCCCAATGCCATTTTCTAATTTTTCTCTTAGTTTTAAATGTAAATAACCTGCAGCCAGTGTTGCATGGCACTACTGCCCTGTTCAGCCCAACTGTAAATATTCTTTCAGTATCTGCTTATCATGTGGGCCAACAGAATAGCTTGGTCTCCGGTTTCATTCCTCATAAGGCATATGACTGACCTCAGATTGTGGCTCCTTATCAGAACAGGCATGTGCCTCTCTCTGTCTGTCTGTGTGGTCATGTATGTATTACATTATGGGGAAATTGGGGGGGAAAAAACGATTATTCTGATCTTAGGGTGACATTTTTTTGGTCCTCATAAAGGGAAACTAATCTTATAAAAATTTGTGAATGCAATCAATCAACTAAAAATTCCAAAAGTCTTGTATTTTGTTTAGTTACATATGAAGGTGTGTGTGTGTGTTTGTGTGTGTTTGTGTGTGTGTGCTCATTAGTGCTATTCCACAGACGGGCATCCAATCAAGGGTGCACCCAGCCTCATTCCATGTGCTTCCCAAAATAGCCTGCAAGTTACCTCTGACTGAAAATATCTTGGGAGACACTCCCAGGCATTATACAGCATGATCTCCATTTCATTCAGCATTAGCTGTTTATTCCCTTTTCTCCCTACTTCCTGTTGGCAAAGAGATATTCGAGCTGTAGATCACTGCTGGTCACTTCCAAGCTGTATTCATCATAACTGCTCATTAGTAATGCATTTGCGTGTTATTTATTTTCTGTTATTTGCTGCTTCATCCATCTTTCTGCCATTTGTCCTGGTCGGGGTGGCAGGGGGTCCTGGAGCCTATCCCAGGCATACAGCACTCAAGGCAGTCGAGAGACACAAATTACCTTCACTGTATGTCTTTGGAATACGGAAAGCAACCCGGGAGACACAAATAGAACATGCGGGCACCACATACACAAAGCAGGTGGAATCTAAACCCCCCCCCCCGCCAACCCTTAACTTGTGTCGCAACAGCGCCACCAACTGAGCAATCCTCACTTACACTTCCTCTTGTTATTATTGTATGGTGATGTTTCTGACAGACTTCAAGGTTCACAAGCTTATTGTAGCGTGCACAGTAAACAGCCAGTTAAACTACACAATGAAAATCTTACTTTGCATATCCTTCTGGCCACCACTAACTCAAATTAAACACAAATGCAAATTAAGGTAAGTCAAACAGACAATAAATGTGAATACATTTATGACAATAAATATATGAACACGGTGCAATACGATCATTCTCCTCTGTCTACTGATAGTATTTGATATGTAATTGACTAATCAAAAGATGTTTTATGAGATCATCTGCTTCACTAGTATTCATATTTGTACTAGTTAACATGTTGGATTATATTCATGATGGACTTTATACACACACACACACACACACACACACATCCAGACAACTCAACACTGCTAGCTATATAGCTGGTAAACTAACATAGTTTTAAATTGTGAATACAAAGTGAGATTAATATGAATCTTGTTCGGATATATTTCTCTTGTTGAAAGCAACCCACATAAGTCCATTTAAAACATTAAACGGTTCACTGACAGCCGTTTAAAGAAAGGTTTCTATTTGTGATGTCAAGGGTGTCTCATTAATTTTTTTTAGTTTAATTGTGTGGAGTAGATTCTGAGAAATACACTTTTTTCATGCTACTGAAATAATGAACTTTTGGTGACTTGTGACTTTCATTGGACAGTGACGATAAACTAATAAAACTGACCTTCAGCTGACATCATTTTGTATGCATTCTCCATTAAAACTAGCAATTTAGTGATGTATTCCTGTATTCCTCTAGTCAGCGTCAGCCCAAGGCATGAGCGAAATCAATGGCTGCTTATGGGCCAGCAGCTACTCCGCCTCCAAGGGGAAGGAAGATAACAAATAGCTACTATGGTAATCAAAGTTTTCTTAGGACCTAGAAAAGGGTTGGGTTGGCCCAGCCTCTAGGTAAACAACAAAGATGAAATGGAATGGGTCATTCCAAGACTTTTCCAGCAATAAAACAATATTACATTTTAGGTGCACCATTATGCAAGAACAGCTACTTAGTAATAGCTACACTTTAATGTTATTTAGTCGAGGTATTTCATAATTATTTTAATGTCATAAAGCCAGTTTAAGCTGCACCACCTACAGTAAGTGACTAATCAGTTAGACAGTTTATTATGTTGACAGTTTAAATGAAAGTGCAGGAGTAAGAAAGGCTACACCCCTGGGTTGGACTCCTAAGCTGTGACTGGCAGAAAACAGCACACACAGATTTTGCACCATACAGAACCAATAAGAAGTTTGTACACGCCTGATTTAAATGCATTTCTCTTTATGTTAGTTATGTCATTCACCGTATAGTTGCAGAACAGGCCTGAAGGGAATGAAATAATACAAATCAACATTTCTTAAATTTTAAATTCTTCAAAATACCCCCCTTTCTGTTTTATCACAGCATTGCAGACTCTTGTCATTCTTTCAATCAGCTTCCAGATGTAGCAACATGGAATGCTTCTCCAACAGGCCTGAAGGAGTTTCCACAGCTTCTGGAGACAAATAGGCTACCTTGCTCTTACTCTTTACTTATCCCAAGCCAGCTCTATAGGGTTTATGTCAGGGGATTGGGGGGGAGGGGCAGGACATTTTTCACAGCACTCCATCTCCTTCCTTGCTTACAAGACAATTCTTGCATAACCTCAAGGTGTGCTTAGGGGTATTGTCTTATTGAAAAACGCATGACAGTTCAACTACATGATTACCAGACGGGAGGGCGTGTCATCGCTAAATGTTGTGGTAGCCATGCTAGTTCAGTGTGCCTTCTCCAATAACATCATGAGTAGAATACCCCACAGCCTTCTCCAATAACATCATGAGTAGAATACCCCACAGCC